>WKFP01014231.1:265395-295637 GCA_011057875.1 Pterocles orientalis
TGCAATAGTTTCCTACAAACATCTTGGGAGAGTAATTCTGAATCAGAGCATGCCTATTTTAGAGAAAACACACAAGAAACAGGATCCTTCTAATTCCCTACCATTTTTTATTCTGCTTTGCCTGCAAAACAAAAGCAAAACGTAGCAGTACCTCAAGTCAATAGGTAACTGGGTCCCCAGAAGTCCCGTAACTGGAAAGATGCCATTTTTAGGTCATTCTCAAAGTAAAGGCACCCCACGATTCTATATATTTACACAAAATTTTTATACAAGTGTAAGTTTATCTTTTCACACATGCATTATATTAATTTTTAGGTCCTTGATTATGTTCTGTTTTTCAGTAGGACCTCCTGCTTGATTCTGTGATAAGCTTTTATAGACCTACAGTACCGTGAGGTATTTTCTGTTACAAAATTTGCTTCATGTACACTGAACAAGACCAAGGCTGATCTTACAGGGTAAAAAAAAAAAAACAACACCCAAACACACCTCTTCCTCCAAATA
The DNA here is from genome assembly GCA_011057875.1 of Pterocles orientalis. Taxonomy (NCBI): domain Eukaryota; kingdom Metazoa; phylum Chordata; class Aves; order Pterocliformes; family Pteroclidae; genus Pterocles; species Pterocles orientalis. The sequence continues at coordinate 265,900 of WKFP01014231.1, forward strand.
TCCCTCTTAAAAAAAAAAGAGGGGGCAGAAACACTCAACACAAAACAGTATCTACAGTCTGCAACAAAGAGCTTCGCGGTGTGTTTGCCAGGAAGTAAAACTTGCCCGTTTAAAGACAGGAAATGCGCAAAAGAACTTGCAAAATTTCTGTGTTATGGCCACATTCCTCAAAGTACGTTTTTGCTGTTTAAGTCCCTGTGGCTGAAATAAACATTTTCAGCAATACGGTCTGACATGGAAGGGCACTGCAAATGAGGGGAAGCATTGAGGACAGATGTGTAACACGGGAGCAAAGTACAAAACAGCTGAAAACCAGTATACAGTACAGGCATCTCACAACCATGGGTTAGAGGAGTGAAAGAAAAGAGGACTAAGGCTGCTGGCAGGTCCTTATGTCTTCAGGAAATATTATTCTATCCAGTTTAGCCAGGTCATTATATTTCTCACAGTGTTCTGATGATTTCCCTTTTTCCCCCTAAATCTTTTGTGCTCACTATTTTTGCTGTTAAGATGTCTCTGTACTTTTTGGCTTTATTTGTCTCTCTCATTTTGATTCCAGAAATAAAAACTTGTATTTTCAAACACCTCTGGAGAATACACCCTAAACAGAAGCATTAGGTCCAGTCAGGCTAAGTGATAATTCTGTGAAATTCTGCACAGATATGTGAAGAAACACCAGAGGATGTGTGAAATTGAGGGTTTGCATGACCTCAGCTTAAACTCTTTACAACAGTTCTCACTCTCACCCAAAGCTAAGTTCCTATCATTAAGCAAAAAGCCATTGCTCAAGTGACCTAAGGACTCAGGGTTGGACTTCCAACACTTGGATCTTCAAGGCAAAAACACCAACATACCAGCTCCGAACAATCTGAATACTCCAGACACTTATGTTTTTGGTAATAGTTCAGATTCTTTATACAACTGTCATTCTCCTTATTATGACTACAATAAAGTGACCTCACTCTAGAAACAGAGTTAACCTGCTGAGAGCATTCTAAATACCTGGCCTTCCGCAAATCTAAACATGTCACCCAACCTGTAAGCAGAGCTACCTTGTTGTTCCCCTCCATTCACTTGGTCTCAGCTATTCTGGTGGGGCTCTGTGAGGACAAAGAGGTCTCTGCGGACTGCCTTGTAAGATCACGACCTATAACCTTACAAAGTGATGTCCTGTTATTTTAACAGCCAAAAAATGAAGAATATTACCTTTTCTACTAGTATTGCACAAAATCTAAAAAAAACCAAAAAACAAATGAAAGAACAGGCAAGAGCATGCAGGGTCCAGCAAGTTATATGACAGTTGAATGGCAGCAAGATGAAGCAAAAACTCAACATCAGTAATACAAACCCCAGAGGCAGAATAAAAGAAATGCTAGGGATGAACAGCACAGGATATTGTCCACCCCACAAGTCCACAGATGTTGTAGCCAGTATCTTTGATTACATGTGTGGGAACCGAAGCTTCAACAAAGAAAAACAAATCTGGGAGAAAAATCAATATTAACTGAGGAAAAGAACAATAAAATGCTTTAAGGGAAATGGCAAGTTGAAAGAGGAAAAAAGACTTTAAAAAAAACCTGTTGGGAGAAGCAGAATGCAAAGCATGGGGTTTTTTTTTCCCCCCTCAGGTCTACAGCGGAGTAGCAGAGTTAAAACACGCAGTGTTTCCTTCTCTACATACACAATTTTCCTCACAAAGAATAAAAAGTTGGAAGAACAATTTGTCAACTAGAAGCAATGCTACTTTAAGAAGCAACATTAATGAAAGCAGTAAGGGAAATAAACAAGAGAGTTAGAGACATGCATGTGCCTGCAGTGCCATGATCTCATTGGCATCACGGAGATGTGGTGGGATGGCTCCTATGGCTGGAGCGTTGGAATGGCAGGATACAGGCTCTTTGGGAAGGACAGGCAGGGAGATGAGGAGGGGATGTCACCCTGTGTGTCAGTGACCAGCTGGAGTGCATGGAGCTCTGCCTGGAGATGGATGAGGAGCTGACTGAGAACTTGTGGGTCAGGATTAAAGGCAGGGCAGGGACAGGGGACATTATAGTGCGGGTCTGCTACAGGCCACCCGACCAGGAAGGCAGCAGACAAGGCCCTCTATAGACAGATAGAAGAAGCCTCATGTTCACAAACCCTGGTCCTCATGGAGGACTTCAACCACCCTGGTATCTGTTGGAGGGACAACACAACAGGGCATAAGCACTACAGGAAGTTTCTGGAATGCGTTGATCTTTCTTCAAGGGATAGAGAAGCCAACGAGGAGAGGTGCTATGTTGGACCTTATTCTCACCAACAAGGAAGGGCTGGTGGGGAATGTGAAGCTCAAGGGCAGCCTGGCCTGCAGTGACCATGAGATGGTGGAGTTCAAGATCCTCAGGGCAGTGAGGAGGGTGCACAGCAACCTCACTACCCTGGGCTTCAGGAGAGCGGACTTTGGCCTCTGCAGGGACCTGCTTGGGAGAGTACCATGGGACAAAGCCCGGGAGGGAAGTGGGGCCCAAGAAAGCTGGTTAATTTTCACAGATCACCTCCTCCAAGCTCCCAACAAATAGGAAGTCAGGCAAAAACGCCAGGAGGCCTGCATGGATGAACAAGGAACTCTGGACAAACTCCAACACAAAAAGGAAACCTGCAGAGGTGGAAGCAAGGACAGGTAGCCTGGGAGGAACACAGGGAAACTGCATGAGCAGCCAGGGATCAGGTTAGGAAAGCTAAAGCCCCTGATAGAATTAAATCTGGCCAGGGATGTCAAGGACAACAAGAAAGGCTTCTATAGGTACATCAGCGATAAAAGGAAGACTAGGGAAAATGTGGGCCCTCTCCGGAAGGAAAAGGAAGATCCAGGATGTGGAGAAGGCTGAGGTACTCAACAACTTTTTTGTCTCTGTCTTCACCAAAAGTGCTTAAGCCACACAGCCCAAGTTGCAGAAGGCAAAGGCAGTGACTGGGAGAATGAAGAACCGCCCGCTATAGGAGAAAATCAGATTCAAGACCATCTAAGGAACGTGAAGGTGCACAAGTCCATGGGACCTGATGTATTCACAGGTCCTGAGGGAACTGGCGAATGGAGCTGCTAAACCACTATCCATCATATTTGAGAAGTTGTGGCAATTTGGTGAAGTTCCCACTGACTGGAAAAGGGGAAGCATAAATGCCATTTTTAAAAAGGGAAAAAAAGGAAAATTCAGGGGACTACAGGATAGTCAGTCTCATGTCTGTGCCCAGCAAGATCATGGGGCAGATCTTCCTGGAAACTATGCTCAGGTACATGGAAAATAAGGAGGTGATTGGTGACAGCCAGCAAGGCTTTATTAGGCGCAAACCGTGCCTGACAAACCCCATGGCCTTTTACAACAGGGTTGCAGTGTTGGTGGATAAGGGAAGATTAACTGATGTCATCTACCTGGACTTATGCAAAGCATTTGACACTGTCCTACACAAGATCCCTGTCTCTACACTGGAGAGACATGGATTTGACAAAAGGACCACTTAGTGGATAAGGAATTGTCTGGATGGTCGCACTCAAAGAATTGTGGTCAATGGCTCAATGTCCAAGTGGAGACCGGTGACCAGTGGCATTTCACAGGGGTTGGTACTGGGATCAGTGTTGTCTAACATCTTTGACAGAGACACGGACAGTGGGATTGAGTGCGCCCTCTACAAGTTTGCCAGTGACACCAAGCTGTGTGATGTGGTCGACATGCTTGAGAGGTGTGCCCGTGCAAACCTCATGAAGTTCAACAAGGCCAAGTGCAAGGTCATGTGCGTAGGTCAGGGCAAGCCCAAGCACAAATACAGGCTGGGAGGAGAATGGTTTGAGAGCAGCTCTTGGGAGTGTTGGCTGATGAGAAGCTCAACACGAGCCAGCGGTGCCCACTTGCAGCCAAGACAGCCAACAGTATCCTGGGCTCCATCAAGAGAAGTGTGACCAGCAGGTCCAGGGAGGTGATTCTGCCCCTCTACTCTACTCTTGTGAGATGCCACCTAGAATACTGCACCAAGCTCCAGGGTCCCCAACGTAAGAAGGACATGGGCCTGTTGGAGCGAGTCCAGAGAAGGGCCACAAAGATGATCAGAGGGATGGAACACCTCTCCTGTGAAGACAGGCTGAGAGAGTTGGCGTTGTTCAGCCTGGAGAAAAGAAGTCTCCAGGGAGACCTTATAGAGGCCTTCCAGTACCTGAAGGGGGCCTACAAGAAAGCTGGAAGGAACAATTTACAGGGGCTTTTAGTGATAGCACAAGGGGTAATGGCTTTAAACTGAAAGAGGGTACATTTAAATTAGATACTGGGAAGACATTTTTTTAGTGTGAGGGTGGTGAGGCACTGGAACAGGTTGCCCAGGGAAGCTGTGGATGCCCCATCCCTGGAGGTGTTCAAGGCCAGGCTGGATGAGGCTTTGAGCAACCTGGGCTAGTGGAAGGTGTCCCTGCCCCTGGCAGGAGCAGTGGAACTAGATGATCTTTAAGGTCCCTTCCAACCCAAACTGTTCTATGATTCTATGACCAGGGTGAACTGAAAGTATAGATGTATACAGAACAGGTGTAACACAGCCTGCTTCAAAAATCTTAAAAGAGAAGAAAATGCCCATAAAACTTCATCAACTCACAGTAAGTGGCTATCTACAACATTAAAGTATATTCTTTTGGCATAGCCTACCCAGTCCTTAAAAGATGTTGGTCATCGTGCATGAACCAAAAAGCAGTACACTGAAGACTTGTATAACATATGTGAATTTTAATTACAATCACTTAGAGAAAAGTGGCATGAAGTAAAGAAGAGGAAGGTAAATACCCTAGGATCTTATTCTCTTCCTTTGCTGAAACACTTCTGTTCTCCCTACTCAGAATTTAATTCTAAAAACAACATGACAGAGGTAGTGACTCAGTCTGTCCTTATACAAGGAGCACTCAGCTTAACGAGGAGGCTTTTAAACATCAAACATAGTTTGGAGGTGCTGACAAAAACTGAACAGAGGTACAAAAGCTGCCAAATGACATGGGCATCTACAAATCAGAGTGCTTCTGCTGAGGCTTGGCTACTGAGAACACTTGCCTCAGGCGTATGTGGCACTTGAACTCTGAGATCACACTTTCTCACAGGCATAGGGCAGGTCTCAAAACTGGTCCTGATGGTTTCAAGACAGCATAACGCAGGGACAAGAATGTGTCCATGAGCATGTGTATATGTCAAAAACACAACAAATATGCTTTGAGCATATAAAAACAAATTGAGTTCTGTCTACAGCTACTTCTCATTGATTCACTGCTCACCTCCTACACTATATGACATCAATTCCACCCTTTTCAGCATTGCATGTACACTACATAATTTCATTCATAAGCTTCTCATGCTCCACACTAGAATGAGATAAAACTATTGTTCACATTATTCTAACTAGAAGGATGCTCCAAAAACTCACTGTCCTATTTGTTAAAAAGTCTCCTCCTTAGTTTCCACCCTCTTAGCAACATTGTCCGTTGTCTTAAATAGCTCTTTCTGTTCTTGATAAATTTGTAGACCACAAGTCCTTTATTCTCCCTGATTATCTTTGCAGTCCATCCCTGAAGCTTGCTGATCAGACATGCTGATTTCACAAAGGTACACTCATCAGCCTACAAGCTCAAGCAGAAATTTTTGGTTTATTGTGCTTCCTTTCATTCCAATATGGATGGTCAGTCATCAGGAATGATTCTGTCATCAAAAAGCACCATGATCACACTCTTGTTTTTCACATCAAGATCACTCATGAAAATATTAAGCCAATCAATGCTGTGACAAAGGACATCCCTGAGGAGTTTCACAACTGATATTGTTCCTTTTGCTACCTCTAAGGAGCAGTACTGAATGGAGAACAGAATGAGGCTGCAGTTCATTGGTCTTAGACAATGTTTTCCTAAAACAAGAGGTATTGGCACACACAGGACCGGACGCTGCCAACTAGGTTTTGCTTTGTCCTTCAACATTATATTCACATAGGAGGGGGTATACCAGGAAAGGTGCCATATCAAGCAGCAAAGTATATGCCATGCTCTGAGGAAGAAATGAAGTCTGACAAGGCATTAACCTTCTGCTAAGGAAAAAATGGTGCAAGAATTCCCTTAAGACTGATAAATCACTCTAGAAACACTTCTGGTAAGGGACCAAATATTTCATGTTTGAAATTCTACGTGAGGGAAGACTTGAAAGCATAGCTGGAAGGCAGAGAACACTCCAGCCGACATCCTTTCTCAAAATGCAAACATTACAACTGATAGGAATGTGTGGAGAGAAGTGTTTGCAATCAGCCAGAGCAAGGAGCGATACTGAGTACATGGCAAGCATGCTGTTCTGCTCAGTTAAAACTGCTTTCAAAAAACAAGTAACTTGAAGAACATGAGGAATACATGAGCTCTAAGCTTAGAATCTTACATTAAAGTGTAGAAATTGCTCCTAGAGAGGGAAAAAAAACCCCACCAACTCTTGACTGTTTTGAATGTCTCACATACCACCTGCTTAATGACTTTTCTGCACAATTACAAAAAAAAGCTATGAAAGTCTCTTCTTGCAGCAAAGTTCTTACCTATGACAAGAGTTTAATATCTACAGGAGTGGTTACACTTTTAATTAATTTCATGTAGTTTCAAGAAGTATTACAGGTTCTAATAAAGCATTTATGTAAGAAGCTAAAACTGACTAAAAGCCTTACAAATATCAGAACTTGGCAACGTTATTTATCCATCATCAGTTACAACTGCAGTATAGTCCACAGTTTCAGACATGGAAGTATGTAATAAACCCAGTAGTTCCTTTTGCACTGCTAACTACAAAAATACAGGTTCACAACAGAACTTAAATTCAGGTTTTACTGAGGAGTTTTTTATTTTCATAAAGTTACTAGACATATTTTTTTAGGAACAGAAGAATTATAACTTTCAAGTACAATATATGTCCATATATCTAAAAGTGACCAACTCACCTGGAATTATTATGGTGAATGTTGCAAGCCCTTGCCATTAGCACCACAATCATTGGTCGAAAGGCCTTTCCTTTCCCATCAAAGTAATAATCACACATTTCCTTAAGTTCTGCTGTAGATACAAGTAATTCCTATAAAAAGGAAAAGAACATATCAGCAAAAAGTCACATTTAGTGTAACCAAACAGTATGCAGGGTTATTGCCTGTATTCGTTCCACATCATGTAAGCTGAAGCTGTTTTTAAAATTACTATGAGTAATCTAAAACATAAATGATGTATTCCAGCAGTGTAAATCAGAAGAAAACAAAAATTGCACTCTGGTTCTATAAGATATGTAGAAATGCTCTCTTTTCCTTCAGTTTACATTTCAAACAGCTATTCATGAACCTAAAGAATATTCTTTCAATAACTATCCTCCAAAGCGATGGTTGCTATTAAAATTGGAATCATCACAACATCCCAGAACAGTCACCAAAACTCCTTACCTTTTTAATATCTTCATAAAGATTCTTCAAGTCTTTTCTACCAAGTTGAAAAGGGTCTTGGTATTTTTCATCACTAACTGTCTTACTGCAGCTGCACAAGTGGGATGTACTTGTATGATGAAACCTGGTGACAGTTTTTTTCAAGAGAGTAAGTTGTTAAAAGCAAACTTTCCCCGATTCCCCAAACAGAAACATTTCAAAGGATTGCCTCCTCCTCCTCCTATCCCCTCACTCAAATTTAACCAAATGGCTAAAATATAAACAGAAGGCATCAAAACACTCTTTTCAGCGAGCTGATAAGATGCAAAGACAGCACAGCTACATATTGATGATTATAGACTTTTAGGAGCTGGCAAAGTGCAGCATTTAGCAAACAATAACAGCCCCTTTGGCCTTTTACAGATTACAGAAGTCTTCTGAGACACATAAAACTACATTGTTCTCAATGTATTCCTTTTGAATATACTATTGTTAGTATAGGGTGCATTTGGAGATAGTCTTCATCTTGCAGTAACACAATTACTCTGTTACTTTATTCCCTCTCCTGTATACTCCTGGAAAAATATTCCTGACTTGGATTTGAAAATTCTCCTTTACACATCCAGCTACATTATAAATTATAAATTAAATCAATACTTCCAGGTAGCATGATGATGCTAGAAAAGTTCATCAATAAAGGGCAAAAGCTCCACCTGGATCCATTAAGATGCATTAGGGCTTAGGCTTGATTTTTTTTTTGTGTTCCCTGGAGTTGGAAGTTTACGCCTCTCATTATGTCTCCTTTTTCAAAGGGAGCCATATGGGCTTTCTTGGGGCATTCCTGCACTGCCCATTGCGGGATGGAGGACTTAGATTCAGACTCAGCACCATAGCAGCAGTCTACACAGAATTATCCAACTATGTACTAGAGCAAATAACCTTATTTTCAAAGTTTACAGCTCACAGGTGTAACTTACCCACTTCACCCAACAGCTACGTGTTTACCCATTACACAACAACATGAATCTCCAACTTACCGCCAAAATATATGACATATTTTTGGAAACGACAAAGTTGAACTTCTTTGGGTAAAGTGACATATCTGCACAAAGAAAAATTGGGGTTAATTTAACAGAACTTTAAACTGACAAAACATATGATTACTAAAATCAAGTGTCTGTTCATCAGCACTGCTCTATTTCTCCATTTTAACAAGCCAGCAGCAAAGGGAATCTCATAATCACCTTCCATACCACGTGAGACATAACTGCCAATGTGTACATTAGCTTCTGACTCAAACTCATTCTTCCACTTAGGAGTGCTGGACTTTCTCCCCTCATAGGGCCAGCCCAGAAGTCGTTCAGTTAATTTCCCAGAACTGCTCTAATGAAACCTTGCTTTTGCACTGGTGGAAGGTGCAATTTTCAAATGTTCCCTGTCTTGCAGATAAGTCTGGACTGCACCAGTCAAGGCACAGAGAAAAGGACAAGAACTGTTTCCATGAACTATCACACTAACAGAAGAAAAACATGTCCTTGTTTTCCCCTGAAGCAATTTTATTTCAGCTTGCTTCTTATGCTAATTTACACCTGCACATCTTCCCTGCTAGATGTCAAGAACCTAACCTCCAAACCCAGCAATCTCTCCAATGATCTCTCCCTGCAGATGGAGGTCAGGAACCTGGGGGAAGGCACAGTCCCAGGTACATGATTCCAGCAGAGATAGGCTGAGAAAGGAAACACACCTTTTGTTGCTACATGATTACAGCAGAGATAAGCTGAGAAAGGAACCACACCTTTCGCTCCTGGCATTGCTGCCAAGAACCACCCAGCCCTGCCCTGGAGCGCATGTTCACTCAGGGGCCCAGCCGGGCTGACCCAACCCACACGTTCCCCAAACTGCCTCTCCAAAAGCCTGCACAGAAACACTCAAGACCTAGAACTGGAATTCCCCCAACTTGCTCCTCATGCCTCAGCACCTTCTCGTACGTGGCTTGAAGTCTCTCTCTCCTTGGACACAGTGAGAGAAATGAGGACCGCACAGGCTCCAGGCACCCTTCCACCCTGCTTGCGTACGGGATGAAAAAAGGCCAGGCAAGGGAAGGAGAGGAACCCTAACTTATCATAGATTTGCAGCTCACTGCTGTCTGACTTCAGTGCCCAGCCCTATGGCTAAGACCTTCCAAAGTTTGCTTTCTTATACTTCTCAACATTTTCTGTTGTTTAACAAAAAATAGCCGACCTCTTCCTATTCCTCGTCTGGTGAGGGCACACACAGACTGTCTCCTTTGCACTGCTGCCTAGCGCTGTAAGCCTGGGTCACGCACACACCACACCCAGGACACTTTACCGCAGGTCAGAACACTACCGTGGCCTTGTGAGAAACGTGTAAATGAATGCAACGAGCGAACCGCCCCCCATCACAACTCGTAATGAGAACTTACACACAATCACCTGGAAAACCTCACAGCAATAAGAATCGCTTCGCCCGCTGCCACCTAGACAAGAGTCCCAGCGGTTCTTCCCCACAACAGTAACCGGTCCTGCCCTGAAAACCCTCCAGCCACCATTTAACCTTGCACCGGGAGTGCTCCTGCCGCCTGCAAGGCCTCCTCGGGCCCGGAGCTGCCCGCCGGCCCTCGCACACCGGAATCGCCTTCGAGCCTCCCCGGGTGGGCAGGGAGACGCGGGCTGAGAAAGGCCGGAGGAGCGGCGGCCCCGACGCGGGCCAGCTGTGACCGCCCGACCCGTACGCCCCGCCCGGGCCCCCCCGCCGCCCCATTCATTCCCGGTGACCTCCAGGCGCCCGCCACCGCCCCGCACTCACCGCCGCGCTGGGGGCTGGCGGCAGCGGGGCGCGGGAGCCGGGCCCTGGCGGGCGGAGGCGCGGCAGGGAGCCGAGCCGCGGCGCCCGGCGGGCGGAGGCCCCGCACCGCCACCAGCAGCACAAGGCCATGGTGTCCCCCAGCCCCGCCGCGCCGGCACTGCCTTCCGGCACGCCGCGACCCGGACGCGGAAACCCGGCGCCGCCGCCACCCTCGGTAGGGGTGCCGGGAGGACATCCGGGCAGGCGGGGGACCGTCCTTCGCCTCGCCGTTCCTCACCTCGCCTCCCGCCGCTCCCTCGGCGTGCCGAGCGCGGCTGAGGGCCGGGCGGGGGAAAGCTGCCGCCTGGCAGGGCCCGGCCCGGCCACCGCACCCGACTGTGGGACAGGCCTTGGGCCGCCGCCGCCCTTCCCCGGGGATCCGGCTCTGCCAGCCTGCCTGACGGGCGTACGGGGCGGCCCGCCCGGCCCCGGCCCAGCCAGCGCAGGGAGAGCGGCTTCAGCCACCGCCGCCCTGCCCCTCCCGCGCGGAGGAGGCTCCAGCTCTCTCCCCTGCGATCTCTGTTCAGAGATAAGAGAGGAGGGCTGCCTGCTTTCGAGGGGAGGGAGACCTCAAGCCGGTTTCTTACGTGACTTGGTGCAGGCGAGGGTCGGGGGGCATGCGGTGCCCCCCCTGGGTGGCCGCCTGGCTGCTGTGGGCCTGTGGGGCCGGGGCTGGGCGGCCGGCGCCGCTGTGCGCCTCCCGCGGGCTGTGCCGGGCTCCTCCGGGCCCCAACGCCTCGCACCCGGAGCCGGGGCACTGCCTGAGGGAGCAGGCGGCGGACCTCTGCGCATGGCCCCTGTCGTCCGACAGCCTCCTCGGTACCTGCCCTGGTGCTTCTGCGGGGTCGGTTCTAGCAGCTGGTAAAGCAGTAGCTAAGGGAAGACGTTATATACACAGTCAGATACCTACTGCTTTAGGATTAAAACTAGATTGGCCCTAGGGAGCGCCTTTTTTTTATTTTTTTGTATTAGCAATTTATCATCATGGAGAGTTCCAGTTATGTGTTGATGCAAAATTGATACTGATCTGGAGTACACAAAGCTGTGTAGCTCTCGGGCATACAGAATTGCCTGTAATAATAAAGATAATTTATGTAATATTACGGAGATAATTTCTTGGAGTGATGCAATTACTTGTGAGCATTAAGAAAGATAAATAATGTGGCAGCTGGCTATGACAGGATTTGTCATTAGAGGTACTGAGAAACATTACTAACAGCAAGTCTCCAGAGATACTAACTAAAAGTTTTACAAAACAGCGACTGTGAGGTACTGGGATTTTATAATTAACATGAAATCGTGGGATTGTTGCAAGCAAAAATCCATAAAGATGTTCGAACACACAGTCCAGTGTTTTGAAACAAGATTTGTCCTCTGTTACTACGAGTCAGGGTGTGAAGCAGGTCTGGAGGAAGAATGAAGCACATCTTTTGAGTACATATGCTTCAGCAAGAACTGCATCTTCTGACCCTTTCATTCCCTGTTTGCATTACTCAGAGAAGACTTTGAGCTGGTTTCTTCGGTTACTTGGTGATCATCACCGCATATGGACTGTAGACCAGGGTTACTGGTGCACAGTGACTTAATTGGTTGCATGACATTCAGCGGGGGGGGGGCTGAACTTTTCTGTCTCCTGCAAATATCTTTCAGGGTTGCATATGATTGAGTGCAATATAAAACTGCCCCGGGACTGTTCGAATCACAGTTAATTGAATCTACATTTAAACATTTATGTTTTAGATCTTAAAACTAGCGTGCCCTACCTCTACCAGTTTCTTTTAACTGCGGAATTCAGTCCTTTTCAGAAAGCCCAAACAGAATAAAATCCTGAATTTATACGGGCTTGCTTTTCATACAGGCTTAATATACATTGTGATAAAGAGTCAGGTTTTAATTGTTTTTGAAGTATTTTGATTAGTTTTAAGAGGAAAGGTGTTAAGAATAATATGATTATTTTATAGAAAAACACTTACTGTCTATTTCATGTTTACAGATGCTTTTCCAGTTGATGTAATCCAGGAAAATTATCTCCGTAATGTGAGAAACTGCATTTTTTCAATTGTCTATCCTACACCTTTTAAATCTAGAGTTCGTCTTGTAGCTGTTTCAAAGGTTGGCTATTATTTTTTTTGTTCCTCTCTAATTAGTAAAAATTTTTCATACATCTGCTAAATTATGTTTTAATATTCATATGCTATTTATTGTGAAAGCATCTTAACAATATATACTTTAAACAAACAGAACATTTAAAACATATTGTGAGATGTCTTTTAATAACAATCTGTAGAGAAAATACATTCACTGCCACTGAAAATTTGCATCGTATTAAAGTACCATCTGTATTATTTTTTTATCCAGGAAGTTCTTGAAAATATTTTGGATCTTGATATATCTGTCAAAGGAACATCTGATTTTCTTCAGTTTGTCAGTGGTGGGAAAGTGATAGTTGGCTCTGTTCCGTTGGCCCATAGGTATGGAGGTCATCAGGTAACTATGGCACTTGTTCTTCCAGGTGAATTATTCCTTGATAAGGAATAAGCCTTTGACATGGTCCCTCACCACATCCTTCTCCCTAAATTGGAGAGGTGTGGATTTGAAGGATGGACTGTACGATGGATTAGGAATTGGCTGGCTGGATGCAGCCAAAGGGTTATGATTAATGGTTCTGTGTCAGGGTGGAGGCTGGTCACGAGCGGTGTCCCTCAGGGGTCCGTCTTGGGACCGGTGCTCTTTAACATCTTCATCAAGGACATAGACGATGGCATTGAGTACACCCTCAGCAAGTTTGCGGATGATACTAAGCTGAGTGGTGCCGTTGACACATTGGAAGGAAGAAAAGCCATCCAGAGGGACCTGGACAGGCTGGAGAAGTGGGCCCGTGTAAACCTAATGAGGTTTAATAAGGCCAAGTGCAGGGTGCTGCACTTGGGTTGGGGCAACCCCAGGTATTTATACAAACTGGGGGAAGATCTCCTTGAGAGCAGCCCTGCGGAGAAGGACTTGGGGGTCCTGGTGGATGAGAAGCTGGACATGAGCTGGCAGTGCGTGCTTGCAGCCCGCAAAGCCAACTGTGTTTTGGGCTGCATTAAAAAAGGGGTGGCCAGCAGGGAGAGGGAGGTGACTGTGCCCCTCTACTCGGCTCTGGTGAGGCCCCATCTGCAGTGCTGTGTCCAGGCCTGGGGCCCCCAGCACAGGAAGGACGTGGAGCTCTTGGAAAGGGTTCAGAGGAGGGCCACTAAGATGATCAGAGGGCTGGAGCACCTCTCCTATGAGGAAAGGTTGAGGGAACTGGGCTTGTTTAGCTTGGAGCAGAGAAGGCTCCGGGGAGACCTCATTGCGGCCTTCCAGTGCTTGAAGGGAGCCTATAAACAGGAGGGGGAGCAACTGCTTACGAGGGTAGGTAGTGACAGGACAAGGGGGAATGGTTTTAAATTAAGACAGGGGAGGTTTAGGTTAGAGATTAGGAGAAAGTTTTTCACCCAAAGGGTGGTGGCACACTGGCACAGGTTGCCCAGGGAGGTCATGGATGCCCCATCCCTGGAGGCATTCAAGGCCAGGCTGGATGTGGCTCTGAGCAGCCTGGTCTAGTGGTTGGCGGCCCTGCATATGGCGGGGGGGTTGGAACTAGATGATCACTATGGTCCTTTTCAACCCGGGCCATTCTATGATTCTGTGATTGATAATACCTTTAAGTATATGAGCAAATGCCTGTAAGTATATGAACCCTTATGAAAATTTTGATTGCCTATTTGTTCTTCATAAGAGGCTGCAGATGAAAGAGAACTATTTCTCTGCTTCTGTTTATGCCAGAAGCAAATTATCTTTTTAACATCCATTAGCTGCGGAGTTTGCTTAGCACCCCTGCAGCGTGACAAGCTCTGATTCATGACAGGTATTATCAGCTCAGAGGAGTGAAGAAGGACAGAGCCCCACTGCAATACCATGATTTCCAAGAGTTAAGTTTCATTTAAATGGGTAAGATTATTCACGGAAAAGAATGGTAGAATTTGATTTGTAATTTCCAATAAAAAATAATTACTGGCTGTGTCAGTTTAAAGGCTCATTATACAAGAGACAGGGCTGTAGCTGTACATCATAGCTGTAAGGTAGAGAAAGAAAATGGAGATTACTAGTGTTCTTCTTTTTCTGTGGTTTTCTGATTCATTATTGGCGTGTGTGGAATACGGCTGTAGGGATCAATATCTTAATGACTACCTAAGCAAATGTGTAGATCACAGAGATCCTACATGTAATTTGTACTGTTTCAAGTATAACTGCTATAAATGATAGAAAAAAATAACTTGATTTTCGTTTTTGTCAGTTTGGTAGCTGGGCAGGTCAGCTGGGTGATGGAAGAGCCCACTTGATCGGAGTATATACAAACAGGTGTGACTTTTTTTAAGTGAGTGATTTCAACTCTGTATTCTATTTATCTGATTCATGCATAACCTAAGGTGTACTGTTAAAAATGCTAATGGTATTTTTGCAGGTATGGTGAGAGGTGGGAACTGCAGTTAAAGGGGTCAGGAAAGACCCCATACTCCAGGTCAGTTGCAGCTAATCTATGTACACCAAAACTGAATGTTTTCTTTTGAAAATTTGCTTTGATTTTATGACCTATTCCTTATTTTTCTGATCTCCATAGGAATGGTGATGGAAGAGCTGTACTTCGCTCTTCTGTGCGAGAATTTTTGTGTAGTGAGGCCATGCACTATCTTGGAATTCCTACAAGCAGAGCTGCTAGGTATTTTCCTTTTCTTTTTTACAGCATCCTCATTTACAGGTAATTTTGTGATTGCGTTTCACTGAGCATCAATAAAGTGTGACAGTTAGTTTCTAAGAGGATAGATCTTTCTATGCAATCAGAACAAAATATATCCCTCCAGTTTCATAGATTTTTGGATAAAACTTTCCAGTAATAATGAGCTCCAGCAATTAATCCATTCATTTTTGTCTTTGGTATGCTTTAAAGTACTACTTTGTTTAAGTACGATATTGTGAGCTGTCTGTGTCTTGCTGTGAACAGCTGTTGTTCACTTGTAAGACTGTCTTAACTGAATTACCTTAATTTGAAATCCGGTTAATTTTGTAAAGAAAGTAAAAAGTGGAAGTTAGATTGAGTGATTATATCTGGCACTGACTCCCCTCTCCAACTTTTATGGTACTGCAATCAAGAGTTCTTCTCTTTAAAAAAAATACTATTGTTCTCTCCCTTGTTGCTCACCAAAAGACTTGCAAACCCAGCGAGATTCCTGCCATGAAAATAATCATGTCTTTAGCATATGTGGATAATCAATGTGTCTAATAATACATTGTACACGGTTATAAGTGAGTCTTTTCTTACACTAAAGCATTTGGATGGATTTTTCTAGAATCAATCCAAGTAGAAAAATGTTGAAAGCATCCATTTCTGTATTGTCAAAGTCACCTAGTTGCAATTTTTAAGATTTTTAGGAAAAATAATCAGTCAGATTAATAGATGTTAATGTCAGACGTAGTACTGGATGTAGGTAGTTGCTTTCAATTCCTTATTTGTGCAAACACCCTTTGAGCAGAGGGAGATTTTGTAAAAAAATAATTTTAAACTAATTAGGTTTGAACCAAAGAAGACTAATACATTCATTCATTTGGATGATTGTCTTAGAATTAAGTAAACTGAATTGAAAAATGATTGTGTTAAAAATGTCAAGTTCATTTTGTGTTCTAAGTGGTCTCACGTCTGTACTCCAGCATTTCAGGCTTTAAAGAAAGGAAATGTTCTGCAGAAAAGGCCTGTACTCAGCTGCCAGGTGGCTAGGTGTCTGTATCTGCAAAGTGTCTGCAAACCTCTGTAGCATTAATTCTAACACATTTGCTCTGTTGAAGTGCAGTGTTTGTAAATTACATTTTTGATGGTGTATTCACCGACTTCACCTTGAGACCCTTTGCTGTTGGCTGTTAATGCAAAACTTTACATCTGTCTGAGTATCAGCAGGAAAACATCTGGCAAGGTTATAGCCTTTCTTTGCTGTTGTCTCAACAAATTGTTCAGTGCAAAACCAGTATGAAATTACTCCTTAACTGTGCACAAATTCTACTGAGTACACAGTGTGTTCTCCGCTGGCAAATTGGTTAAATGCCTGGCTCTCTTAACTGCTGTACGAGCTCTACAGACTGTTTGCAAGACTTCATTTGGAAAAAACCCATCTGATATCCATATTTTTCCCAATGGGGAGCTGTTGTACTGAGGCTGGTGGGATACACTCGTGGTCTTGTCAAGTCTTGGCGGAAGTGTGGGGAAGGCTTACAGCTTATCCCAGAACACCCAGCAGGTTGGTTTGCTCTGTTAATTTGAAGTGCTGTGTTCCCAATGGGGTGCTACAGTTTATGACTGTACTGCCAGATAAAGAACACTTCTTCATACAGCACCGTTTTAGTCACATACTGGGACTACCAGTTAGCAGTGTTACGCATTAGGTCAAAAAAAGTGAGCCAATATGTATAGGTTTCAGAGCAGCCCTTGCTTGCATGGGGTTTGATGTTTGTGCAAAACAGCAAGCAAAGCACTTGAGAGTGTGAAATGCAGCCCTTAAGCTAGAGCCAGGGCTAGGGAGGGATATAATCTGCTCATCCTTCTGCTAGTGCTGTTCCAGCTTCTCTGGTGTAAGAGCAATTTCAGTGCTCCATTTCCTGTGGTTGAGTGTATGGCCGGTCTCCTGCTGCCTTCTCTCAAGTAATGGTACTTGCCAACTGCAGGGACCGTTAGAGTGCGAATGTAGGTATCTTTATGCGGCTGCTCAGCTGTCTGGCCAGCTATTAAGTGTTGTGCCTCCGTTAACTTGTGTTAGTGACTAATCAAATGTCGATACCTCCATGGATTTTTTTTGTCAGTAATAACAGAAGTGCTGGTATTCTGCAGGAATTTTGCAGAGAGCCTGCTAAGAGTCACATAGTCAAAAATAAACAAACCTCCTGGCAGAGGTGACATTTAATAGCAGTGTTATTCTGACTGCTGTCCCCTAGTGCTCTGATGCACACGCTATTTAGCGTCTGGGGCTCATTCCTTGTTTTTGAAAATGTTTGGTTTTCTTGAAGAATTAAGATTTTCTTCTTCCATCTCATTTATGTTAGGACTTTTTGTACTTAATCCTACAGATTTACCAATCGTATATGATTGTTTGCAAAAGTCTTTTTTTGAAAAAAATTCCTAATGTTGCTTGTATCAGTAACAGCTTCAGTAATGAGAGCGGATTAATTTCTAGATACTTTTCCCTCCTTCTGGAACAATTCACTCTTTGCAGTTAGCAGTGAACATTCAGTCCGGATAGCTACTAGGTACCTTCAAAAATACTGCTGCTACTACTACTAGTATAGTTTCAAAGCCACAGTTACTGTTGCAGGCAACTGCACTGTGTAAGAATTCAGACAAATCATTCCTTGTCATGATTTTTTGGTACATAGTTCTGTTTAGATGAGTACCCTACATTTTTGGTCCAATAAATTCTTTCTCAAATTTTCATGCTAAAGTATGTAAAACCAGAATCTAATGTACTCTCAAATTTAACACCTGAGAGTTGTTTTAACTCTGTGATTGTCTTTGGTCTTTTTTTTTATGAACGGAATCCTAGGTTTGCCTCTTGTTCTTTTCTGTGTACCTCAAAGGAAAGCTTGGTACTGTCTTCTGTGCAGTCTTCAACTACCTAATAGATACCAGCTATAAATAGCTGCATTAAATTCCAAATAGCATGCCACCCGCCTGTTTTGAATAGAATAATCTTTTCCAGTTATCAGCAAGCACAGATGAAGAATTATACAAAATGAGCTAAATTTTCCTGCTGCTAGACTCTTGAACGAGAAGTCTTCTGTACCTATTGAGGGGACAACACCTCTTTTAGAAGTTAGCACCAAGCATTACTTTGCTGGATTGCTTTGGACAGAAAACTTCCTACACATTAAACTTAGGGGAATATGATGCCCTTGCATAGTTTGTGAGGATTGATTCAATTTTTTTTTTCCTGATATAACAGAAAATACAGTGGAATTAAGAACAATGTAAGTAATGGAAATTGGACAACTTTGTATAAATAAAAAATAAATGCATCTTGCTGATGAAGCTTGGTAAGCCTCGGCTTACTGTTCATCTGCATAATTTGTAAATACAAAGCTATGCCAGCAAAAAGATCTTTCTTTTTAGGAAACACGTAAAGTTATCTAAAATATGACTTGATCTGAAATGTAAATTATTTTTCCTGAGATAACTTTTTAATGCTCATTTCTTGTTTGTTACAGCTTAGTTGTAAGTGATGATGATGTGTGGAGAGACCAGTTTTACAATGGAAATATTAAGAAGGAAAGAGGTAATGAACACATTTCAAAATAGTATGTTGCAACACTGTAACTTAATTCTCCATTGCAAAACCTAATTTTGATATGTCATATATGTATAATAAAAAATAATAAATAGGCTAAATTTAATTTATTAAGATATAAAACTTTTCCTGAGAAAATCAGTCTCAAACATACCTTCGTTGAAGCAGTGAAGCCCTATGGACAAGTCTGCTGTGATTGTGGCATATGTGTTATAGGGGTATGATTTTTATTTTCACATGCAATAACAAAAATGAAAAGTATGGAAATTTTCCATTTTTCTGCTAGTGGTACTAGGATGGTGGGAACACTACTGTGGCTACACCTGCTCTGAGAAAGAATGGGATGGCACAGCATGGGGAAAAATCAGAACACAGCTTTTACTGTGGGATTATTTTATTTTGCTGATGCTCTATTTACATGTAAACACTTGTGTCTTTATTTAAGGTGCAATAGTGCTACGTGTTGCCAAATCATGGTTTCGTATAGGATCCTTAGAAATCTTAGCTCATTCTGGGGAACTGGACTTACAAAGGTTTGAATTTAATCTTCATAGTAACTATATTAGTTGTCCTAACAATCAAATATATATTAGAATGCATATGTACAGCTGGAATTTAGAAAAATTATTTAGAAAGGAAGACTAACCTGCTATTTTTCTACAAGCTTGCAAAAGATCTTACGTCATGTGTAAAACCCCTTCGATGTTTTTGAAGGCCTGGATCTTAGAAAATGAAAAAGGTTTTATAGCTAAAATAGATCTGGTAACTAAGCACTCAGGAGGAGTTGTTTGTTTTGGAAAGATTTATGAATTTAGAGTATAAGCTTTTGCATTTCTCATAGTTGTCTGTGAAGCTAAATTAGCAGAAATAGGAAATAAATGGCTAGCATAAGTATGTGGGATAAAGTATACTCTCCAGGAATATGCAGAACCAGAGAAATTTACTAGGTAAGAAATTATTGCACATTTTTAAGCCTCTTAGTAATATTAATTTGTATGTATATTTCAAGCAATTAGCATGACAAATTTTTAGTTCTACTGTAAATATTTAAAAGTTGGTAATTTCTCCTCAGGAGCAATGTAGTGGTTGGTAATCACTTGCAATATAAATTGTTCTGGGGTGCTTAAAAATGAGCACGATCCCCTAGCAGCAGTTGTATATTGTGGTAACTGATAATTCAAATTAACTTCCCATGGGACTCTACATTTTCTTTCCCTTTTTTTGAAATGTCACAGCAGATTTTTATTGTAAAAATATAAGGAACTGATTTTAAGATAAAACTGTTTTGGGTTTTTTCGATTAAAGTATTTGTGACCCACTGGATTTAAGAAGTGTGTGGAGATCACTTGTACTCATGCAGAAGAAGGTAAAATCTGATGTTTGTGTGCGCAGCTGCACAGCCCTTGCCCAGGCTGCCTACCCCGTGTGTAGATGGTGCTTACAGCTGCCCCTGGCCCTGGCTGGCTCTGACCTACAGGGACCTCCTAAATGCACTAAATGCCAGCCACTCTACTTTAAAGCTTTAGATCTGTGAAGATATGCATCTGTCAAGCATTGCAATTTCTAATGCATGTATCCCAATTTCCTGAGTCTGCCTTGTAGGGCTATGCAACACTGTTTTGGGAATGGCCAGTTACTATGGCAAATACCCTACTTCGTAAGAATTCAGCCGTAAGATTGTCTTTGTGAGAATTCTGATGTGGAATTATCCCTTGTAATGACAGAACTTTTTTTTGGATAAACAAACTTTTTTTTCCTAAAAAATTGCTATTACAGCATGCAAAACCAGATCCTGGTGTGCTTTGGAAGTTTAACATGTGGGAATAACTTTTACTCCATGTGGCAGTCTCCAGTCATACTTATGGCTGGAACCTTGGGTTTTCTGTCTAGGCATTTGGAAATGCTTAATCGAAGACTCACTGGAATAAACGGATTGAGTTTTCCAATATCTATTTGCAGCAAGTTGTAGATAAGCATTTAGCTGTTTGAAAACAAGAATTTTGAATGATCAGTTCTAAAAGTACCAGTTTTCTTTAAAAAAATCTGCTTCTCATATTACAGAAGATTGCTAGACTTTGTCATCCGGGAACATTTTCCATCAATAACCATGAATGATTCAAATAGATATCTGGTAAGTTATTTTTATTTTCCACAAGCACATAAACAAAAATTATACAAAGCTTTTCAAAGTTTCAAGTTTTAAAAGGTTTTGAAATTTGAAGCAAGCTTCCAGGTTTTATTCATGACATTTGTTAATTCTCTTCAGTAAAAAATGGCTTCTTGAAGTTTTTTTTCTCAAAGTCAAACATTAACATCCTTCACCACTTTTCATTATGGAAATTTTTTTTGAGAAGCTTCCATTTTCTCCCTTTTTTTTTTGTTCTCTCACTGCTCAGATTTTAAGTGAGCAGTGGTCATGAAGTGATGAATTGTGCATTTTCTAATATAAATATAGTATATACAAGTATTCACACTAGTATATATAATGTCTTTGATTCTTTTTTTGACTTTGTAATTTCTTTTAGGGCATCTATATGTACTTAACTGTAGTCCTTGCTGGATAAGGTTGTTGTGTAGTCACATCATTTAGAATGTGAATGAAAAGTCTTGACAGAGATACTCATTGAAAAATAGAATATATGACATATTTATAAAGTTATTTATTGTATTCCATATTTTTGATTCAGAGGACTTGAAGTAAAAGATGTATTTGATTTTAGGAATTTTTTTCTACTGTCGTATCAGAGACGGCAAATCTGATAGCACTGTGGATGTCTGTGGGGTTTGCACATGGTAAGCTGCAGTAGTTGGCATTAGCTTTACAGGAGTGACTCTTTAGAGCCATATACTTTTATTGGCTTTTATGGCTTTTATTTGTCGCTTTGTTCTTCAGTTCTTCCAATGTCTTCACCTACAGCAGTATCTGTTACGTGTTACTATACAAGTTTTGTCCTAGCCGAGTTAGGAGCACTTTCTGATCTTTCAAAGCAAGAACATGGGAGCAAGAATTACCAGAATTGTTATGATAGTCTGACGTACAAAGACTGTGTATTGATGCCATATATAAGTTTAATTGCTCTGAATTTGATATATCTACATATACACCTGACCTTTTATAGTATATAGGATAGAGTGCTGTCCACCTTTGTTTCAGATTTATATTGTGAAAAATAAAATAGCATTGTCTTGCTAATACAGCACCCAGTCAACTTGCAAAGCAGCAGCTAATAACCAATGTATAGGATGCTGTTTCGATACCATGTAGCACTGAAAGGAAAAGGAAACAGTGCCACCTAGGTATAGAAGCCAGATGCAAGATAATGTAGCTACGGCTTCTTATTTTCATACTTAAAATTCTTGCCAGGTCAAGAATAAGAGAGACAATTTTATTTTCCAGAGTCTGATTTCTGAAAGGTAACTGCTCCAAAGTTCTCTAGATTCAGTGGATCTATTTCACAGCAAATTTTCTAGACACTGCAGTGTTCAGATGGAATTTTAACTTTTGTTTCTCCTTGCTTAATTGTAGGTGTGTGCAATACAGATAACTTCAGTTTATTATCCATAACTATAGATTATGGTCCATTTGGATTTATGGACTCCTATGACCCAAGTGAGTGTAGCACCTGTTTTTAAATATAGTTTTTTACTTAAAATTAATTCTCTATATTACTTTATGTAGTTTCTGTGTGCATTAAAACTCCTAACATTATTAGCGGAAAAATCCCAAGTATGTGTATTGTTTGAAGAGTTTTAGGGGAAAAAAATATATATTGGAGGCCAGTTTTATGATCTACTATACAGGCTGCATTTCAAGAGCTGAGAGTCTTGTTTATGAAATATTACTATTAAACCCATTGTCATCAGAATATTTCCATTTGAACTTTGTCAATTGAATAGCATCTAGAAAAATAAAAGTTGATTATTGCTCTAAGCAGCCAAAAGCAAAAGTCATATACAGTAACTTTGCATGCATCGTGCTCCAGCATCATAGTAACAGCAGCTAATTATATGTTGGAAGAAAACAAATCAAACTTACCCAGTCATGGCAAATTCTTTGAAAGTATGACCTCAGTCAATCTGGGATTGACAGATACAGGTCCAGTATGTACATAAATGCATATTATTAGATTATTGTTTGGAAGCTGCGTCTGAATAAGCTTCAGAACCAGCAGTGGTTATCTCGCTGTTTTCATGAGACTGCAGCCTCAAATTAAGGAAATCTCATATGAATAAATGTTGTATTGTTTCTGTTGTATTGAAAACAGAGGGCTTTTCTGGTTTTAGATCTTTCTCTGGTGGGTTGACCCCAGCCAGCAATCAAGGACCCACCAGCTACTTGTTCACTCCCTGCTGTTGTGGATTGGGGGAGAGAATTAGAAGAGCAAAGATGAAAAAAAGCTCATGGTTCAAGATATAGGTGACAGGAAAAAAAAGGCTGGGAGGGGGCGGGAGGGGGAGAAGGACAAGTGATGCAAAAGCAATCACTCAAGTGCCTCCCACCAGCAGAGTGATGTCCAGTCAGTCCCCAAGCAACAATTGCCTTGGAAAGCTAGCCCCAGTTTTTACTGCTGAGCATGATGTTACGAATATCTTTTGATGTCTGGAATATCCCTTTGGTTGGTTGGGGTCAGCTGTCCCAGCCCCTTGCCCACCCCGAGCCTAAGCTGCTGGGGTTGCAGAGTGAGAACAGAGAAGGCCTTGATGCTGTGCAAGCACGGCTCAGCAATAGCTAAAACATGGGTGTGTTACCAACACTGTTGTAGTCACAGGTCTAAAACACAGCACCGTGCAGTCAGAGCCAGTGCACCCTAGACCAAGTGAAATGCTTTAGAGTTAAAATTCGGATTTGAACCTATCACCAGATCTCACAGATGTGTCATATGTCTCCTCCTTTATGCTCCATTTGTTATTAATGTCCCCTGAGGACTCGGGCAATGCTGTGTGCATTGATCTGAGCAAGGGGTTCATGCTGCATCCATTCAGACTGGTACCGTAGATATGCAAACATTTTAGTTCTCGATACCTGTAACTTGCACAGTAGATATTTACTATCTTCCAAATAATGGATTTGCATACTGGAGTTTTTATGTGAATACATAAAGCTTGCTTGTACAACTGAAACAAATCTTGCTTAGGTGGCCTATTTATTAAATACATGTTTATACATGTTACTTTTCAAAAAATATTTATAAATCCCAAATCTGGTTTTACAGTTGTTTGCTTAGTCTGTATGCTAAATAGTAGCACCATTTGTAGTAAAAACATTGACTAAGACATTGTTTTCAGTGTAAGAATGGTCATTTTCTGTCTAAACACCTGAATTTATTTTGTATCTTGAAGTAGGAGAATGTCACTTGTGACATATGGGAACTTGTCTGTGAAGGCTGTATTCCTTAGGTTCAATAGATCTTGAGTTAATTCACTGTAAATAAGTATCCTTGTGATCTGATTTTAAATATTTCATATCTTTAGGACTTCTATTAATTTGCAGTGTAAGTATAAAAATGAATGCACTTCAATATTTTAATATTGATTCATTACTGTTATTATTCTGTTGCGGAAAAGTAATGCTTTGTTTGAAACAGATTTTGTTCCAAACACATCTGATGATGAAAGGAGGTATAAAATAGGAAACCAGGCAAATGTTGGGCTGTTTAATCTGAGCAAGCTGTTACAAGCTCTAAAACCTTTATTGGATCCCAGGCAAAAGCAGCTGTAAGTAATCCTTAAAATATCTTAATGCTTAAAAGAACTAGTGAGACAGGAGACCCTCTAATTACCATATGCATAGGAAAGAAAGGGATTAGCTTTTAAAATCTTTTTTTTCTAAGTGGAAATTGATTCTGAAGTTATTATTGACCAGAATAAGGTGGAGGAAGGGGAGAATGGTTTTACTTGGTCATAAATAATAGCAAAATATGACTGGAAAGCAGTCCTAGATGTTGTGTGGTCCATTTTCCTTTCCCTAAGGTAAGACCTTTGCCTGTAGTTTTCTGTTATAAGTTTATCAAGCTTGTTCTTTAAGATGCTAACTTATGAAGACCATACATCCTCCTGAAGTAATGAGGTAGTATTTTAATCTTATTGTAAAGATTCCTAATATGAATCTTCTTTTGTGTGGTTTAAACTCACAACTTCTTACTCAATATGAAAAGGAAGGACATGATAGTTTTTCCTTTGCAGCAGCTCTTTATGTATTTGAAGCCTGTTAAAATGTTTCCCTTCAGTCTTTTTCCCACTACAGATTCCAGTTGATTCATAATATCAGTTTGTGAGATATCAGACAGAAGTTTTAATTGTTTAGTGTACAGTAGGGTTGTACTCACAGTAGTACCATAATTCCATAGAATTTAACTTTTTGGTTTGTTTTGTTTTTGCAGAGTTTCCCAGATTCTGGAGGGATACGGTGAGCAATATTACCTCCGGTGTGTACTTCCAGAACTCAAATCTTGTAGTCACAATACTATAAATCATGTTATGTGACAATTTCCTTACTGTGTTAGTATTTTCAGTTTCACAGAACTATTCAAAGCAAAATTAGGTCTTCTTGGGGAGAATGAGGATGATAACTACTTGATTGCTTTCCTCCTAAAAGTAAGTTTGCTAATTTTGTTGGCAAACATCTGAACTGATACGCCATACTTTTAAAAACACTGACAGGAGTATCTTTTTTCACTAGCTTATGGAAGATACAAAGGCTGATTTTACAATGACATTTCGACAGCTCAGTGAAATTACTGAAGACCAGTTAAAGGAGCTCTGTATTCCTGAGGTATTAACTAATACAAGCACCTCATTTTAAGAGTACTCAATATAAAATGAGTAAATCAGGTTGGACAAAACCCTGGTATAATAGAGGATGTGTCAAGCTATATTTTGCCTGGGAAGCCTGTCAGTGTAGCATTATTAAGGGACAGGCAGACTGATGTGTCTGTGTCATGCCATCACCGCGTGTTCAGCCTCTGTCTTGTAATGAAGGATACATGAACAAAAAAGTGCTGATGAAAGATACATTAATGAAGAGTGCTGAAGTAAAATTTTCAGCCTCTGGTACAGGTCCAAGTATGAGTAGTCATAAATATTCCTGCACAGGTGGGAATGTGATTTTCTTCACATGTAAAATGGGTTTTCTAGGAAAAACCTTCCTTTCTCTGCCCCCCCTCTTTATTTTTTTTTTTTGCTTTGTTTTGTTTTGCTTAAGAATAACATCTGATAGTGTTTTGAAAGACAACAGTGAAGTTGGACAGGGGTCATAAGGAAAATTTCAACTTCAGGTCAATCAAACTCTTCCTAAGATGGGTTTACCAAGTGGCCTAAACCTCTACTCTCCATTCCATCAGGTTGTCTCAGTATATAGTGACGAGTGAGATCCCATCTCGTCATAAATTCTTCTTGGAACCTCAGTCCATGGTGACCTCTACCTTTCCTTGGGCACAAGATTGTTCCTAAATGTAGCTTAAAGCATAGGAATACATTTTGTTGGTGTCCTTTGCCCTCTATCCCATCCTGCGTTGCTGCTAACTCAGCCTAAACTTATTCTTCAGGATCAAGTATAACAATAAAAGAGATGAGAGTATTAAAATAAAAGATAAACTTCTTCCATGGATATAGTGAAATCTAGATAAGTGGAAATATGGCTGAAATGTTTGAATGGAGTGAGATGCTAGGCAGGTATTATTTGGATAAAAATGTAGAGAGGAATTTCTGAAAATAAATCAGTTAAGTACCTCATCTGGAAAGTAAAAAGGAAGCCTTTTTGCATGAGCCAAAAGCAATTTCTTTTCCCCCTTTAATACAGTGCCATTTCCATGTGAGGAATACTGTTCACTTTGCCTGGGAAACTTCATTGCCTTTCCCTACCTTCTGACTTATTTTTGTTTGTCTTTGAAACTGATGTGGTAAAGCAGGTACAATTTTATGCTGGTAAAAAGTTTTATTTTTTTAAAGATTTCTCTTTTTTATTCAAGTAATTTCCCCTGCTGTTTATTCACACACTAATACTTTATCAACAGCAAAGTAAGTTCTCATATTGACTTGTAGATCACTTATGGTTTTTTCAGCTGCACACCAAAATTGACCTAAAAATACCAGAACCTTTTGAGAACACTGCAGGAGTCCTTACATTTAGTATTAGCTGGAAATATTCTGAAATTCTTCCTAAAGCAGCCTGACTCTGCACATCTTTGAACAAAGGTTTGACTCCCACACTCACCTGTTACCCACCTACCTGACTCTCAGCTCTTAGTCACTTCTGTAATTTGAACAAATTTTTATACTTAAATGTGGTTTTCATTATTTTTTTTACTACCATTCCTTTAAAACACCACAGATGTGATCAAAACTTTGTTTTGTTTTTGCTTTTAACTTCCCTTAACTTTTGCCATTTTTTTCTTGTGTATCTGCTGTTTATCTCCTTTTATCTATGTGCATTTCTTCCTAATCTGTTCTTTCTCTGAAGTTCATTTTTTGTCTGTGAGCTTTGTCTGCTTTCTCACAACCAAGCAATATGAAGCAGCTGTTAGCACAGCGTAGCCAGGGAAGCCTAGTTGGTGGTTTTTGTCCAAGGCTGGAGGCAGTAACCCCAATCTCTGGTTTCTATCTGTTTGCCTTTTCTAAGTTCTGTCTCTGTTTGTCTCCTCAGTCTTCTCTTATCCCTCTAGATTTAAGTCTCCCTTTTGTCTCCCTTTTTTTATCAAGATATTTTCCTTATTCCACGATTTTGGAAAAAAAAAAAACCAAAAAACTCTCTACAAATAGATCTGATCCACATACAAAACTCAGAAGAAGTAAAACCTGTAGTTACGTAGCCTAAAAATAAAATAGGTCAGACAATAAGCCAAGGAAAAATAGGGGTGATGTGCTGGAGGTGTTTAGGTAGAATTTGCTGGATTAGTAGGGATGTATTGTGCTAGCACAAATAAATTATATAAATACAGAGGAAAATGCATTGGTAGAATTTTCTGGGAGAAAATTCCTTGAAGGGGCATCACGTGTTTCCCTTATATCCTTTCAGTATTCATATGCTTACTTTGGTTTTTGCTTAACAAGAACAAAATTCTCATTACCTGCCATTAACTGTTTGTTTCTCTTTAGGAGTTCTGGGCTCTCCAGGATCTGCGTAAACACAAGTTATTTTCAGAATGGGTTACTTTGTACCTCTCAAGATTAAATCGGTAAGTCTGATGCAGTTTCAAGTGTAAAAATAACACCAGGTGTGCATTTGCCAGAAGCAGCAACTTTAATTTGCAGCGATTTTCATTAGTCTTTATCAGGTCTGTTAAACTGGCCCAAACATAGTTTTATATGCCTTTTTTGTTTTTGTGGTTCTAGATTGTGCTAGATTCCGCAGTATTACTGTTGTAGTTCTGTTTTGACACACGGGTACATAAAAATGATTTGTGAGGAGTGGTCTGTACTTGTTCACTGAGCATCCTATTAGATTTCTTTGGTTAATTTTGGTAAAATACCAGTCCTACAGATTCAGTCCAAGAATCTGAAAGTCAGACTTTGCAAATCTATAGGAATGAGCAGTGTTTTATTACTAATGATACACAGACTGTGTTTGGAAACCACTGGTGTTGTGTAGGTAGGGATATGCATGTTAGAACTTCCTTCCAATTCTTTTGTCTTAAATCAATGAAGAATTTAACACGTGGTTTTTCCCAACACTAATCATTCTTAGAGATTCACACCTGCTTCCACTGAACACAAAAGCAAAACACTTAATGATTTTAATGAAAGAAAAAGAAAATATTTTTTTAAATAAATAAGCTTAACCCTCATTAGCTAAAACACTTTATTTTTTATTCTTTTGGTTTGTTTTTCATGTATAGTAACAAGGGTGATTCAGACACCAAGAGAAGAACAAGAATGACAAGTGAGTAAAACAATCCAAAGGAGTTCCTGGGCTTGGAGATGGCAACTAACTGTTTACCTAAGTTTTTTCAGTGTTAGTTATTTTTCTTTTTGAGAAGAACTAAAATGTACTCTTCTTCTGAAGAGGAGAAGCTTTCACTACACTGCTGCAAATCTTGTGATACTGTACATTCACTGTGGCTGTCTCCGGTTTCACCCAACCTTATGAACAGAATCTAGCCACATACGTATGGCTAGACTTGTGAATATAGATGTACTTTTTATCTAAGCTAAAGGATCAAGATGTTCCTTGGCTACAATGAGGTGCTCTTCCTCCTTAGGGATCCTCCTTTTTCCCTTCTTTAAAAAAATCCTTAATTTAATTCTCCGCATTTATGAAGAAATTGGTCTGGCCCAAATCCCTTCTGCTGTGAACACAGTTGTAGACATACCAGGTGACTGAGGCCTGAGAATGTGAGCTCACAGAAATGCCCTGCCAAGTTGTTCTTCTCTAGATTCTGCTGGTTTTGAAGGACAGAGCACATGTCCGTTCATATTTTGGGTGATTGAAATCCCAAATGATGAAAATCTCACGAAGAAGCCTTTTCCTCCTGTCAGTATCCACACAGGCTGCTCTGACCTGTGTCACACCACACGTGAACACAGACATTGAAGCAATCCAGCTCATCCGTCCAGCTATGGTCTATTCCATATCAATCCTTATTTTTCTTTCCCTTATTTGTTGTTTACTTTTTTGTATTTCTTTTTTTTTCTTACTTTTTAAAAATCCCATTTTTTACAATTTCTGTTTGGGGGGTTCGGAGATGCCAGGACTCTATCTTGTTCCATGCTCTGGTGCTTGTGGACGTGATTAATTTTCTTTTTGGATTTCCCTTAAGAACTTAAGAATTACTGGCCCATGGGAACATGGTTGTCTGTATTGTGTCATGTCTCAAGGGGGGCTTCACCTTAGTGCCTTGAAATGGTGGATATGCTCTGGCTTGCTCCACAAGCTGTAACTCTTGGTTGCAGAGTAGGGTGCTCCCTGAAAGGGCCCCTAGGATTTGATTTCTTAGTGAGAATTGCCCTTCCTCTCCTTCTATATCTGCTTTTCCTGAGTGCAAGCAGCATCTTTTCCTGTACTTCCTTCCTTTAGCATCTGTGAATGTGCCAGTTTGCATTGCTCAGAACATTGTTCTTCCTCAGTGATGAACCCTGGATAACAGGAGGAAAGATTCTTGT
>WKFP01014231.1:304494-316484 GCA_011057875.1 Pterocles orientalis
TCGCTTGCGGTAATTACAGATATTTTAATGCCACTGTGAAACTTGTCAATTTGCAATTGTTAAGAATGTATTTCTGGGACAAATATTCTCCTGCTAATATGAGTCATGGCTTTAATATGAATTACCATTTTTTTGGTATGAGAAATATGTTAACTTCTCCACCTTTGAAATATTCTTTTTATATTGTTATCATACTTTATTATTGAAAACTCATTTACTGGATGAAATCAAATACTTGTCCAGTGCAAATTATTTTGCCAAGGGATAAAACCACTGCTTTTTATCAGTTAGGGCAGGGTGTTGTTATGACTGTGTAGATGTATCAGGGTTCCCAATAGCTAGTTTTATTTATTGGCTTTTGTTTAATATACACAAGTACATAGACAACAGCAGTAGTGGGAAAAAGGAGATGTCTGTGTCTTGATGGATTGCGTCTCAGTCTTCAGCCTCATGGAAGTCAGTACCTGGACGTTGTGCGGGAATGTTGTTCAATTTCCTGGGCAGCTTACAGCTTTTATAAAGAAGGGAGCGGCAGTGCCATCTGAGATGCTTCTGTTCTCAGCCCATGTTCAGATTTCGTAGGAGAGCTTCACCTTCTCTCCTGTGGCAGGAGCATGAGTGGTCAGAGGTCAGCAATTCGAGCAGAGAGTGATTTGTTTGTTCTTTGCTTTTCTAAATAACATAAAGACCCTTTGTGCAGTGCTGTTGTGTGTCAAATCTTCTGTCTTAAAATGGCTTTCATTCAGTTCAAACATAAATAATTTAATTGTATTGTGATGCATAATCAGGCAAGTGTTATTTCATTGATGGCATAGCTTCAGTAAATCCTAGGTTGTTAGCTGATTACATGGTGCTTCTTACGGAGAAGTCCGTTCACTGCGATAGGCACTAATTCTGTATGGGGAGCTTTTAAATATGAGTAAAGTCCGAGATTGTCTACCCACAGAACCTCAGGAGGAGGTAGGTTTTCTCAGACATCAGTTATTTTGGTGCTCAACTAGGATAAACAAGTTCTGTTTGCAAGCTGAAGAAGCAGTATAAGATGCAAGAACGAACTGAATTGGGAAATGGAACAAGATCAATTTTAATCTTTTTATCCAAAATACTGTTTCTGATTGTCCCCTTCCTAATATAATTTATTATTTGTATATAAGATTATAACAAATTGATTAGAGGAAGCGAGTAGAGGGAAATTTGGGATGGATTTTGATTAATACTCTGCTTTTTCTAATACCTTCTTTCAAATATGCTGTAGGATTATAAGAATATTTTATAAAGCTACATGGAGTTTTTGAAAGAAATACAATGGAAATGTTTGTAACAATTAATCTGTAACGTTGTTTTGATCATTAATTCCAGGGAAAACCTTCTGAAGCATTGGTTGGGACTTCATCATTACTGACTGTGCAAGTTTAAAAAAATCCTTTTAGCAGCTCATAAAAATAAATAGATTGATACATTCCTTTTCCTTTTTATGCATTTTTTTCTGGATCTGCAAATGAAACCTTGAAGATTTCAATGACATGTTTCAATCACTGTGTTTAGCTTTTGTTGAATACATGTAACTAAATTTAACACAATTTACTTTTGGTTTCAGCTGTTAATCCTCGATACATACTTAGGAACTGGATGGCAGAATCAGCAGTGCGTAAAGCTGATTTGAATGATTTCTCGGAGGTAAAATTCCTTCTTTCTTGACGTATTAATAATTGGCATAATTGTTAAAGAGTTGTTGCATTTACACTTTGAACCTGTATTACACTTAGACCAATGCTGTACTATCTCATACCAATTACTATTAAAAATGTTAATAAAACTATTAATAGTATTAGCTATAACATAAACGGTAGTGACTACATTAATAGTAGTACTACTAATAGGAAGCAACTCATTGAATAGTTTCTGGAGCCCCAAGTGCGCATAACGTGAAGTGGCAGAGACTCGTCTTGTTTGCAGGAAAACATTTTCTAGAAAAACTCACCCATTTTAACTTCTTCCAGGTCCATCTCCTACAGCAGATTTTACAACATCCCTTCCAGAGACAGCAGGCTGCAGAGAAAGCAGGCTACTCCCTGCGCCCACCAGCTTGGGCCAAGGATCTTAAAGTAAGCTGTTCATCCTGAGAGAAATTTGAACAAGGAAGAAAAATGATCAAGGTCGAAGCTCTGGCCTTCAAATAGGATTAAAGGATCAAGCCACAGGAGCTTTTCTCCTTTATACTTTGTGGACTGGAATCTGCTACTCTGCTAGGCAAGACAAGGTCTTGACCAACTTTATAAAGTCTAAAGAAATGGACCACTATGTATGGTTGCATCAGCAAATTGTATTGGCATTTATAACTCCACCCTTCATATTCATCTGTGCATTAATTTGAGTCCCAACACTAAAGTTCTGCCAAACAGTTAACCTCTCAGAATTCATGCCTGATCAGCTGGGTCTGGTGAGTTGGAACCCAGGGTCATCTTACACTTGCCACCTTTTCTCTTTTTGACCTTGTTTTGTCCCATTAAACTGCCGACAAAGATTTAAAGGAAATTCATTTAAATAGTGAGCAAAGATTGGGAGTGACTTGCCCAGAAATAGATTTGGTATCTTTGCTGGTGGCAGGTGCCTATCAAGCCTGGCCCGCTGCTCTTTGACAGTCTATCTTTTGATAGCAGTGGAAAGATGGGTGGTGCGTGGATGTAATGCCTCAGGAAATTTTCACTGGTTGGATGTGGAAAAGGACATTTTTGGAAGTGTCTCACTACCTCTAATCAGGTCAATATACCTTTTGTATCCAGCCACCTGATGCTGTAAGGGACTCACAAAAATCTTGCAGGGAAAGTATTTAAATTTCAACTGAAGCTGTTACATAGAAGTTCTTTCAGTAACAGGGACAGACTAGTCTTTGAGTCCTGGTTGTTGTTATTTATTCTTTTTTTGATATTCCAATTCCACATCACAAAACTTACTGTATAATTAAGTCAAAATTAATATATAAGCAATCAGGTCCAATGTTATGCTAGAAAATTTACAGCAAAAATCACTTACCTGAGGGCTTTGTCTTCTTGACATTACCTTATTTCTTCCCAAATCCAAAATGGATTGTTTTACAACCTTCAAATTTCTTCAGTGCTACAGCCTCCAGTATCATGATATAAAACCAGAACGTGCCAAGTGGGCGCTATTTTACAAGCAGTGATCTGTGCTGCTCACCGTGTTCATTGTGAGGCTTTTCTCAGGTTCTTGAAAAATGTCCGAAAGAATGAAGCAAGCCCTGAAAATGTGCTTCACGTATTCCCCTGGCTGCAGAAGAGAGCAGGTCAGCTACTTCTCTTCTCCAGGAGTTCATTCAGGGGCTCGGTCACATCCTCTTTCCTTGATTTATGTAAAAGCAAATCTCCATGCTGCCGTTTCAGACCTTTCAGCCTAAAATACTGTAATCTCTAGTAATGTACGTACTGCCGCAATCTACAGGAGTAATACAGTTTCATGTGGCAATAGGTTAGATAGAGGTGGAACGATTAATTTCTATTTTTTGCAAATGCTTTGATTTACAGTCTTGGAAAGGAAGATCTTTTTGTATTTTGCAGCATCTTTTTTGTACCAAATAAAGGCAGATAATTGTGTATCATTGAGATGGTAGCTCTGATCTTGGAATGGAGAGTTTGAATACTTACATTTCAGAAATTCAATGCAACTATGTACATACACAAAATAGCTGACAGAGCTCCAATCATCACAGCATTTTTAATTGATTTCTGGAGTTGTCTGTAGGCTTTGATTCTTTTTGTTTTGAAGAAAGCTCAACTTTTTCTTTTGTGTAAGATGAAGTGCATGAGTTATGATTGACTGCAGATGTAAAATGTATAAAATTTAGTTTATTGTGCCGTAACAAAAGAGAAGGTAGGAAAAGGGGCAGGAGGCTGGGTGTTCCGGTGAGAAGAGTGAATGCTAGGAAAGCCATGTTCAGACGTCTTAGTGCTTCGTGAATTCAGAGAAACCAGCTTATTGTGCAACATTTCTGTTTTATTTTGATGTTCTGCTTTATTTTGATGTTGGGTGTACATTTCATAAAAGAAAATTAATTTAAAATAGTTGGATAGCAGACAGCTGTTGTCACCTGTGTGGAAGATGCGCACTCCTAATACTTGGTTGTAAAATGGCACCCAGCGCTTTAGCATTCAGTGATTCTGCATAGTGCTTGCCTCGGTTACATATGGAAAGCTAGTTGGTGTTTTTTCTCCTGCACTTGCAACTAAAGCTTGTACTAAGCTTATGAGCCTTGCACTGGTCTTGAGAGCATTTCTCACTTTGGCTGATGGGAGATGATGAGACACCTTTTGAACATAGTTCTCTTGGTGAGAGCTTTTTGCTCAGTTCAGTGAAAGCAAGGGAGCTAGAAGACCAGTAAGAGCTGCATGGGCTCTGTCTGTATTGGCAAGTAAGAGGGCCAGCAGCTAGTCCCTTGGCCCATGAGCTGGTACCCTAATGGCCATATCCGCACCACAGGGGATCTCTACGGGAAGTGAAACCTGCTTTAGACTTGTCTATGTAGTCTTCTGGGAATGGTGCCTGGCCTGCGCAGCTCCTTGAATGGTGCCTGGGACCGTGCTTAGGCCCACTTTGTCAGTGTGGGCGAGCTGTAGGTCAGTGCTCAAGCTTGCATCCTCATCCTCTTAGCAGTAGAGACACAGGTGTCCAAGCTGTAGCATGTTACTAGCAATGCTAGCTCACCATAGGCTGCAGAGCAAACAGATGGTTAACAGCAGTCAGAAGACGTGGAAGGCAAGTCAGAGGGTAGATTTAGGTATTAGGAAGAAACTTTTCCTGTGAGGGTGGTGAGACACTGGAACAGGTTGCCCAGGGAAGCTGTGGATGCCCCATCCCTGGAGGGGTTCAAGGCCAGGCTGGATGAGGCTTTGAGCAACCTGGGCTAGTGGAGGGTGTCCCTGCCCATGGTGGGGGGGTTGGAACTAGATGATCTTTAAGGTCCTTTCCAACCCAAACCCTTCTGTGATTCTGTGACATCCTCCCCATCCCTGTATCCCTGATGTGAGCTTTACTTACTCTCCCAGTGCTTACAAGCAAAGAAAGGCAAGAGAAAATGGAGAGTGGCTGTCCCATGGCTATACCCAAGTAACTCTGTGGGTGGGCACAATTATGGCAGGAAGAACATCCCATAGCTTCAGCTTGTCTCAACTGCAAACAGATTCAGTCACGGGATGTCACATAAACTTTTTTCAGTGACTCATCGGGAACTTCCCTGGCTGAAGCATTCCTGTTCTCAACAGAAGTTCCTCTGGTGTCCAACACCACCATCTGCACTGGCTCCTTCCACGAGACCGTCCCTTCGCTCCCACTGCTTTGACGAGGTCCTGTCCCTCTCCTAGTGCTGAGACGGACATGTTTTGCCTTGCATTGCTCCAAGTCGTCAGGGGGCTGGCTCCCTGATACCGAGTGCTTGTGGTTTGTGCTTGATCACAGCAAGGTCTGGTCTTTGCTGTCTTGCAGAGGACTGTGCTCGTGCAGCCACTGAAATGTGCAGACACAGGAGGGACCATCTGAACAAAAGCGAGACAGGCCAGCCAGCGCTGCAGGCCATACTTGGATAAAAGGGTGGCTCTTTGTGCCCGAGGAAAAAGTGGAAAGTAAGGGTCTGCAGCTCTTAGGTGAAGTGGGGCTGCAACAGCCAGCGATTTCCTTGGTTAGTGTTGCATTTTCTGACTCTACCAACGATGTTTTCATTGCTGTAGGTCAGCACAGGGATTGCAATGCGTCCGGGGGGTGATGCAAAGCCTCCACGATGATACACCTGCATGATCTTGGAGAGCCAAAAAAGTCCCCTACCTCTTCCTGACTGGTCAAATTATTTTCCTAAACCAAAGACCCCACCGGCAGTGGGGCTAACCCAGGACCATGCAGCGTGACGTACTGGTGTGGGGGGGGAGAAGGGGGTGGGCCTCATTTAAAGCGCAGCATCAAGAGACGTGTGATGCTCCTTGGGTATGCTCCAGGGGTGGCCCCGGCAGGCAGCGCCCTAACTCGGCCACCCTGCAGATACAGATCTCGCTCTTAGCATCTCTCACACCTATGATCTTGTAAAACCTTGTAATTAAAATGCTTTTACATTTCTGTAAAGTTCAGCGGAGGGAGGATTAACCACAACTGCAGATACAGATGTGTTTATTGGTCAAGCAGCCACTTCTTCCACTAGAGACGACACACTGACAAACCAACCTTAAGTCAAAAATAGGACTAGACATGACCCAGAACCTTTCCGGGCTGTGGCACTGCCACCAGCTGGTCATTCCCTTGCTTTCCGCCACCACTCGGGGACGGAGGACTCCATTTTGACAAACAGCAGCGCTCTCACGCCCTGCTCACTCAGCTGCTTTTTTAAAATATTTTTTGTATTACAAAATACAGAACTATATTATTTGTGATATCTTAGAAGATCATCCGCATGAAAGAGGCAAAGACTGTAAGAAATAAATACTAGATGGTATAGGCAAAAACTCTCTAAAATCTTTGAAGTGGTACTAATTGCCACTAAGATGCCTGTTCATTAACTGTGACACTGCGCAGGTATAAAATAGAAGCTATTTTTATTTGAGAACTAATAATGAATGCTGCCTAAATGAACAACGGAGAATTAAAATGGGAGAACAAATGGGAAAAAAAAAAAAGGTAGGAGGGGACATTCATATCAGGTACAAGATAATTACAAAGTCTTTCAGAAGACAGACTATTTCTAGGTACAGTTTGAAGACAAATGTTAACTGACAGGAAAAAAAAAATCCCTGCTTAATAAGGGAAGCACATAAGATTTTAAAATAAATTTTTTTCTTTGTCTAAGATTAACCAAATAAATGAGCTTTAGAGGCAGCGACTGTGAGTGCTGACAGGTATGACTGGAGTTGCATACAGAAGCAGGAGTGTGTAACAGTTGGGGTGACATGCTCTGGAAATGGCCCTGGTCCTGCCTTGCATCTCAGAATAATCTAGCTGAGGTTTTATTTTTTCAAATAGACTGTTTTTGAAAAAAACGGGGTATTTTTATTTAGAGAAACCCCACAATTGGGGTTTTCCAATAAAGAACCTTTAGGGAGAATTCTGTGAAAAAGGATGTTCCCACTTCTCAAAAGTCACATGAGAACATTGTCATATTTTTTCTTTCAGCTCTAATTCTACTAGAGAGGCAGCCACAGAAGAAGCATTTCAGTCGCTAGCCAGCTCTGCAAGGGCTGCTCCACCGCTCCTGGCTGTCCTCATGAGGGAAGCAAGACTCTACAGCCAATTCTTACCTTGGCCTGGTGCTGAATGGTAGTTAATGGTGGCGGATGGCGGGGGGGAAAGGGGACAGCAGGGGGAGGGATGCAGCAAGTTATAGGGACAAAGTGGGGGACAGAGAGCACCCCACCTTACTTCTTGAGACCCCCAGGAGGAACTCCAAAGGAGAATTCCTCCTGGAGGAGCCTGATCCAGCATGACCTTCCATGCCCCACAAAACCAGCTTATGGCTTGAAGTCCACCTGTTCCCAGAGTTCAGGAGCTGCTGCCCCTTTTCTTCTCAAGAGCTTTCATCAGGTCAGACATGAAGTCTGCTTGCCTGCCTCCACCCCCAATGGCAGGGGGCCCAGCTGGCCGTGGCTCTCCAGCCTGTCCTGTGCTTTCCAGCCTTTTTGAAGGAAGAGGGACAGGTTTCTTTGTTGGAGGTGGTGGCTTACTGGAGAGAGGTGGAGGTGGAGGGGGTAACGGCAGGTCTCCATCACCACTGCTGAAGACTGGTGGTGGAGGGGGTACAAAATCAGGAGGAGGTTCACAGAAATCAGATGGTGGTGGTGGGAAATCATTCTTCAATGTAGGTGGCGGTGCTGGAAAGCTGTCTGGATCTGTGAGGAAAACACCGCTGTCTCTTTTGACTTTGGAGGGTAGAATTGGTGAAACAGAAATAGCAGATGATCGCCTTTCAGGTGGGGGAGGAGGCTGCAGTGAATTCCTCTTACTCTGGTATTTCTGTGGCTTTGTCACTGACGGTGCCAGGCCAGGTGCACTGACATTATTTGACTTAGCCTGTAATAAGCAGAAGGAATAGAAGGACAAGACACAGTCAGTGCATGTGTAAACCAATGCCACTGCCTAAGAACAGTGAAAAGATGTGAAAATATATGAGAAGAGTAGGCAGAAAAATGAAGTAGAGTACATTGTGCCTCAAGAGTGCAAATAGTATTTTGTTTTCTTTCTGGAGCTGCCCATAGAGCTTTGACAGTGGAAATCTCCATGTTAGACAGTATTCATAGTGCTTCTTTGAGTAGTCGTCAGAAAATGAGTGCTTTTAACATTTCAAAGAATTGCAGTTAGTAAGATACTTTCTTGATGTTCCACCCTGCTGTTTATTTCCCTGAGAACATGAAGCCTTAAAAAAAAAATAAAAATCTGTGCTGTGTTTTTACATCTGAAAATACTGAGCAAGATTTGAGAACGTAAAAAGTAGATGTCATTCTGGCTCTCGACCCCATTGCATCTCCACCTCCCATTCTAGCTGTGACTGCTGGATCGCTGGGTGAAGCTAAAATAATGAAGTCACCTATCTCTGCCAAACTCACCAGACACAACAGCAGCGAACCAGGAAAGACCTGGCAAGAGCCTCTGATAAGCCTGGGGAAGGGTGTCTTCTGCCTGCTGGGCAAGGCACGTGCACACACCTCCTCCACTTTCGAATCAATAGTGCGACAAACAGGTCTTCGAAGCCACCAAGTTCTAGCCATGTTTGGAAGGTCATGAGACATTCAAACCCTCTGACAATTTTTGGAAGGAAAAAATGAATCAAAGCATCCATGATACAAGTTAAGAAAAAAAAAATGTAGGATAGCAGTTCGTTATGGAGATGTTTATTTTGGCAAAATTTCAGGTGGCTTTTCTTTTAAATTGTGTTTGCTAGTCAATGCTCTGAAGATAAATAAAGCCCATCTGGTGATACCTGAATATAATTTGCTCTTCCTTTTTTTTTAGGTAGTAACAGGTAGCTGTTGACAGTTACTACACAAACACACTATCTCTTCTTGTAAACCTGTGGAGAAGTCTGCTGTCCCAAAACCAGAGCTTTGTAACATTGATTTCTAGTTACGCTAACTTATCAGTTTAGATCCAGCTACCTTAGTGCTCTAACTCTAGCACAGTGCACCCTGAAAGACTTCAGCCTGATCCTTTGGTCCCAGGCTTGTAGAAGCTGTGAGATGAAGGTGGCAACATGTTTGCTTCTGCTAGAGAAAAGTGTTGGGCAACCCTGCAGACGGCAGTACTAATTCTGAGTATAACATGCACACCTTCTCTTCCTCGCTCTCCTTACCTACAAAGATGGAAGTAAACAAGACAAAGGAAGAGAGGAAACTACTGGCTGACTTCTGAGAATGTGATCTATTCCAGAGGAAGTGAGATTCAAAACAGAAACAAATCCTTTCGAAGGAGGAACTCAAAAGACAGGAACAAGAAGCATACAACATGTAATGCAGGCGACAGAAAAATCCTGGGAATTTAATTTCACTTGTGCTATTCACTTTATGCACGATGGAGGGATTGAATAATGAACCGCAAACAAATGCAGGGTTTTTTTTTCTGTAGGATGTTTTTGAAGTTCTCATACTGTACCCTACTGTTATTTTTACAGCCAGAGGTGGTGCAAATAGACAAAATTTGAAGTTTAACCAAGAAATGCATTTAGAGCCTAATGAAAATATGTAATGTTTTCCCTTTTTTACACTTTCTCCTTTCTTACACATTCAGCTGTGCACAGTGTTCCCTGCTGAAAACACTACTGTATCCTTTGTGATACTAAGGCAAAGACCCGTTTTCTGGCAGAGACAGAAAATGGCACTCAGGTTCCGGCACACAGACTCTTTGAGACTGTCCCAGT
This sequence comes from Pterocles orientalis, assembly GCA_011057875.1. Taxonomy (NCBI): domain Eukaryota; kingdom Metazoa; phylum Chordata; class Aves; order Pterocliformes; family Pteroclidae; genus Pterocles; species Pterocles orientalis. Next base: position 314,393 of record WKFP01014231.1, read on the forward strand.
AGGCACATTCCTATTCCCGCTGGGGGAACTCATGGCTATTTGTTCTGAAGAATGAAAGAGGTGCGTGGCTGTGCCTTCACCTCCCATCAGTGGCTCCCTGCTTCTGCGCAACAGGCACACTGCCTGCGGCGTGTGAAGCAGGAAGAGGGGAAGCAAGGAACCAGCCACCTTGCCCAGAAGCCAAATCCTTGTCACAACAGTCCACTGGCACTTTGAGGGGGGAAATGAGTGGGTGAAGAAAAATAACAGATGACATTTAACAAGTGCACTGCTACTAACTGCTGACCTGTACCTCTGAGGTGTCCACTTTTTTCTGAGTCTCTGGAAATTCCGCACTGGAACGACAAACGATTTGGGGAATCTGTCCATTTGACTGAACAGCACCTGTGACAAGGAGAGGAGGTGGAAGAGAGTGTTACATTCTTGTGATATTAACCAGATCAGGGAATAGCAAACTAAGAAACAGGCTATAAAAACGTCTTTACAACTTCCACCAAGGAATCACTCATTACAGGCTTGTTATACATAATTCATTGAGATCCATGAGGATGTCTGTTTTCTACTTCAGGTTTATTTTGTGACTTTTCATATTCAGTTCATTAGCTAAGGAAAATAAACAAGATACCTTACGTTAAACCTAATACCTATCCACATGCCTCCACACTTGTAGCGGACAATCTTACATGAAGCGCAAGTGTCAAAATTATGAAGACATACGACAGAAATTATCAGAGTGTGCAAAGGTGTTGACAAATGAAAAACTTCTTCTTCTGACCATGGTAAATGGTGGTTACAGAAGGGGATCATTAAGGCTGACACAGGAACAGAGAAGGGGAGCTGGCTTTGGAAGGGAAGCTAAGCAGGAATCAAACTGGCTTAGTGAAGCCCACCCTCTGGCCTTCTGTGGTTTAAATACCTGTCTTTCATAACAGTACTTTGAAGTTTGCAGTGTGCTGTAGTATTACAATATCCTCAGGTTTAATTGCATTTTTTTCTTTACCTTAGGCTAAAGATTAAAAGTGCCACAGTTTCATATCAATAAGAGTCATGAGAACTAAAAGTTTGAAGTCCTACAGAGGGGCTGATCCATTTTCTTTAGTATGTGAGCTAACAGCTCTGAAACTTCTCCCCCATCTGGAATCATGGAAGATTTATGAACCTTACTGTATTCTCAAATTAGTGAAAAGCTGCTAGCTGGCTAAGTTAAAGCTCTGCAAAATGTCTGCTCACCATTACTGTGTTTGTAGGGGATATGCATAAATAACCCAGTACTGCCAAATAGAGCAAGTGAATGTGAGACCGAAGGACTAATTTGTGGCTTTAACTATGAAAAAATTCCCAGCCCCTTTATTGTCTAATGAGGATTAAATAAAATCTCCAGTTTTATCTAGGATTTTTGGAAGCTGTACACATCAAAGCAGTAGGTAGTCCTTGGTGCCTGGATACATGCATTTGTAGAATAAGAAATAGAATTATTTTTATTGCCATGCCTGCAAAATCACGATTGGCAAAGAAGTAAGACAAACTCCACAGTGTACTGAAATTACTAGGGCCATTTAGCCTTCAAGGGATGACACACTACCTAAACTAAAGTTGCTGCGGGAGAACTTCAATCCATCCCACTCCCGCCAGTTTGATGCTAGTGCCAGCAATAGATGCCTGGAGCCTGGATAAGGATCGCTGAAATCAGACCATATCAATGACTGTGCAGCCATGTGAAAGCAGAACAGAAGGAAATATGCTTTGTTCCGTTTCCAAAACATCAGCCAACAACTGCTCGTAGTCAGGCAGTCCAGGTTATAGTATTATAGTCAGGGCCCAGGTTTTATGTAACTGTAAAACAGCAAGAACCACAGTGACTTGCCTCCATTAGAATGCTAATGATCCTTCAGAGATATTTCCATAGAGATAACATACCTGACTAAAATCTTTCCAGGCTACTTAACCATTTAATGTGATCCATTAGTTAAGATTAACGGTATATTTTATGATCACATGCAGTGTTCCTGGATTCTAGTCAGAAGCTGAAATTATACAGATGTATAATATACTTTATAAGGCCTTGATCCTGCCCATATCCAGTACAGACTGC
>WKFP01014231.1:327158-377355 GCA_011057875.1 Pterocles orientalis
GGAGAACTTCAATCCATCCCACTCCCGCCAGTTTGATGCTAGTGCCAGCAATAGATGCCTGGAGCCTGGATAAGGATCGCTGAAATCAGACCATATCAATGACTGTGCAGCCATGTGAAAGCAGAACAGAAGGAAATATGCTTTGTTCCGTTTCCAAAACATCAGCCAACAACTGCTCGTAGTCAGGCAGTCCAGGTTATAGTATTATAGTCAGGGCCCAGGTTTTATGTAACTGTAAAACAGCAAGAACCACAGTGACTTGCCTCCATTAGAATGCTAATGATCCTTCAGAGATATTTCCATAGAGATAACATACCTGACTAAAATCTTTCCAGGCTACTTAACCATTTAATGTGATCCATTAGTTAAGATTAACGGTATATTTTATGATCACATGCAGTGTTCCTGGATTCTAGTCAGAAGCTGAAATTATACAGATGTATAATATACTTTATAAGGCCTTGATCCTGCCCATATCCAGTACAGACTGCAGCACCAGCGTGGAGTCCCACCGGCCAGCCACCTCTCTGATGCCATCAACACCAGAACGCAAAATGCTTAACAACTGTCCCATCCACCCTCGCTAAAGTACCCCCACATACAACCCTCAAAAAATCCCCTGATCTCAAAACAGCCTGTTACTGGGTCTCCCTACCCCAAATGTGCATTTATTACCATGATTTGACTCCAAGGAATACTAGAAAGACCACCCTCTTCTCACATGTACTGAGAAAAAGACAAAACTAAAGCCCTGGAAAGGTGTTTGGAGGATTTTGAGTTGTCTACATGAGAAGTCAGAACATTAACTGTCAACACTGATTTTGACTTTGCCCGTCTTATCACAGTAAGTACTTGGCCAGCATCTCCTTCCTAATAAATAAAGCATATCCTAAGCATGTAAACTAAAAACATTCATGCAGGTTACATCTAGTATCATGCACTGTTTTATCTGTACAATGATAAAACAGGTAACATCGATATGATGAAGCTACTAGAAAAATAAAATCAGAGAATAATCCAATCCTTTCTTCCTCTGCGTCTTTTCTGTTATCATGCAAATGAGTGAAAGGCTAGGAAAGAGAGCGGCTCACCCTATAATAATCTCTTTCTGAAATTATCATTCTGAGAATATCCCACTCATCCCATTTACTTATTCGAAGAAAAGCTCCGATACAGCCAATGTAGAGATGAGCAGGCAGAAAACTTCAAGACATGGACCATCAGTCCATAAAATGTAGAGAGGATAAGGGTTTTGTATTCAGAGGCCAAAAGAAAAATACCTTATTAAATGATGCAGATTTAAACTGACCTTTGGTGGGCTGTCTTTGTATTCTTCAAGTTCTAACTTTAAAGTGAAAGCTCTGCTTCTAGCTTAGAGATCAGATGGGCTGTCTAGAACAAGGTATTATCTTGCTGAATGCATGGGATAGTTTTCTGAACAAAGGCTATGTGCAACACTGATGAGACAGAAGAGGGCACGAAATGTGATTCCAACTGCTGTGGCAGCATCAGTACCTGCTGATACGGATCCTGCAGGGGCAGCTGGTTCCACTGTCCCTTGATTTGCCCACCGAGAGGACAAGCCAGCTTTCTTCACTGCACATTTGTAATTATCATATAGTGTCCTGCCATACTGCAAAACAATCAAAACAATACAATAAGATGGTGTTAAGCTTAAAATAGGCCAAACGTTTATTTTGCTCTCTTTTCTGACCCCATTCCTTCTTACCAAGTTGTGTTAAAAAGTAGCCTTCTACGAGTGCTGTGCTGTGCCTATTTCGGTATAGGGTGAGGTGGAAAGCATCTCCACAATAGCACAATCGACCATGAATCATTGTGACCAAAAACAGTCCTATTGATATCATCCTTATACTGTATGTTAATTTTAGTATCTGTAAACATCTTGAAACTTGGCTTTAAAACGAACTGTTCTCAATAAATATTTTTTTTCCATTGCTTTCGAAGTATTACGTTTTCAGACTGGAGACTTGGGACACTGAATCCTGGGCTCTAGAGCAAACAGCTCTGTCGGTATAAGACACAAAATAATTTAATGTTCACCCCACACCTTTGCTGGATGTTACCCTGCAGCAGAACTGGCAGAAAAGAATGTTTACCTAACAGAAGTGGGTCTGTATAGCCATGTACAGCCAGTATACTGAGCTACATATAAATCCACCTCCATAATATTTTGTGCAAACGAAAAAGGTCTGTGAATTTGGACCTTTTTGAAGAAGGTGGGAGAGACAATCTGGGCAGAACTGTCTGAAAAATGTCACAGCTGGACTGACCAGAGCTTGCCTACCTTTAGCCACAGGATACTATTATTGTGCCAGATAACTGTGGAGTGAGTTTTACAACACATGAGTTTCACAGCTACCCTCATATTAGTGAGAAAAACACACTGATAACTAGGGTACAGGAACATTCAGCACATCCATCCTGGTCATGCCCTTCTGCTCTTCCTTTCTATGGTAAAATTAGCATGAGCGTCCATTCTTGTCACTGCATTTCCAGCTGAGGTGATGACAGTCAGTAACCTGAGGAAGACAGGATTTCACAGAAAACATATTTAACTAAATTCACTTTTAATCTCACCTTGGCAATTCTTATTCCTGTTACCCACTGATGCAGAGTTGCTTGATCATCACAGCATAAGTACTTGATATATTGTGACTCCTTTTGAATCTGGGGGTGCTGAAAGATATTGATTCATAAAGTAAGACAAACGCAGAAATCAAGTCACTATATGAAACTGTGAAGGCACTGCACAGTGACCTCAGTGAGAACACTTCCTACAAGCATCATGGTAAACTTGAAGATTATTTGGAAAAAAACAAGCAGCAGCAAAAACAGAGTATATGAAAATATAAAAAAGATGGTAATTATGAACTATACATGAGTTGCCACTGACAGCATTTGCTTGAAATAATTTTAACGCATTGTAATATGAATTCAAGGGCTACAGAAATCTAACAGTGATCTAGAGTTCAATGAAGTCTATCAGTGCCATGGTTCAAGGTCTAACACTCAATGTATAAACACTGGAAGGAAGGCTGTTTCTCGTTGTGGTTTGTCATCTGTAAGGCATCCAGACTGAACGCTGAACATAATTAGTTTTCAAAGAGTATGTTAAATTTGTTTAAGCATAAACTCTCAGCTGAAACAGATCTTTGCTTCTAACTGCCTGCACTTCTTTCAGCCTAGCTCTTGTTTTCTTCCTTCGGCTTTACTCTTGCTGGTTTTTGCCAACAGTTTTGTAACACTGCCATATGTTCTAGACAGTGGATCATTCAAAATTCAACACCATCAGCAGTAATCTTTTTCACTTGTTTATATCAGAAACGTTTACAATTTTTAAACCTTTTTTCTTCTTTTGGACATAATTTAGGATCTCTTCCCCTTACTGATTAATGTAGTAGTGGTATGTGGTGATGTACCATTGCGACTCAAAGATCACCAAAACGCCAGGCTGCTTACTTGTCTGAGACTGAACATCCTCTCTAAGACTCTGCAGGAATTTGGTTCTCCTTGCTACAGCAGAGAAGGCTGTAGGTCTTTAGTAGCTTGGATGGAAGAATATACTGCCATCTCTTGATACGCAAGAAGAATGAAATACAAGGAAAAGGCTTAGTTATTCCTCATTTGTGTGTTCATTTCTATTTACATTCTTATCAATTATAGGTGCATAATTAGTGAAATCTTGTGAATGCACAAAAGAGCAGCTGAATGTGCACCAAGGATTCACTGTTGTCAAACCACTCTCTTTTTGGCCCGGGCAGTTGAAAATTCAAAGCATACTTCCACCTAGCAGCAAGGACCCTTGTTTGACACATATCGTTAAGCCCCCAAAGCACAGCAGTGCTGGATGTGGGGAACCCAGCAAGATCCCTTGCAGCGCAGAGCACTGTCAGCAGCCACCAGCCCGAGGCTGATGTAGGTGCCAGATGTCTTCTCATAGACACCTGCTGGTGGCTGGGGCATCCCCAGCCTGGAGACCAAACCTTGGCCACAGCTGGATGATTCAGCAGTTCAAAAGCAGAGCCATGTGTCCCTGCTCCCCCATCAGCACTGCAGATACCATGCTTCCCTTGCTTGCACTGACCCAGCTGCTTATGAGGCCACATTGTGATCTGAAATAAAAAGGAACTGGTCTGGGTTAAATATAACCCATTTCACCATGCTGTAGTTTTGGTTTATTTTTTTTTAAACCAGCAGCATACAGCATGGCATCACGTATTGCGTGGGGATAAGGGGCATTGCGGCTTGGGGAGAGAACAAGTAGCAAGGGATGGATGAGAGAATGGGACCACACAAGCCAGTATTTTTGCCAAAGCCCCGTATCATCAAATTACAGAGCAAGAGTGGACACACCAAGGAGATAACTGTGAGGAAGAAAAAAACCCAAAAGGATATTACTCTTGAGGGATTTCACGGTGACAGATGTGTCCCAGTGCAGTGCTGTGGCTAACTGCGTTACAGCTCCCTGCACCTTTGAACTCAGCTGCTCACACAGGTCAGACTGTTTGCCATTTTTCTGCAAACACACAGCCGGCCATCTTCCCTAGATGATGAATATGCGAAGTTCACTTCAGCCCTCTGGAAGGGCCCATGGCTACCTTATTCTATTACCTTGCTCTTTGATGCTCCCAAGGTGAGAGCTAGGGACATCTCACATTGCAAGACCAGAGATGCCAGCTCACTGTCACCAGCTGCCTTAACTGCAGAGCTGGCACCGTGCCTGTCCCGTGGACCTGTCCCTCACCCACCTGGTACACTCACACCCCACCCATTCACACAGTTCAATGTATAGGGCTGTATCTTGCTGCTATACACTTATGCCACGTATCAAACAGTGGCAGCAGCCAGGGCCCCTGGACAAACGGCCTTCTCCAGGTCCACAGCGTCCACCTGCCTCTAGCAGCCTCAGATAGCCTGAATGCTGCTCAGAGGGGCTCCACCACCACAATACACGGCCAGGGCACCATGCCTGACAATCCTTACTTCCTTCCACCATTTCTCCATTAGGTGACCAAACCGTGAAAACCATTAGAGAATTCAGTCTGAAAGGTATCTCTAGAAGGGAACTGTAAGCGGGCACTTCTCTGTGTGGCACAGAACGTTCCATAGACCTGGGTTATGTTATCACCAACAGAGTCAAAAGAACCAGGAGGTGCAAACAAAAACACTGGGTAAATTCAATTCTTCAAGCACTTTTCAACCAGCAACCAGCAATTCTGCTCCTGTGTGCAAGGTCCTACTGAGCCCAGCAGATGGCACACAAAGCTTTCAAATGCGTAGAAAGCAAGCATCCCCCAACCCCGCACACCTTTTTCATGACAAAGAAGTCCAATGGGTCTACATACCTCCCCTCATTTTCAAACACCACACTTACCAACTTTTTTTATTACAAGCAAAAAAAAAAAATACTTCTATAATTTAACAGATAATTCATGAAAACATCTGGAAGAAAGTGCACACTGCATAATCAAGGCAGAAGAGGACATGGCATAGAGGAAGCCAGGTAACGGCGCTGCTGCAGACCTCTCCTCTGAAGCACCCTACAAAAACACCAGCTTCAGAAGAACACCCGTACTGTGTCAGATCAAAGGTCCCTGAACCCAGTGTCTGGACTTTGACAGTGGCAACAAATGGATACTGAGGGAAGAGGAAGAACAAGACAAGCATTCATGATACTTCCTTCTCTGTACTCTCCTTGTCTGCAACTATTTTCAGATAAGGGGATTTTCTGAGCTGGATGGGATTTCTCCATATTTGGGTTCTTCAGTGGATTTCTCCTTTAGGTACTTCTTCAGCTTTTTGTTGAGCTCAGAGAGAGTTCTGACATCTACAACATCTTTTATCAACAATTTTCCCAGGCCTGCTACACACTCTATAAAGAACCACTTCCTTTTGCTCTGAACCTGACTACTACTAGCTTTGTGTAATGGTTTGTTTTGGTAGGGACACTGAATGGCTGACCCCCATCCACACTTTTCCATGCCACTCCTGAGCCTAGAGATCTGCATTGTATTCCTGGCACGTTGCTTCTTTTCTAGCCTACAGGCTTCTAGTCTCTGCAGTTGTTCTTTAAGTCAAACTCATTCCTTACCTTTGCTTATCCTTGTGGCTCTTCCTTGATCTTTTCCAAGTTTATTACATCCTCTTTGAGACGAGAGGATTCGAACTGCCCAGGTAAGGGGAAACCATGGACTTGTGCCATGGTATGGCAACATTTGCTGTTTTATCATCTATGTCTTTCCTCATCATTCCTAATGCTTGATTTACATATCTGACCACCACTACGCACTGAAACAAAGCTCTCACCAAGTTACACGCCACATCAGCATCTGGCTCGTGAATGGTACAGGTCAGCTCCCGGTTAGTAATTTCACAGGTTAAGTTCTGAGAGCTCTTATCCCTATGCACATTACTATGTGTATACCTAGACCGTATGTTATTTATAATTTTATTGTCCAGAACATCAGCCTCACAATGGCCTTACAGAATTCTTCAGTCTGCCCTTTCCTCAATGATCTGAAAAACGTTAACACCAACAGCAAGCTTCCTCACCTCACTGCTTACCCTATGAGTATTTTGGGACTGTGGGGTTCTCACCATCCTGAGAAGTTGAGAGGGAACTGTCAGGAAACAAGGCTAGAGTGTCCCACGACGGACAACATGGGAGTTACTTACTGCCTACCCTCTACCCTATCTTTTACTAGCTATTGTCTCCGCTGGGCAATCCATCTTAACTACTGACATTCACCAGTGGGGCCTATTCCAAATTACCCCAATCAGTTCCTTGATTAAATTACTCCAATCACCAACCATGATTAAATGCAGAGTCACAAGTATATTCTGTCAATTAGGGACAAAACTAGCAAGCTGCTGAACACCCAGCTCTCCTAAGGAACATTAAGCACCTCAAAGCCATGCAGGCAGTCTGTTTTTTCACTTCATAACAGCTAAGAACTGTACTGTCTCTTCTTTTCCAAGAAGTAGCAGGAGTGCTGGCTCTCTTTTTATGTGTAACTTTACCAATTATACATAAAACATAACTTTGTACTGGACCCACAGGCCACTGAAGTTGACTGGAAATATCCCTACGACCTTTCCTGGGCTTTACAGCGGGTCTAAGGAGGACTGCTCCTACTGCAGCTGTGTGCAAGGTCAGACCACAGAACTGAACACCAGCAGCACCAAGCTCAATACTGAAGGTTTCTACCTGTAAAAGATTATTAGAAAGTGGCTCAGATGGAGTATTTGGCTCCCTGTGGTTTTCAGATGCAAGAAGAATGTTACTTATAGGAAAGGATAATGTTTCAGCCAAGAACCGTCACACCCCACGCCAGCAGCTTGCTCACCTAGGGAGAACTGTGCCGTATTGAAGCCACTTTGGCAGTACGAATGGCAGAAGTCTCTGCTGTCGATCCTGACCTGTACAAGCTTTAACTCTCTGCTAAAAACTTTAGGTCACATGCAAAATCTATTAGGTAGTACATTAAAATGCTGACTCAGGATAATCAATTCAGAGAAGCATCTGAACAGCTGAAAGACCCTAGGGATGATGACTTGGTGGGAAGAGCCATGTGAACCAATTTCCTCCTTCCACAGCTCCTGATAGTTGTTCAGTACAGCACACAGACGTAAGGAGCTGTAGTCACTATGCAAGTCTGGTTTTGCTAGACTAGATTCATAGTCCCTGTAATAACCTCTCTGTAAGGCTAAGAGAGGTCATACCAATGTCAATGATGACAGCCATGGGAGAAATACTGGATTTTTAGGCAAAGTAACACTAACATTAGTACGCCACAGCGCACACATTTCACAGATAGAGATGGATACATTTTTTTGTTATGTGATGCATACCGTGTCCTGAAAAGGTCATTAAAATCATTTGACAGCAAAGTGAAAACATCTCCTCTGGAAAGGCTTGTCACCTTTGCCTCTGAAACATGCAGCACCAAAATGAATTATGAAAGACAGCTGTTTAGAAAGCAACCAGCCCAGAAGCCATAGTTTGAATGAAAAGTGGTGATATGCAAGTAGATTTTTCCAGGATTTTTCCTCACAGGAAAAAAGTGGAATAGTGCTTCGAAATAATACGGTGTACTAAAATACAACACAATTTGACTACAGTCAACTTTTTTCTCAGTTGATGTCAAAATTCTTAATAATGATGAATTAGTCACATCATTTGGCCTGATTTTTGGAAGTGTTGGACACCCGTTCAGTCACTTATGAAGGCCTGAGCACCTCAAACATCAGGCTGCAAAAGGATGTGTCATGTTCCACCTGGAAAAGCACTGAAAAGGTTGGGAACGAAATCTAGTGTTCTCTTCTGACCCACCGTCTCCTCAACAACTATCAACTGTCTAGAAATAAAGAAAGCAGAAACATTTCAATATGAAGAGCTTATTTTCTGGAGAGGTTTGAAAAAAATATTTGTGGACAGATTACATTTTCAGATATAAAGCAAAGCTTAAGGAAAAAAAGCTAGAACACACTGAAAACCTGAAGAAATGGGAACTGATTGATGTGGTTTCTACGGTTTGTGCCAAAGCAAATGACTAAAGGCCATGTGTGCATGAAATTAGAGATTATCCTAAAAAAATGTTCTTTTGCTTTGCCTTCTTCCAACACTGACGATAAAAAGCAAACTGAAGTTACTCAGGCATCTCATCGGATTCCTTGCCCCAAAATATATGGATCATTGCTCAGTGTCTGAGGCAGAAACAATAGCCAGAAGCATAAAGAGTGACTAGCTTTGGATCAAAAGTTTTGGCTTCAGGCCAAATTTTCACAAAATGGTCAATGTTTTTGGATGCTTTATCTTTTACTGATGAACTTGTGCTATGTTGAGCTAGCTTCTCACAAAAGCTGAGACTCTTCTGGCCCTCAACAACTGCAAACAGAATTAATACTCAGCTCCTTTCAAAAATTACACCGAAGCGGTTCAAATTTGATGCCTGTTATTAAACACAGTCAAATTCTCATGCTATGCACTCCTTTCATTAAGATGACCAGGCTTAACTGATCTTTTGAAGATGTGTAACTGTACAGATAAAAGAGTAGCTGTCCTACTATGAGAAAATTGTTCTTTTGACCTACATTTCTCTAATGACTGAGGCCAAATTTTTAGGTCATTGTAAAATACATGTAATAGCTATTGTAAACAAATGGACTGTTTTATATGCAGCAAATAATATTTTCCAAATTCATTACATTCCATTTCTGTCCATTCTCTGTCCTTATGCTCCAAATCTTTTATGCATTAATCTTGCAAAACTGCGAGCATGTACTATGACTGTAGTCCCACATATCTGAAAGTGTTCTGTAATGAAGAATATTTCTGCTTTTTCCTTTTCACTTCACTAGAAATTAATTTTACTCTTAAATATTTATCTGAAGCATTCATGCTAGCACAATTTTGAAATCTTTCATATAGTGAAACAGAAAATCTCCTGTTCTCTATCCTCGTTTCCTGCACTAGCCATTTGTTCTACATCTTTTTCCTACCATTTTCTCTCTCCAAACACTGCTAATTCTCCCCTTCTACCTTCTTAACTGTCATTGTGTTGAACGCATTATGTACATGACTCAGCGTGTGATGGAGCATACTGGGTGTGAGGGAGGAGGGAAACAGGAGCGGAGTGACTAAACACCAAATTACCTGTTAGAACGATGCCACTGTTGCAAACAGAAGCTATTCTGCTTGAAAATTTACTTCCAAAATTCTTTGGATCATTAGAATTTTTTTTTTTAAATTGTAGTTTCCAAATGACACCAGGAAAACTTAGCTGTTTAGACTGCACGGGAAAATGGACCCAGCTGTGGAAGTAGAGGATGATTTGCCTTTGTCTCAGTTTATCCCCAGGAAACCAATCTTTTTCATCCTAGATTAATTCAGCATTATGCACCATTACCTCCAGATTACTCAAGCACAACCAGCACCAATAAACTATAATTAAATCCACTCTTTGTCACAGGCACATCAGACTGACTAAACCAGCAAATTTGCATATAGATTACCTTGCTATTTGTCTGCTTTGAAAGATTTTTCACCACGGTGTGACAAAACCAGCTCCTGGACTAGTATGAATGTGTGTACACACACACACACAGACACTCTTAATGCACAAAATAAACATTACATTCACAATTTCTGCTGAGTACAATGGATGCTGTCACTAGCATGATGAACAGATCCCTTCCTTCATGGTGGAAACTCTTCATTTTCAGTGCTTTCAGCTTTGGAATATGAACTGCATCACAAAAGGTCTCATCCATCCCCACGTAACGTAGTAGATGGTGAAAGAACATCTACAGAGAATCTATGCATAAAAATTCTCATTTTTAAATGCAAAGGCAACTGTGAGGAACCAAGCCACTCCAACTTGCACACTTGCTGTGTGCAGTGTGTGAAATTACTTTTTCTGTGAAGGAAATATATATTATTCCCCCCACTGTTTCTCTCCCAGGAGTGGCCAGCACTTCCAGCAGGGTGGTGGGGAGAGCTGTGCAGCTACCCTCTCCTGCATCCTCTGCCTCGAACAGAGGGACATATCTGACCCTGACAGATGCAGGTCTGAGTGAGGGTCCTCCTTCACACTTGGCTGCCCTTTCCTTTCCTCTTTTCTGCACATGGAGGACTCTATTAAGAAAAGATTCACTTTATCTGATGTCAAAGTGAAGGGCGGGATCTTTAAATTTTTGCAAGCGCTACATTGAGGCCGAGTAGAAAATAGGAAGAATCTGTATGTTTACTATGCCCCAGAAGTATTTATTTTTTTTTCAGAGGCTTTATTTTTAACATGTGGAGGGTTCTTTCTGTTGGTTTTTGGTTTTTAAATGTGTGACTTCCTTTGAGGGAGGAAGGCTTGTTTAGCAGCGGTACAGAACAATTCAGTTTAAAAAGGTTGTTACAGCTCAGCACAGACCAAGTAGCTACTGGGAATTAAAGCAATTCTTCAAGCTTTATAGTTGCCCCAAAGCCTAAGGATTCCTGAAAGCCAACTCCATCGCAGACTCTGTGCCAGGCTGCACTCTCATCATCACGACCAAGCCATATCAGTTCTGATTTGCTGCACAGGGACAGCTAAAGGTGACCCTGCTCTGTGACACCAGCCAGCCAGCTGTGCTCTTTTCAGTTGGTCCCAGCTGGGCTTTCTGCTGCCTGAGAGGAGCTGATATGAGGAAGCAACTGCTTTGTTCAGTTACTGCAGTTTTCTTCTGAATCATCCTGAAAGGAAACTCCTGAATAAGCTCAGCAAAGTGCTCTCTCTTTTGCTGGCAGAAACCATGATGTGCTTTTGAATTGTTTAGGGTACACCGCCCTTTTCCCCACTACCTCCTCAGTGTCTTGATGGTTAACAAATAGGCAAAACCCACTCCATTTTTGTTCTGAGCTACAGTATATACAATGGGAACAAATGATAGGCAAGGAGCACTCACAACACATCATGCTTCTCAAGCTGTAAGAGGAACATCTGCAGACAAGAACATTTATATTTGACCTAGTTTAAAATAGCTAGTCTAGGAGAAGCTCCAACATCCCAGGCTGCAAGATTTACCCCAGCTTCTGGCTAAGTAGCAAAGCCCACGGTGTGCATGATCTCGTTGCTACACTAACACCAGGACCCAAGCCAGCATCAGCTAAATTGAAAGTTGAAGTTGAAATTAAATGGCTAGATCAGAAAAGATTAAAAAAGAAACAGGACAGGGAACTTCCAGCTCCCACTGATTAGATGCATGTTAGGTGGGACAGGCACTAGGACCAAAGGCTCACTCTCTGTGTAAGCCCCTTGCTTGACTGAAGAAACTGGAGAAAAAGCTTGCATCCCATTTAAAGAGGTCAAGGTGAAGCAACATTCAAATAAATGTCATGAAGACTTCAAGGCAAAAGCCCATGTAGTTCAGGGCAGTGTCAGGCAACCTGAGAAAGCTCATTGTTCTAGCTAAAACCAAGTTGTGATTAACATCAGTTATAGGATTCCCGTTTCCTGTAAATTCTTGGTGATGTCTGGCATTTAGACACATACGGCAAGAATGTTCTGCTTGTTCTTATAATATCTCTTGAGGGCGCTTCCCTCCATAAAGACACACCATAGAGATGACCAGGGTTTGGGGGAGGCAAAAAGAAATGTATCTTTTCTCCCTGCTAATATCAGAGCCTTTGAAGGCAAGTACGAATGTTCCTGCTTTTAGCCTAGTTATTCATTTAGAAGGCTTGTAATTCAAATGGGGACTAGAGGAAAAGAAGGGATGCTTCCTCCAAGCATGAGGCCACATTTAACTCCCAGCCAGTCCACCTCACTGGCCATTTGCTGCCATTTGAACGAACAAAAGGCATTTCCCCTGTTCTTGAAGTAAGGATGCCAATTAGCTTAACCAGTTAGAAATAAATATGGTATTTTTTTTTCAGCTCAATGCTCAAAACTGGGAAATTATATCTGGTTCCAAATTCAGCAGGATTTTCCACCTAGCACAGATGCAAGATACTGCTAAAGCTGCTAAGTCCTTGCATTTCTCCTGCACTACGAAGTACAAGCTGGTCTCTTGCCTTCGAGCTGGGCAGTTTCTTTTGTTAAATTTGAAACAGCAGAGCAAGTAACTTGGCTGCTGACTGCTCACTGTTTTGACACAGCAGTTTCTAAGGGGGTCCCCTCAGAAAGCAAAAATTCTTTAAAAAAAATGTAGTGGTATTCTATTATTCAAAAACTTTCCAAGTGGTATTACAGCTTGTTGGAACTAACAAAGGCTGCAGACTAATCTGTTTTCCAAAATGTGAAAACGTCCTTTGATTTTACAGCCATCCTCAGTGAACAGCTAGCATGGGCTATGGCTGCTACTCTTCCAATTACTCTCCCCCATTTGCTTTAAAGATAGATAATCGTCTCCTGCAGCCAACACAAACACGTAACTTGAAGAGAACCTCTGCAGAGCTTACTGTCCCAAGAGACACACAGGGGAATGGAAGAACTGTGAAGACACAGCATTGCAGCCTTGGCTGGGGAGAAATTTCCATCTAGCTTGGACTGAGCTAGGCATCCAAATTCCTTCAAAACTACTAGGTTACCAGTGTAATAAAGACAAATGTTGACCTGTTAGATCTATTGCCTTTTGCTCACTGCACCTGTCTGCAAAAGTACTGTCATGTCATCTTGAGGACTTTATTCTCAAAATGTGGCAGGATGAGAAATCTCTCAAGGATGATGGTTTGTTTTCCTTTGACATCTCAGGACAAGTGTCTCCCAGTAAGAAAGATATTTTCTTCTGGGAGACTTCCACATAAAAACAGGCAGGAACAAAATGTGACTAAGTATAATAAATGGCTCTATGTTCCTGTCCACACGCTTTTGTGTCACCAAGCATCCAATCAGAGAGGCCAACATATAGCTTTGCTCTTTCCCTCAGCCCACAGATCTCAAGACGTATTACATCCTCAGCTCCAACCTCCAAAGGTAAGAAAAGGATATGACAGAACACATCGCAGCCGCATGCCTTCAAAAAAGTATATATAGAATTCAAATTAATGTACAGAAATTATAATCAAGATGAAACTCTACATCGCATCGCTCTCAGAAAGCCACCCTAAGTGGGAGGCTTCCACTTGTGAAACATCAGAAGATTTGAATGTATCAATGCTTGCCCATGCTTCCTGACCAACTCCAGAGACTGCAAGAGACAGCTGTTAAAAGAAGCCGAGTCTGAAACTGAGCTGGTCAGGGATCTACCAAATGCTGATTTGTGGGAATTAAAATGAAGAACAATCACCATTACATAATCTATTCATCCTAAGTAGTGTTGCTCAGATATAATGATCTTATCAATATGATGTTTATTCTAGTATACCGCAAACACATTTTAGCAGCATCAGAGCAAATGGTTTTGCTAAGTAGGTTTCATATATTTATAACCCTATTACACACAACGCTTTCCCTAGGGAGCTTTTGATCTTGTTCTCCACATTTTACGTTGAGGGTACAGTGCTAACATCACACACCCAATAAAGGAAGTATTTCAGTGGAGTTGTGACTTTTTTTGTGTAAGTTCTTATTTATAGCATACCTCTTTTCACAAAAGATGGCAGTAAGTCCAGAAAGCTTTCCTTATCGCTGTGAACAGTTAAACACATTGCTACTTCAAAAATTATGCTTTTAAAATTAGTCAGATACTTCTTTGACCAGTCATCTGTTTAGAAAATTTTTTTTTTAAATCAGCTCCCCTCTTCCTCCTTTTTTTTTTTTCATAAGTGGTATTTTTCAGAAATACTACTGCTATTAGCTTCTTGCTAACGTCAGAAGGCTCACCCCTGTTTTATAAAAAAAGAATAAAGTGGTTTTGCAGAATATTTTGTGGAGAACTATAGTTAAAACTGCTCATCTGTGTTAATTATATAAATTTGCTTCAGAAAATAAGTCTGGGTCTATAAACCACTTCTTCTTGGCCATGTGTAAATTAGGCTAGTGGACATTTTGAAACTGAATTAAAAAGTGCTGTAAGGGTGCAGCTACGGTCAGAATTCTGGTATTATAAGTGACCTTTGATGTAAATGTTTCCCATACTTTTTTAATGAGATGGCAATATATTGTGTTTTCCAAAACCTTGTTTGCATTGCAGGTCTTTAGTAGAGAAGCAGCAACAAAATCATATTCTGTCTTGTACATAGTAATCCCACTATATTCTAAAATCTGTACAGACAGCAAGCAAGGCTTAATTACTGCAACCTCAAAGCTTCATTTCTGCTACCTGAACTATGTGAAAAGCATGGGCTCCTTTTCCTTTCTCAGTTCAACAAATCACTCAACAGGTATGACTACACTGCAAATAAAAAGTAGACATACTTTTTAGTATAAAGTCCATAGTGCTCATAATATTAACATTAGGGAACGCCAGTCTTCTCATCATACATCCGCCTTGTGTGCCATTTGCCCAGATGTGTTCAGCCACCTGAACAGTCAGTCACTGGAAGCATATTCAGCCTTGTTTTGAAGACAACTTTATAGATGCAGTGTAGACATATATCATAGGACTACCAGTCCTTAAAATTAAAGTTCTAAAGATACGTTGCTGATCAACAATGAAGTGAAGAAGAAAACAGACATAATTTTGCAGGAGGTACTCTTATCTCATCAGGGTCCCCAGAGCTTCAAACTTTAAACATGTTTACGTATAAAAGAAACTGTGTATGACATTGGCAGAACTTATTTTTCTTCTACATTACCTTTAAGACAAAGCAGTAATCTGTAGGTGCCTTATATTTCACTTTGTGTTGAGAACCGTAATAAACGTTCATATTCTCAAACTGGAGGAAGCATGCCAGATCCCGTGACGTCTACAAATGAAAACCAAGCACATCACTGTTAGAACAAAGTGAATTTTGATGGGGTACTCATTAATAGGACTTTTTCCAACTGCATGAACACCAACTTTTTTATTTTTTTAACTGTCATGAAGTTGACTGAAGAAAGATGAATTTTAAGTGTGGGCATTCTTAAACTATCAATTGGAAAAGGGTCAGTACATATTAAGAATAATATGTAACACAGTGCAACATTTTGCTGCTGTTGTGGCTTTGCTGTGCCTTATTGCTTTGTGTGGAGGTTTTGGCTTGTGCCTAATAAGACCAAACAGAACATCATAATAAGAAATAACTTTAGTAAAATAGATATAGACCTTGCAACCACACCCTTACAATTCTGCGTGGAGAAAGGTGGCTTGGGATTCAAAATTGCTTTGGGATATTGTTATTCTTTGGTATATGTAACAAACTCTCATCAGGAAATAAGCACATATTTCATCTGTTTTGTTTTGAATTTTCTCAAATTTCCTGGCAACACTCCTTTTCTGTTTATCATAATATTTGCTAGTTCACAATATGTTGCTAAAGTAACAAGGTTTCTGTAGCTGGCACAATTCTCAGTGCAGAATTCTGCATATAAAGCACAATTTTTGCAATTCTTTGAGTGGAAATGCAAAAATGGCCTGGTCACACAGTCACTGTTGGCTAAACTGAGAAATCAGGAAATTGTGGGGAAAAAAATAAATAACAAGTCACAAACACTCTCTACCCCTAAGAATGGGGTTATATTTCTGCATACGATGGTTCTCCTATGCTGTTCTAATTCTTATTGATCCTTTCATTACAATACATCCTTGAGTTGGATTTATTTACAAATTGAGTTTGCAAGTAAAATTTGCGGGCAATGGAAACACTGCGTGCTGTATGTCAACAGCACTTCTCTCTCTCCCCTGTCTCCCCTGAAGTTGATGTCAGGAATTTTGTCATTGACTCTGTCGACCTAGGATTTTCCAACACTGTAAGTTCCTAAACCGCCCAAATCCATGTAGCATAATGAGTTGTTCCTTTCATTTACAAATGAGGTAATGGCAATTAAGACCAATACGAATGCAGTTGTTATTTTCTTCTAAGTAAGGGACAAATATTTATGCAAGGGACTCATTGCTAGGATTTCTGCAATGTTAACACGACAAAACACACAACTAACAGAAACAGATCTTAAAATTGTATCTGCAAATCTGATTCTGTTGTTTTGTTACCCTGTCCATTAGCAGCATGCTTCTGAACAGGATATAAATAGAGTAATGCTGAAGAAGAAATTAAGACAATGGTGCTGACTGGTGCCTGGTTTGTTACCAAAAAAACCTCCAAACAACAAAAACACCAGAGGCACGTGTGTAAAATTATCTGAACGTGTCCCTGTAGTTTCACGTTTGCAATGTATTTTACAGCCAACATGAAGGTATGCCAAAGGCATGCCAGACTTCTTTGCTTTTTTATAACATGATTACGTGATGAAGTCCAAAACAGCTGCGGCAGTTGAAGATACTATTGTCCACCGTTTGTTCCTTCATCTCAAAGAAAGATCACTCTGCCCACAACTGAATGACTGCAACAAGGTGCACTGTGCACTCTTCATGCCGCCCTGACATGGGATGGACTCTCGGAATTTAAGGGCTTTGACTGAAGAGCTCTAATGAATTCTGCTGCAGCACTTTAAGCACCCTCACTGCACCATGCTCATCTCCCAGAGATTACCGTCTCCACAAAGGATGTACACCTGAGCCTCAGCTGTTCCAACACAGAGCCCAGTAACTAATTTAAGTCACTATTAAACACATATTTGAGATAAGAGACTCAACATTCTCTGGAATGGCTGAGGTATAGACATCCTTTTGCTGAAGACTGTTACAGAAGCAGAAGCAAACATTGTGGTACCATTTTAAAGAGCTGTGACGATCTCCTAAAGAACCAGATTCAAGGTCCCCAATCCATGTGAGTGGCTGAATTGATAACACAGGGAGTTTAAAGCACTCACACAGTTCCTTAAAATGGCTCAGCTATAGGCAGGGTGGTACACAGGCTGTAACAACTAACAGGCAAAAGTGTTGAACTAAAATAGCTGTTACAAGGTGACTGCATGTCGCCATCCTGAGCCTAAGTTTGCAGTCCGTCACCTGAAAAAAGAAAGCATTTTCCTCATTTGCACTATGATGGAAAGTCACTGAAATGGGTATCACTGGATGATGAAAAAAGGCTGGGTAACCATCAGTACATGCTTGTCCTGCTTCGGCACCGTGCTACTGGCTGTCACTGGAGGTGGGCTACAATGAAATGTCCAAGATGGACTTTTCATTTAACTATTCTTATCCTCTTTCCACCTTAAGTGCCTTCTGAATAGGACTCCAGTTCCTAATTGATAGGATGTTGTGTGTGTGCAACATGATTTGAGGACTGAAAGCCATTATCTCAGGGTCAGGTAAAGTAAAAATAAATTGCTGTGAAAGCAGCTCGGTAATCTAGGTCTATGTTTCACTGAGATTTGGTTATAAACACTGGAGCAGCAGTCTGGCATTTCTTTACAAGCTATCCATTTTGTAATTTAGTCAGGGAACAGCAAAACAGTTCAGTTTCACAGCACAAATCATGACAGTAGAACTCCATCAGCAGCACCAGAATTTGCAGATATGAAGCATTAGCAGAGCTGTAAGTAGAACCAGAAGTGGTTTTCAGAATACAAAAAAAAAAACAAACCCAAAACCCACCAGTCCTAGAAGCCACTATTCTACCTCACCATAGTGGAAATGAGAAGCCAGCCGCCCTTATGTGCAACATGTCCAGGACCCCTTTGCTTCTCTAGCGCTGGCAATTCAGATTCTTTAAATATTTTGCAACAGTGAATGTCAGTGCAATTTGATTTGGTCAGGTGGATGCTTCTGTCTCACTTCTTTCTACACAATAGGCTGTCTTAAAAACCCTTACAAGGCACCATACAATCACTAGGTAAAGATCACCGTAGGAAAAAATGTATACCATTCCTGCATGCTGGTTACCGGCACAGAAAGTCGGTATCAAACAAACTAAAATTCCACCTTTTCATGATAAGAAATTAGTTTACTTGAGAACTTTTAAAATATTCTTCCACAGGGAACACATATAACAGTGAGGCATTTTGGCAGCATGAAGGGCGCTGTGCTGTTTTTCTTTCCCCTACTGACTTCCGGAGGAGTGCTATTTCATTAATGCTTTTATCTATCCATAGAAATCAAAAGGAGAGAAACCGGACAGGATTCAGTGACTACATTCTAATATTTGCACAAGTGGTGCAGTCAAAGTTAAACCCAAAAAACCCCTAACCCTCTCAGATGCACCAGACAGTGCTCTTAAAATGTCACCTTGGGAGTTCTTCACTTTCACCTCCACGAATTGTTTTATTGCTAAAAGGATTATTTGGCTTCCTGACCTTGGTTTTTCCTTTGGGTACATAATAAATTCCAGAAGCTCGTAGAAGAAAATAACGCCTCTTCCAGGACTTTTTTCCATCTTCTTTCAAATAAAGGGCCCCTTCAAGCTCTGGCACAACGACAGATGTCCCACAGAAGCTTTCCTGTGCAACAAGAATAATAATACACAAAATAAACAGTGAACCTATGAACATGGGGAATGCAGTTACCAGGGAGATGAACACCTGAGACAGGCAAAAGGAAACTTTTCAAAACTAATCTGGGTAACTTGGCTGTGCAAGTTGGGTGCTCACACTGGAAAAGAAAGCTTGCAAAACTTCCATTCTCTAAAGGGTCAAGCAAAAACCTACAATTTTAATTAGACATAGATATGCAATAAAACTGAATGGTTGGTACTGCTGCTGTTGTTTTTTCTCTATTGTTGTTATCAATAGATTCTGTAGAGAAATATTTCATAGAGAGAATCTCTACAGACTGCTCAGAGCTCTAAAAAGAGACAAAGAAAAAAATCCCCCTCAATCTCTGCTTCCATTTTGAAATACATGCTAGCATTTACAACACTGTCTAAACAAACAGACTTTATTGTTTGCTTGAAGGACCTACTGTCGGGCAATTTTTCATGCCAACACACTTATCACTTTATGCTTTCATTTAGAATTTACCAGGACTTCTGCTGGTTGACGTCTGGTGCCTTCATGAGATGCACTAATTTTGAAATGGGAATCCTCAGTCACCTGAGAACAGCATTTCCCTTGTGAACTTTTATACCAAAGTCAAAATGCTTGCCAGGACAACTGTGATAATCTTTTCTTTCAGATAGCTCTGGATTCTTCTCTCTCAAACATACAGCTGAAGTAAAACTTCATCACAAAAGACAAGAGGCTAAACAGACTTTCTGGAAAAGTGCAAAGGTTCTTTTTCTGTTGTGGTACAGGCAAAGTACCAGAGAAGTACATCTGCTTGGTAGTGAGAAGTACATCTTCTTCTAACCCAAAATAATTCTCCATCATTTAATTTCTCTGATAGGGGATACAATCTGCATTTTTTAATTGTGCAGATGCAGAGGAAAATCCACATATTAAACCTCAGACACAAAGACACCAACCATCACAGAACTTCCTGTTATTACACATTTGCCCACACAGAACTAAACACTGTTGTTGCAGAGCAGATGCAGATGGTGGCAGAGTTTTGGTGACATTTGCACCACCAACCTAGGAAGCTGGCTTACCTCCAGTAAAGCCTCTTTGTTTTTATCATTCATTTCTTTGCTTTCATTCTTCCCTTTGTTTGCCAGGTAGAAATTCTGATTAAGAGACAAAACAAATTGATGTTCATTATACAAACAGCTATACGATAACTAGATCACTACAAACCCATTCAATAGTTACTCAGTCTTTCAATACTGAGTATCCACGTCAGCAGATGCAAGAGGAAGATGCTTATGGACTCTTCTTATAGAAAACTTTAATTACACAGCTGCCTACTTGTGAGTTTTAATTCTTTATTTGGAGTATAATTCAAAAGTAATACAAAATTACTTTTGCCTATGTATATTCAGCCTCCCAAAATTTTAAAAACACTGGTTTATGTTTTTGGCTGGTTTTCTGGATCAATGGGTCTGATTTTATCATTCCAGTTTTCACCACTTCTTATATTATTGCAGGCGGTAGAGAACATAACGTTTTATTGCACACTGATATACGATTAATACCACGCACTATCAAAAGGCTAGAAAGCATTTTTCCTAACAACCCGTGACATCTTGGCACGGGTGCTCCAGCCTACTGAAACAAAAGCCTACACTTTGAAATGACCCTCTGCTTCTGTAACAGAGGGCTGGGAAGCTGCAGCCGCCCTCAAAGGACCCAGTTCCTGTCTGCCCCAGCGAACAAGGAAGCACAGTGCCTCATGCACACAGTCACCAGTAAAAATAAATTAACCCACCGTTAAACAGCAAAACCAATTTTGCATCCCTCTGCATTGTACAGATGGACAAAAGGACTGCACTTGGACATAAGTGTACACTCAGGCAGTGGGAAGGTAGCTCAGGAGCATGCTAGGATTTGTGTGTCAGAGTATGTGCAGTAGCTTTGCTCCACAGCAAGCACGGCCACATAGCAGAGCCCAGCTGCCTGCAGACGGTAAGGCAGCTGGGCATGAAGGAGGCAGGTAGATCAAGGAGCTATGCCATGCATCAAGTAGCATTTGTATCCATGGGCTTGAGGCCAGGATGATAACACTCCAAGTTCTCATGTTTTATCATTTTTTAAATATGTATTTTTAAATACGTAGAAGAGGAGCTTGGGTTTGGAAAATACCCGATGCACAGGATAGTCTTACTGATTTCCCTGCAATTAGTCAAAAAGCTAAGTTTGCAGAACAAAGGGCATAAAACAAACAAACACCATTGTCTGGGAAACAGACAAAATTGTAAAAACTTGACAAAGCTATCTACCTAAAAATTATAGAATCATAGAATCATAGAATCATAGAATGATTAGGGTTGGAAGGGACCTTAAAGATCATCAAGTTCCAACCCCCCTGCCATGGGCAGGGAAACCCTCCACCAGCCCAGGTTGCTCAAAGCCTCATCCAGCCTGGCCTTGAACCCCTCCAGGGATGGGGCATCCACAGCTTCCCTGGGCAACCTGTTCCAGTGTCTCACCACCCTCACAGTGAAAAATTTCTTCCTAATGTCTAGTCTAAATTCACCCTCTTTCAGCTTATACCCATTACCCCTTGTCCTCTCACTACACTCCCTGATAAAGAGTGCCTCCCCATCTCTCCTGTAGGCCCCCTTCAGGTACTGGAAGGCTGCTATCAAGTCCCCTCGGAGCCTTGATACCACTTGAATTACCACTAATTCTGTAATTCTTCAGCAATTCTGTAGAAATAAAACTAAGAGTTTATCTGACTTTTCATCTCCATTTTTTCATGTCTCAAGGCAACATAACTGCAACACAAATGCAAACATTACCAAAAGACAAACGACAAGTGTGTAAATGAAGAAATATGCTGTTGCTACAGTATAAGAAAGAAACAAACAAGCAGCAAATCTGCCCTGCCAGCACACCACATTTACAGCAACAAGGTTTATCTGAAGTGAAACCCTACTCTTCCTCACAACATCTTTTTCAAGCAGTGCTGTCAACAGCTGTCTGCCAGAAGGCGAGCCTTGTAGCAGACAGTTTTTGGAGGGGCACCAGGAGAGGAAGAGGTGTGCATGATCTCAAAACCAGTTCTTTACAAGCTGCTTTCTTAAAAGTTCACGTAAAATCAGACAGGGGACATCAGAAACACAGCCACCTGCAATTTGGCCTACACTGATATCATGTCTGCAGGATGAACGTAAGACAGGAAACTTGAACATTCAATACAACAGACAGTTATGCTAGGAACTACAGCAATGTTCTCTAGGATATGCAGCAGCACATAGCTGGTTCCAGACTGCCTGGGCACGTTTGTAGTCCACGGATGAAGGAAAGCAAACACTAAGGACCACAGGTTCATTACTACATCTGAAGACAGTATTCATAGTGGAAAAACCCCAAACGAGTTCAAAATAAAACTCTCTTAGAAGTGTGCCCTCAGTGCAACCCATACAGTGATGCCTGCTTACGCAGTCCAAAGCCACAGGTCTGCCTAAGTGACAATGCTTCACTCATCCCACCGGGAAAAAAGACACTGTTCTGAGCAGCTGCAGCCAAGTCCTCTGTACATGTGCAACAGCTCTTGACAGGGAGCACTGCCACACCACTGCTGGCTCGATGTTGGCACACCCCTGGGAGATAGGAAGAGGAACCTCAGAGGGCACTGGCAGGCTGGGTTTATCCTCCAGACTTTGGGATGGATTTGAAAAGAGGGACGAGCAAGCTGTAAGCCTTCTTCTTCTACAGGTCATTGTAAAGACACACAACCCCTAAAATACAATGATGAGTTACGAAGGTAAGTACATCTTATCACTGTCTCAACAAGGCTTGGCTCATCAGCTTTACTACCAGTGGGGAGAGCATTCATCTGGCTCAGTGCACTGATACTAAGAAAACAAAGCTCCTCTGATTACAACTGATTCACATTCAGGCATCTGGCATTTATTTACCAGAAGCACAGACCACCCTGTACTGACATAATCAATGGTAAAGCGAGAAAGTTTGTAATTATATCAACGCTGGATCTCTAACAACGCAGCTTTTTCATTAGGGAAACAGGGCTCTGTCCCCTAAACCAACATTACCCAGATGTATACTGTCATCTTTCACCTGTCAACACACACTTCATTTATTACTGATTACTTCCTTTATGCCTCTGGCCTGAAATATGGAAGTACATGGTACTTCTTATTTGTCAGTGGCTAAAAACCTGGGGAGCAGACTGTACACTGTACTTGTTTTATCACTGTGTGGTCTCCTCTTTTTGATCAGAAGCATTCATCCTATAGGAGGCAAACCACATGTGTCCACAAGAGGTCATTCCAAGTCCAGTAGTCAAAGGTCATGATAAAAGGCAAGCTCTTTCCTGTCTGAGGACACCACTGGGAAAACATGCTTGGTTTGGGATGTCGGGTCAGGGCAGCTCTCTGCATATGTCTATGAATTTGAGAATTAACTGTTTTTCACATTCAAAAGACCATGTCTTTCTCTTGACAGAGAGCTGAGCTTACTTAACAGGATGATGGATTCATTCTTGGGCTGATAACATCAGAAAGCAAACCTAAAGGGCTATTTTAACAAACAAAAATATGCTGGCACCTTTTGCCATTTTGCAATGTTTGGGTTATTTGCTGCAGGGGTGAGCAGTTGAGCATTTTTTCTGAATTATTCCCTGTGCCTATACACCCCAGATCAGCTGAAACTGCCACAAAGCCAGGTGCCCTCCCATGCCATCCTGCGTCACTCAAACCAATGCAGTGGCAGTTTTGACATGCACTGCTAGCCAGGTGACAGCATCCTTAAGAGACATTACACCAGCATTTCCCCTGTGCTTGTGCAGGACAGGGGCAAAACCAGCTGATGACCCATCCATGGCTTTACCTTAGCAGGAAACTCCATGTGCACAAAAGAAAATCCAGTAAAAATTTTATAGTCAGCTTAAGTTAATTTCGTGCTTTGTACTATAAAGTACCATTAGTCTATGTATACAACCTTTCCACTTAGGGATCCAGACATCTCTTTTCGTGGGGAAAGGCACGTAAAAAAATTCAGGCTGTATGTCTCTCCACTGTATAACCATCGAACAGTGGAAGACAGAAGATGTTTTCAATAGTTTCAAAGAACATCTCTGGTGGCAGGTAAACAAACCAAACCCAGATCGTGGTAGAAACAGTGGCCTTAACGACTCCACTGCCAAACTTTCTGATTGCTGTCTCTGCAGTCTTTAAAAAAAAATTCCTAAATGAAACAGCACCTCTCTCATACCTGTCATCTTTTTTCATACACAGCCCCATCCCAGCTGGAATGCAGCAGCTACTTGTCAGTACATAGCAAAAAACAGGTGTTCAAGGCAGCATCCTCCCTCTGCTTCCCCTTCTGCTTAGGTTGTATTTTTGCTTTCAAGCTTTTGAAACTGTTTCTCCAGAAGATCTGCAAAGTCTGCAACAGCACAGATCAGACAGCATGCAGCAAACAAGACAGCTGCTCCATACTCATGACTATCTCCGTTGTGCAATGAGCTGTCTGTTAACGTTCATCCAAACTGCACCTGGAATGAGGCAAGAACTGGCCAGCCCACTGCAACTACGTACTGAATGCAGCACGGTCTGTGCAGAAGAAATAAAACAGAACATGGTCACATCTGCAACCAGTATCATTATGCGTTCCCTAAAAAAATGCAGGTTAAAAATATTAATAGATAACTAGAATTGCTCTGAAGATCACAAATGTAAATAAATAAATGATATAAAGGCAAAGCTCTTTGGAAGTCCCCCAAAAAAAGATTTTCAGCTCTGTTTACCTAGTTTTATAATGTTGGAAGAAATTACTACGGCTGACTTTTCATGCCTTGAGGTGATGGCCTTCATCATCAAAGAGGGGGGAACATGGAACAAATGAAAGACATACATAAGCTAGGGTGCAGCTACCAGCAAAGCACTTAATAGGCTCATTAAAAGTCACAGGCAAAATGGTTCAAATGTGTCAAGACTGTTTCTGCGTTACTGTCCCAAGGCAGAAAAATATTTACTGAAGTAGCAACTTGGAACTATACCATGGTCTGAGATACACTGAGAGAGAAATTAAGATTACTAAACAGTGGGAGTACAGCGAAAAACACTTTCCACTTCTCACTTGTATTTCTTTGCGCGTTTGCCAGCACACCCAGTAATCAGGTTCCATGCCACCCTTCTATGTTTCCTTCATTGGGTAACAGGGGAGAAAAAAGAAAAACCTTGGTTCATAAAGGTGGGCACAACGGTGAAAAACAAGTATCACCTGGTGGATACTAGCCCAATTTCACTGACTTGAAAATATTCAAGTGTAAAACTTACTATAGCTGTCCTGTTATGAAAGACTTACAACTTCTTACTCCACTTCTTTCTCATGCTGTTTAGTACTCTTGGTTTTCAGAAGAAATAAAATGCCAGTTAAGTGGATGGGTTCTCCACTGGAGGGTACAGTTCTTGCTTTTGGTTTACATATGAGGAAGCAAAAGCATAAAGTACTCACTGTATAGATTTTCATTAATTTTCATAAATACTGTCCAAAAATCAGAAAAAACAGAAAACAAGAAATCCCACATGCACTTCATGTCACCTGCACTGTTTGAATTTATCCTGTCTGCTTGTATCAGGAAAAGAGAAACACAGGAAATCAAAATCCATGTAAGCAAAAATCAAATCTAGTGTTCTAAGAGTGTGACAGGCAGGAGCCTAGATTCAGCTGCCTCTTACAAACAACCCTGTTTAAATGAAGCAAAAGCATTTTCTACACTTTTGTTTTTGTAGAGTCTCTTTTCGCTGAGAATTACACTTTGAGCTTTTTGAAGAGAGGTGTTGAGACCTGACAGCCTTTCAAGAGCCAAGCACACCATCATTCAGCCGCATGACTGAGCATCACCATTCCCATGTTATAAAGGTTTTCTTTATTTGCACATGTACCAATCTGTATTTTTGGTTCACTCTCCAGTCATGGACTTGTGACGCTCCATCTCTGTAGATGAGTCACTAATACAGTTAATGGAAACGTCTTTTACTGTGAGTCTCCTGCAGGGTAAATTATATCACGGAGAGGAAAGGGTGAAATTATGCCTGTCTTTGTGAAGAGAGGCACACCTCAGGATTCTGCAGATGTTTTTTCTAAAATGTATTCCAAATACTCTAAAAAATTGCTGAGCAGCATGTTGCTAGCAAAGACACAGAGGATAAATCTTGCATTTCAAAACCTCAGTTCCTCCTTAGAAAACGAAATGTTTAATTGTTGTTTAGTCTATACCAGGTACATAACTAGTTCACAGAATATTGGCACAGGTCACAGACCTTCTCCAGAGGTCCACTTGTTTTACCAATGCATCTGGACATCTTTATAATAAGATTTTTTTTTTCCAAAGCATTTAATAGCTTCAAACCTCTCTAATGAAAATTTTGTATCACAAATTTGTTGACGAATGAATTGTAGGTACCTGGCCACCTTTGAAATTTGCCTCTTTTTTTTTTTTTTTACAGAAGAATATCTGCAAGTTACAAAACCGTGAGATCTTCACCCACAACCTCCAAAAGAATGAGCACTAAATAAGACCAACAAAGAATCCAACTGCTGCTGCCTTACCACCACTAGCTGTGAAAAAAAAAAATAAAATAAAATAAAAAATTCTGCAATCTCTATTCACAAAATGAGTTTATGAAGCAACCTTGACAGAGCTAGGAGGAGGAGGCTGAATATAATGAGAATACAGTATGAGAGCACTGGATTTCAGCTTCCCATTGGTTACACTGTAATTTCTCTAAGTAGTTAATCAGGTAATTATACACCCTGCTCCCCACCAATTCAGCATCTCTGCATTGTTTACCTTTCCAGGAACTCACTCCAGATCATGTATTTTACCACGTTTCATCTAGTGTGAGCTCTGTCTGTACAATACCAATTATTTTCTGCCAAAAAGACAAACGACTGGTATAACTGTACTATTCTGGTTGTCTCACAATGTTTGAAATTACTAAGCCTGACAGATGGTTAGACTTTATCATTGGCAAAATATTTCAATAGTGTGATAGCCGCAACTGATCCGGTTTCCTTAGGCTGTTCATTTTAGAGCTTATCCCAGAGGAATGAAAGCTCAAGGACTGAAGACACATCCAAATCAAGCTCAGTGTGTCCTGAGTTGGGAGGACAGAGCTACACTCTTACTCTGGTTTTGGTTTAGGTCATGTTTATTTCTAAAGTTTATTGCAATCAAAATGCACAAAATCTTCATCAAAGATTTACTTCCTATGGGAGGTTCACAGCCTTGCCCTAAGCCACTCGCCCAAATAACACCACCAGAGCACACATCAAATGTACAACCAAACCTCTGCTGCTAGGTATGTTTCTGTGTATTAGAAAGGATGACATCTTGAGCCCTCACGTATGTTTTACTTCCAAACTTGGCTTTGCTGTTTCATATTAAAAATCAACACCAATCCATGTGTACACACTGCAGGATAAGTTTTCTTTACCTGACTGTGTATGCTTGTTATGTCAATGAAGGAAACTTCCTCTCTGCAGGTATTATTTGAAACACTGGCTCATTCTTAAAAAAACCTCCTAATGAACAGCTTGGTGAGATTTGCTGCCAAATTATATATTTGACTCATTTTTTCCGCAATGCTGAATTGCTCACTTTTCTCTTGCTGCCCTCAGGAACAAACCAGATGCTAACAGACCACAGACAAGGGGAAAAGATCTAGTGCTCCAGAATCCATCAACTGCATGTGCTACGGTGTTTGTAAATACAGTTTTGGCCACGTATCACAAGAAAGAAATGATTTGTGTATACACCTATCCTGAATAATTTGATGCAATTCAGTGTGAAGACCCTCTTTTTACAAAGATAGTGTGCACAAGCTCCTGTTCACCCAATTCTTGTCCCCAGTCTAAATGAAATTCAGAGAAACTCCCTTTATTACTCAACATACTCTTTACGAAGTTTCACATAGAACTGGCAAAAAAATGGACCTTCAAGGGAATGTTGATTTTCATCATCAGAAATAGTGAAGAAACTGTGGCAATGACAAAGGCCAGGTCTTTATAGCTGTGCCACCTCACCCCAGTTTTAAAAGCTGTGCCTAAGCAACAGCTTGTACCAGCGGAGAACCGCATGCTTCATTTTTTTACCACTGCAGACCATTTTTTTACCATTTTTTGAATGTACAAGCTTTGCTTTCTCTATTTCTAAACTGACAGAGCAGAAAGCAAATTAATAATGCAATAGGCAGCATACAGACTAAATGACATAATTGTAGACTCTTATCCAAATACTATGTTAGCTTACCTGGGGATTTTTAAACAAAGCATATTTTTCACTTTTTTCCAAAAACAGAATCTTATTCTCAGTGTCTCGAGTCCAGTCTGATAACACTTCAACAACATTTTCATGGTCTTCAAAAAACCTTTCTGGAAAGACAGAAAAAGTAATGTAAGACACTCAAACTCTCCCCTCTCCTGAGGCTGCAGAAATTCCTGTGTAAGAATGTAATCATTATCTGATCTTTGCTCAGAGCTGGACAGCCCAGCATTCTTTTCCACTGCATAGAAGGGAGCAAAACCACATGAAAACAGTGTCATGTATAAGGGCAAATCAGCGACAGAAGATGCCTTATGTAGCTCTGGCGTGCTCCTGGATTCCTCATGCATCTCTGCGCCGTTGCCAAGACTGCACAGGATGGAAACAGTGACCCACTAGGAGTAGATGGTTTACAACCATGTCTCTCAACAGCCTTCTGCTTTCACTTGCTTTTAAGTGTGATTGGGGGGTTATACGTTCACGGTGGCTACTGAATTAAAAAAAAATAGCAAAAACTTATTTCCTTTTCTTTTTACTTATTGGAACAAATGAAAAACTGCTTTTTGTCAGCAGGATTAATTCCATGCACTGAAAATAAAATGTTTCATTTCAAGCAACTGTATTTAAAAGCAGAAATAGCAAAACAGAGGAAATTAGAAAACACACTGAGAACTGATGTGAAGATACACTGTTTCACCCAGCACCTCGGTAGTTAAAAACCTCACCAGAGATGTGGGAGACCTGGTGTCAGTTGTCTCCCTTCCCAAGCTGATCTGAACCCAGATACCCCACCCAGGAAAGCCACAGGGTACGCTGAGGTCAGGCAACTCCTATCTCTTCTTCTGCAGTTTCACTTGTATAGCTGAACAAGAACATAAACCCCATCTGGAAGGAAAAGGAACTGAGCAGAATTTGACGGGTAAATTCAGTACAATTTTGGCAGTTCCCTGGGAACAGCTGTACTCCCATTTCCGCGGTCTGTGGTGATCACACTTTTCATACTAGGCCAACCTTGGCCACTAAGAGGAGATAACAGGGCATACATTTTGTAGGCTTTCTTTAACACTTCTTCTTACTTTTGACAAGGGTTCAGTATTTCCCATCAAAACTAAATTTTGTGAATTAATTGCCATTCTCAGGAGGGTCTTTTTTATAATTATTGTTACAAAACTGTCCCGTTTGGATGCCTATTATATAAGGCAATACTCCTTATTGCAGAAGACATGATGGTATGTACAGCCTGGTGTTATATCATCATCTCACTACTGAGATTATTTGTGACATTTCATATGCAATTAATCTAAAACTGTAGCTTTTTTTATTTGCAATGATCATCTTTCAAAATAGCAGTATATATAAGATACTCAGTCAAGGTTCTTCTGATCTAAAACTAGCTTGGACTTTCAGTTCAGCCTTAAATATTTGCTGCTCAGATTTGCTTCTTAAAGTAAATGTGATTTTATTCTCTTGAATATTAACATGGAAAGCAGGCAGAAAGGGAAAGGGCAGGAAAGCCTGTCTTTTAAGCATGCCGAGAGTAATAGAGCTATCTAGAAGTGCCAAGAAGTATACTGACAAGAATAAAGAATAGTTCACGTTGTTTTGATTTTGAACAAAATTAACAGCATGTTGCTGTGCACTGGAAGCAGAACAAAGAATATGTACCATTCCATCCATATCGAAATTCCCTTCTGCAAACAAAAAGGCTCTATTCCCAGCTGACTTGGACTTGATGATAGACCTCTGCATCAGGAGTTCATAGATTTTTCCTTTTTTCCTGAACCAACTACTTTATTTCCTTTCTTAGTCTTCTTTCGTCCTCGCTTTTGATATAGTTTTTATTGATTATCAGAGTAATTCCTTACTATACCAATACCCTAACCCTAACATAAAGCATCTAGCATTAGCTGATACTAAGGTAACACAAGTAACTTTTACTTACAAAAAAGTCTAACCGTTAACCCCAATGTGTGTAGCATATAATCCCCCTAATGCCTTCAGTTTTAATTCTGTGATGGGGAATTCAAAATATCTATCCAGATTATGAAGAAACACAAATACATACGTTTTAATGATTATGGGGATTCAGAAAACAATCTGTTTATATGCTGTCACCCCAACATGTTTGTCCAAGTCACACTAAGTCAGAGGGAGCAACTTTCCAAGTTTTGCACAGCTGTTTCCTAGGGACCTGGAGGCCAGGTTAGTTATTTCCTAAGTCATGAAGTACCACCAGTAGACCTGCAACCCCGTCAGAGAGCAATCCCTTGTTCACAACTACACTTATGAAAACGACCATCACAACTGAAAAGCATTAGAAATGACTGAAACACTTCTCAGACTGTCTTGTTTAATTACAACATTTGTTTGGCCAGCATGAAGTGCTGACAGCACTTCAGCACTGCATCGTCTCTTCAAAGAGCAGAGTTGAATACTGGTATGTTTGATTCTGTCACTGCCTTGGCAAACATAGTGAAATTCACATGGCCCCTTCATTTTGTGTAAAATAGAATAATGGAAACGGTGGCGGGCAAGGAGCCTTCTGCAGCTCACAGCACAGATGAATGGAAGGCTCACTTCTGCATCAGGAACAGCCCAAGTACATTTCTGCAGCATCCCTCAGCTTAGAGACTGCGATGTTCCGACACCAGTGGTCACATGGGCAGAAGTGTCATTAATTCTCTTTTCAAGATCACCAATTGCACAAGATACACTATATCTATTTGCTTTATGCTCTGTCACTACACCACTTACCAATTTGCAGCTCTGGGTACATTTCATACAGACACCAGTCGACGTTGCAGTCACAATGCGTTTTCTCAAAGAGATTGTCTAAAACATCCCGTGTCACCTGACGCTCATCCACCATTAGTGACTTTGTGCTGTTATCGTACATGTGCACCTTGATAACAAGCTGAGTAGAGAGTCACAGAAGAGTCAGTTAATTTCAGAAGCAAGCAAAAGGCTAGTCTGAATCTGCTAACACAGATAAGAAAGATTAAGGCTGAAGGTTATTACTGATTCAAAGGCATGATGTCCCACAGCAAGCTGAGGGGATAAAACAGCTCGGAAGCTTTCAAATTATATTGCCACCAAAATAAAGACCTTTTCTCAAAAAAGGAAATTGAACCTTGTCCTTTGCATGATTTCAGGAAAAGTGAAATTGCTATGAAGAATAAGCAGAAGTTAATCTCTTCTCTAAATCTACCAGACATGTAATTAAGGAAAATGCTTGATAGGGAAACCAAGTACAAAAGGACAGTGTCCTTAATGCAAGCTAGAAATGCAGAGTCTGGTTTTAAATGAGAAAAAGAAGAGTCTTGCCATGCAAACAGACTACCTGAAATCAGTTTGTACTAAGATGGGCAGTAGTCCAACACCCATCATAAGTGAACAGATGAGTTACTTATACTGACCCTATTAGCCTAAGACATTCATTATTTCTTCATATTGTGAAGTATTTGTTAAATGAGAAACAGTGCGCACTTTTTTTTTCAGAGAGGAACAATGCAAGAAAATGCTGAAGTACATAAAATGTGATAAAGAACTGTAAACGTGATAAAATGTGATAAAGAACTGCTATAAGGAAAGTACTTAAGATGCTCCATTAGTACTAAAAACAGAAGAAAAATTGTCTACAGGATCTGTACATGGAAACTGGAACTAAACTGGTGAGTTGGGAGGACTTTGCCATATAGTCTCATTTAAATAGCTCCTTATTTTAAAATGTGTGCATAAGAAGCTTTTGTACAATAGAGACAATCTCTGTTAAAGATCAGGTAGAAGCAGAGAGTGATGATCCCCAAGAGAAAATCTACACTATCTCTGAAAAGTAAAAGCAAATGTAACAAAAAATGTGAACTTGTTTTGATTCCAACCCTTGTAAGCATCTTCCTCTCTGAAATAAGCACCGAAATGGAAATGTACATGCATAAAATACAACGTCTGGGGAAAAAAAGGTATTTTGCTCTGGTTGTAGCTGACTGCTCAGAAACATCTATGCAGCTTCCATCTTCACAGAATCATAGAATGGTTGAGACTGAAGATCATCTGGTCCAAATCCCTGCTCGAGCAAGGCCACCTAGAGACCACTGTCTAGGACAGATGGCTTCTGAGCATCTCCAAGTAGGCTGACTCTACAACCTCCCTGTAACACCTGTGCCAGCGGTCAGTCACCCTAACAGTGAAAAAGTGTTTCCTGACACTCAGAGGGAACCTCCTGTGTTTCAGTTTGTGCCCACTGCCTCTGGTCCTGTTGCTGGGCACCACTGAAAAGAACCTGGTCCAGCCTCTCTGCACCCTCCACTCGGGTATTTCTACAGATTGACAAGATCCTCCCGGAGCCTTCTCTTCTCTAGGCTACACTGTCTCAGCTGTCTCAGCCTTTCCTCATAGGAGAGATGCTCCAGTTCCTTACTCATCTTCATGGCCCTTCATTCATTGGGATGGAACTCTCTTGTGCTTGGAGGAGGGGATGCTTGACTATTAACCAGCTTTCTTGGGCTCCTCTTCCCTCCAGGGCCTTATCCCATGGGAGTCTTCCAAGCAGATCTTTGAAGAGTAAAGTCTGCTCTCCGGAAGTCCAGGGCTGTGAGCTTGCTTTTCACTGTCCTCCCAGGCTTCTGCCCTTCACTTCCAGTAAAAGAGAGAAGACCAGTTTTCTTGACAATTATTTAGTCAACTTATAATTCAAGAATGACATAGTAATTGCATTACAGTGACATAGCTACAAGATTAAACCTTACTTCTATCCTATGGTTCCAAATATTCAGGGTGGGGGAAAAAAAAGTGAAAAAAAAAGCTTCCAAAACAAATGTTTCCTCCCAAAGGAGAATTGCTAACACTGCAAGGGAAAGTGGGTGACCAATGAGCAGGCATAAGTTTAGTTATAGAGCCTTCCCAAGACAACATCGGTGAAATCCTCCCAACACATTCGCTCAGAAGTAGCATTGCTACATGAACACAACATGCTCTGTGGGAACCATCTCAAGTCTGGACACTCAAACTTATTGGTAGCTTCAATTCTTCTTCGAAGCCCTGGGGGCTCTGATCTCTAACACGTCCTATCTCCTATTTGAGCAGGACTGAAAGGTCATGACTGTTTTTTCTTCTAATCCATTTTTTCAGAGTTACTGAACGTCTGCTGCTTCTGTTGAGTTCAGCTGGAACACTCGCTTAGCATGAGTGGGTACAACTACATGGCACACTGAAGTACTGTGCAGATACTGGCTGGAAACTTTCTAATTTGTTGGTCTAAAATAATTTCTATTATCCTTGTACATTACTACACTGCTGTGAAAGGATTTAGCAAGAAGATCCTCATTAATTTAATTGTGATTAGCTAAATCCACATCCACTGTAGAAGAAAAGTTTAATACTTCTGGAATCAGCATAGCGTAAGTAATCAACATTTTTAATTTCATTCCACTTTCTCTAAAGAAACCTATCAGAACAGCGGAAAGAAAAAGAGGCAGAGTCTTCCAAGTCCTCTTAAAAAGTCTGTCAGAGATAGCATTCTCCCAGAGACTTCTCTTCAGGATGACAAGACAGCTCCACAGAATAGATGTCTCAAGTTACAGACAAAATACGAAAAAGCTAGTGATTTTAGTAAGAACTTTATTATGGAGAAGAATGATAATAGATACTTAGGTGGTAGCTCTTATGGTACCATTTCACTATTTTAAAGCTCACCTTTCTAACTTTGGCTTCCTTCAGTTTCTCCAATGCAAGTTTAATCTTGTCAGCTTTAGCTTGTGCCTCTCGTTCTTCCTGAAAAGACACAAGATATTTGGTACACTTCTTAAGTAAAGCCAGCAATTTATGTTTACTTGAAAAGAGTTGTTCCTTGCTATTTACATCCAGAACATAAGGCTTGTCATAGGAAACTTCATAGTTACAGGGAATCCCTAGCTTTCCTTGAGATAATATTCTTCAGCCAAAGCTTTGACTTACAAGTCCAGTGCTTCCTTTTGTTGCCCAGTCACACGGCTCTTACATGATCTGTTCCTGAAATGCTACAGGAATTCCTAAAAAATGGACTCTTCTATGTATCCATATGGGTTACAGCTGATACAAAAGAGAAAATGAGGGAAGATCTAGCCTGAATGAAACAGCACTGTGGATGCAGCCACTTGGAAGAAAACTCACCTCTCAATAGGGTTAAGAGAATTGGAGTTTTTAGGATCCTACTGAAAACTTGGCTTGCAATTATACCACTTATAATTTTACACTTTCTGATAAGTACGTTAATTTACCTGGGTTCTTTCATTTGCCACATACGAGCGCTTACTGCACACAGAGTTAACGAGAGGAATGCCTCCTTAAATTGGATGATACCATGGCTTTTTATTCTCGTAATGGACCTATTCATATTAACATAGACACAGTTAGACCACCCAAGTTCATTCCAGCTTTTGCTGATTGCAACAGTAAGATTCCTAAAAATCTCAGTCAGTATACCTGGCACTTTCACAAAGCAGTTCTACCGATATCATGCCTCTCCCTTAATATCAGTGAGGTCTGTGATCCAAGAAGGCTCTGGATCCCCAGCTGCTCAGAGTTTTAGGTACGTGTACCAGATGCCGGAACCTACTGTTACCTCTGTGACTGGTATATAGATTATGAACATTTCTTTTTGCCATCTATCTTCCTGCAGTCTCCCTCAGTCACACACAGAGTTGGAGAAGTACATTTTGGACAGCAAATAACTGTGGTTCCTGGTTCTGGCTTGGACTGTTAGTACTACTGGAGGGCTGAGTTTCTTTCCAACTTTAAATCCCCACTCCCTCTACTGAAAACTGTTTTGTCTTTGCTTTCCTGCCTCTTTGCTGATTTTTACTGTCCCTGTCACCCTCTCTCACTCCCACAGTTTCCTTTGGTTTAAAGGGGTAGGATTGTGTGCTACGGTACTCACAGGCACCCCAATTCCTCAATGACCGCGGGAGAAAGTTCCTGCCCTGCTTCCACACAAGATTTTCCTCTGTGTTACCTTCAGCCTCCATTTTCTACCCTAAGGTCATAATTTTAGTGGTCTTCAGACCAAGAAAAACCCAGGATGGTTGTAACTTACTGCAGACGCACTCACAAGAAACCAGGCCTAGCTACTGGCACCGCTTCCTTCTTACAGAGGTATCACAGAATCATAGCAAAAAAAAGAGCTAAGACGGTTATCTTATTCATCCCAAGCTTTGAGGCAGGTTCAACTGTAACTGAAGTACTCCTCTCTGGCATCCTCTCGCTGAACTAAACATCTTTGGTTTTATCACTGTTTCCCCTGGATACTAGCATCATTTAGGACATCATTTAGGTGAGATGACGGAGATGGCTTCAAGCATATTTGCCACTGTCAAATTTTTCACTATAAATACCAAGCAATCAGTTAAAAAATGTCTTCTTTTTTTTTTTTCTTCTCCACAGGTATGGAAATTTGCTTTGCTACAACTCAGAGATGCTTAACTTTGAGAGTCCAAAGATAGCTTCTGTAGCTGAACAGAAGCTGCTGGACAGAAGTGGCTTTCGCCATCAGGCTGGCTGTTACAGAGCACACAGCCTCTCACACTATGATCTCCCCTTACCACCTCAAAACACCTCTTTGCAGGAAGCAGGAAAAGCATCTTAACCAAAGAGGTTCAGTGTGGTACAGGCAGGCTTTCTTCTGAAAATTTTAGGCAGGTGTAACTCAGGCTTCACGTGCATGTATCCTGTGTTGAACACATTATACAAATCTGTGTAACAAAGCTCTCACCGGAGAGCCTTCATGTTTTTATAATGTTTGTCTGTCTTAATGTAGAAAAAGGAAATGATGAAAAGTAAATAAGCCATCAGATGCAAAATTTTAGCATTTTTAAAGAAATTGTGCAACAGGCCAAAAGATTTGTTTTTCCACTACGGTATCATCACCGTGTTTTCTGTATCTTCAAACAGAAGCATATAAAAGTCATCCTGATAATGTAATAGAAAATGTAGAAGCCTTATTAGCTTAAGCACAGTTTTCAAAAGAACTGTCAGAGTTGATAGGAACTTAGGAGACAGCTCTATGCTTCCCTGAAAGAAAGGCTGTACTTAATTTTGTCACACTTAAACGTTAGAGAATAGAGTCTTAGTATCACAGGTGCACTGGGAATAATTAACACTATTCTTATTTGACTACAGACAACCAGAAGTATTAAACAAAATGTCAGCCTTGATTGGCTCAAGAATGACTTATCAAGACTCTTGGCTAACAGGAACGTGGATTTTGATGAAACAAAATACATTCCATTTACAGCTGCATTTCATTCCACTGACCAGAAATGTCATGTCAAAGGAAATACTAACCAAGACATTTGAAATCAGTTCTTTCCATGTTAATTTTAAATGTTTACTACCTCCATCATTCACACAGCAACTTGTGTCATAGCCCTACAGGCAATTTTGTGGACAGTAAGCCACACAACGGGTACGTCATCTATATCTGAATACAATCTGTATCAGAAAATGAGGCAAGCGCTGTGGGAGAAAGCAGAACCAGTGCCTCAATGTGGAAATAAACTACTGCAGACAGATTTCTTAGAAATGTCTCTACATTCTGTTCCCATCCTTCTTTGCCCTTTCCCTGTATCTGGAAAGGGACCACAAAACACTGCTAGAGATTTAACTCAGCACACAATCTCAGAGGAACTCTTTAATTGAGGAGAAAGAAGTGACTTCCAGCTACGTTTTTGCATCTAGAATTCTGGTTGTGTTTAGCAACTATATCCTCTTTTCACTCTGAAATCTTGTTCGACTCTCAGGTAATGCAGGATGCCAGCTAACACAGGATTAGCTCAGTACAAGACTCACAGGAAAGAACTTGTGCAGCACTGTTGATTTCAGTGAGCTTTAGATGACAGCATCGTAAAAGCGCTGGTTGGAAGAGACTTCTGTAGGTCCAACTTCTGTCTCCCTGCCCCAAAGCAGGACTGTCACCAACACTACATGAGGTCAGCCATAATTTTGCCTGGCAAAGTTTGGAAAACCTCCAAAGAAAGAGAATCTGTGATCTCTCTGGTTGACCTGTTCCTGTGCTACACCCCTGCCTGAAATGGAAAAGGTTTTCCTAACAGCCTGTCCAAAACTACAAAGCTACAACATGTAGCTGTTCCCCTTGTAGCTGGCCATTAGAGTAGCACTTTGCTGGACATCCGTTCGCCACTCCAAACGGGGCAGTTCCCAGGTGGCCTCCTCTCCTGGCCGTGCTCCTCCAAACACAGGCCGGTTTCCCATACTGAGATGGCCTTGCACTCATGGTTCTTATTTAACGTGTCATCCTCCAGGATGCCATCTCCTTTTCAGCAGGGCTGCTGCTCAGCCTGTCACCTCCCAAACTGTACAAATGCATGTCGTTATTCTACCCGAGGTGCCGGACCTTGTACCCTGCTGGGTTTCTGAGGGTTTTACTGGCCCAGTCCTCATGTTTCTCAAGGTGCCCCTGCACTGAAGTTCTGCCATTCATCTTGTCAGTCAGTGCCCTTAATTAAGCAAATCTGCAGATTATTTTTTTATGTAATCATTCAAGTCACATATGAAAACGTAAAGAATACAAGCCCCAGTGTTGATCCCACTTGTTACCAGCCAGCAAACCATTGACTCCGGTAGTTTGACCGACCTCAGCCCACCTGATCAGCTACCCTTCCAGACCATATTTCCTCAGCTTCCAAACCAGACTACTTAGAAGCTTGGTACTTCCTTAAAGATCTAAATCAAGATGGGGACATGTTTGTAGGACAATGGATAGAATCTATCTTGATAGCATCACTTCTGTATCAATTATACTAGTTAAATAAAAGACTTTAGCTTCTCAAGCTGTCCAACTGCTGTTTTTGCAAATGTTGATATTCCTTTAAGACAGGAACTTAACTATTATCTTTGAGATATAGAGAAATGGCGAGTTCCTCCCACTTGTTTACAACTTTCAAACAGCACTGAAAGGTCCTACGCACAGACTGCAACGAAGAAACACAGCGACACCTTTGCTTTCACTGATGCCAAAGCCAAGTTCTCTATGAGAAGGTATTAACTGATCAGCACTCATTAAAAAAACTCAGTGACAAGTTTTCCATTACAGTAAACCATTTGTGATGATTTATGCCTGTCTTGGGCTATCAAAATGATAAACAGAGAGGCGATGGAATGGGCAACAGGTCACAGAACAGGCAGAAACTGCTGAGCACACAATAACAGAAAAGCCTCATTCTGCAGTTCATGCATGTTTCATCACTGCAGAACCTTCCCAAGATGTTTCTACCTGGGATATCTGCTGTTATTCCAGTGCCAAATACCACTTGCAAAATTACAAGAACTACTGAATGCTTAGAACAAGGTTCCACCCAGGCTTACCTGGGTCAGTGGCTCAGAAGGAGGTGGTAGTGGTGGTGGTGGAAGGTCTAAATCAGGGTCTGGAGGCGGGGGGGGCAAGTCATCCCCCAAATGTCTGGTAATGGTAACATAGGGACTTGCTTTAGAATAAATGTCACTATCCAAGCCTGTTGAAGGCTGAGTAACCATACTTTGCTGGTTGTCAGAAGAAGTTTTCTGGGCCTGCAAAGTTCTCTGTTCAACATCATTTATGTCTGCTACAAGATCAGCCATTAAAGCATCCAGGTCTTTGTCCTCTAGGGCACTTAGGGATTCTGTAAAGAAAACCACAAAATGTTTCAGAGTGAGTGCAATGCAAAACTATGAGTGGAGATTAAATTTCAGAAGGCATAGTTACTCTAAGATATAAGGGTTATGGGAAAGAAAACAACATTTTAAATGGCTTCAAGAAAACTGTATGGTATCACTTGTAGCACATCAGTAATTGTGTGATCAACATCTGTGACATACCTCATGTAGTATGCATTGTTTTGAGGATCCTTTAAGCAAAGAACAAACAAGACAGTCTCTTTTCAAAAGTATCTTATCAACCAGATAGAAACACTGTAACTTTTGCTTTCTGTTTTCTACTCTGTCAGAGTATAAGATAGAATCCTATACTGGAACTTCATATGCAATTTCTTCTTCGGTCGTTTCAACTAGCCATGGTATAAAAGATCCTGTGGAATAACATCCCATAGGACGATTTAGCTTTCTAGAAGAGAAGAGTTCTTTAAGAACAACAGATTCAGTGGTTTAAATCTCTTTGAAGAGTTTAGTTGAAAAAAAAAATCACAAATTGGGAAAGCTTGAAGTGGAATTTTGGAAAGGGACCGAGAGTGCTGAACTAGACACTCAAAAATGCTAATATAGTCCAACAAAGAACAGCAGACTAAGTGTGAACACGTCACTAGACCATCTCAGTTTACTCTGCTTTATCTGCTATGCTAATAGAGTTTTTTCAAAAGGTTTTTTTTCAGTGGGAAGGTTGGCATATGATCCACTCTGTTTACATACGTCTTCCCGCTTTGCTGGTAGAGGAATCAGGAACTGATTCTGGGACAAAAATCCAGGCTAAAACCAACTCAGGCAAATACAAACAACAGCCCTCAGTAAAAAGAAAAATAAAACCACCAACCAAACCAGAGGGAGGGTTCTTTTTTTAAATTTGGATAAATTATCTCATTTGGTTTGTCACATAGCCTCAACAAGCAGCTGTACATGCAAAAGTGGCAGTGCAAACCAGAATAAGAATAAGCGATGCAAAGTGGAACCAGTTGAAGCCAATACTTCCACTGGAAAAAAATGCTTACGTGGCTCTGACCTCACACTGAGGAACTTTATCTTCCATTAAGTTAAATCTTCAAATAAAAAATGTTACATTTTAAAAAGTCATTTGGGAGACCTCTCATTTTTATTTTTCTCTACATTCACACATTTTCAAAAGCCTGACTTTTTAAAGTCAGTCTACATGAGATTGAGCTATGTCCCTTTAAAAAAAAATTGGCCCCTTTGAGGTTTCCTAAATTGAGACACACAAATATACCTCCCCCTCCAGCAAAACAGGGATTTTTTGTTTGTTTGTTTGTTTGTTTTTATGAAGGGTGTTTGACGTTTTTCTTCTCATTTGTTGCTATGAGGTATTTTAAATAAGGATAAAAAGCATGAAAGAGTCCATTTAGCTACTTACCGTTTAAATCTTTAAAACCAACTGTAAAGCTAAATTCATTGTTGGACACTTTGGGGGATGGAGGATGTACAGTCTCCACTCCTAAACTCTGCCAAGGTAGAAGGAAAAAAACAGGTGTCTGGTAACGTAATTACTATTACAGACATTAACATTTGTAAATCAATTAATTGAATTTGTCTAACCAAATTGATTCTTCTTGAAGGAACAGAATAACACACACTAGTTTCTGGGATTATACCCAGATTGGTAAACTAAGCAGGTCCAGGACAAGGGTTCAAGCACCATCTCACAATCACGCCAAGTGTTCTGGTTTGCATGCTTCTCAATACAACACTGACCCACGCCAACTGCAACTCTTGTCAGGCAACACCTGGGCTAGCTGTGGGGAACAGCAGAGGCTAGGGCTGTTTCTAATAGACAGTGGATAAAACCAGACTGATTTTCAGTTTTTGGTGGTTTTTCTGAAGTGGGGGAGAGAGGAGGGTTTTGAAAGAGTTTAGCTGCGTACACATTTGAGCTATGTGATGCCATTTGCTCCAGAGCATTTTATTTACTAATATAAATGTAACACTGCTGTTGCTTTCTCATGTTGTTTGCAAACAAACCCCAAATGCAACAAACAACAAAACATGCTGCTGTTTGCAATGTAAACTGCAAATCTGCTTAGTTAAATAGAGAATTCCTAGTTTATGGCTTGTTTAGGAAGCAGACAGGGAAACAGTGCTTCACAAGTTAGGAAAAGTGCATATAGTGGAGACAGAAAACATAAAATTCTCCCCTCCACAAGTGAGGAAGGTGATAGCTCTAATAAGCAAACACTGTAGACAAGACTGGAAGGAATTTCAATTTCCATTTCTGTCTAGACCATGCACCTGTTGTAAGGCAGGTCAGTTATACCTGGGTCATACCTGAAAAATGATTTAAAGAGCTTCCTATTAGATAAATTCCTTATCACCTCCGGCAATCTTTTCCACTCCTTCATTATCGAGATCACTAATCCTGCCATCAAACCTTTCTTGTGATGCTCAACCTAAACTTCCTTTGTTGAAGACTATTCCCTGTTGTCCTACTCTCTGTGGACAAGGGGAACCATTCTTTCTGCCCAGATGCTGCCTTTGATGTATTTTAAGATTTTTATCAGTCTCCTCTTCTCTAGACTAAACAACCCCCATGCAATTTTTTCTTACAGGTCATGATTCTTTTCCGTCTTATGATTCCAATTGCTTTCTTCTGGATTTTCTCCAGTCAACCCTCTCCTCAAAATGCAGTGCTAATACCGGACACAGTTTTCCTGTTGAGGTCTTACCAATGCTGCACAGAATGGAAGGATTACTTCATATATCCTACAAGCTATACCCTTGTTTATACATCCCTGTAAGATGTTTGTCTACTGGTGCTCGTACTCAATTTGTACCAGAGGCATTTACATTTCTGAGAGTTGCCTGAAACTGACAGGCATTTCCAATTAATCCAAATGTTTTCCTTGGCAGCTCTTTTCACCTATTTCCCATCCAGAACATGTTGGTTTCTTCTGAAGTTATACAGAGCTGG
This sequence comes from Pterocles orientalis, assembly GCA_011057875.1. NCBI lineage: Eukaryota > Metazoa > Chordata > Aves > Pterocliformes > Pteroclidae > Pterocles > Pterocles orientalis. The sequence goes on from WKFP01014231.1 coordinate 369,019, forward strand.
AAACCACAGCAGCGACAACTTTAAACACTGTTTCTGTGTTAATACTCAACCTCATAAAAATAGACACAGTATAAAAGGTAGAAACGAAGCATATCAGTTTTACAGTGTCCAAGGAAAGAAAAAAAAAAAAAGAAAATAAGGGAGAGCACAAAATGCATTGATGAAACAGACTGTAAGAGCATAAAGGAAATACTTTCATTACTAATTTAGCAAGAAGTCATAACAACTCATAATAGCCATAAAAGTGCAGGAAAAAAGTGGAAGTACATGCAGAGGGAAATTAAAGAGAAAACAATTGGAATGCTAAAAAAAAAAGTTTAAAATCAAGTACAAAGAAATAGCAGAAAAGCCCAATTCTGAATTGGCATTTATTTTTCAGCCTTGTTATGCAGTGTGAAGGCATCTCTGTGTGCTTCTATCATCTACACTCACTTTAGGAACAAACAGATTGGTGAAAAGGGGTGAAAAACAATCTACAGTATCATTTGGAAACTAAGAATCTAAAGAAATTAACAGATTCAAGTCTGTTAAGTGAAAGTCTTCAGGCTTTCAGACTTGCCTATCTCCTTCTCCCATACAATGTTGAGGTGAGAGGTTATGCCAGCACTTTAGAGAGCAGGAGGAGTCAGTGTCCACCTTAGGAACATGTCCCATCCCGCCCTGTACTGCACCGATGAGAGAAGAGAGAAGAGGCTCGCTCCCTTACTCTCTTCCCATCACCCGGACTGGTAATGGTGCCATGTCCAATCTGCAGAGCTAAAATTTATCACAAGCAGTCTTTAAAACAATTCCTATTCTGTTGCTCAAAATTACTGGTATTTAATCTGTCAAGCACTGGGATTCACCAAGAGGAAAGACCCCTCAAAACAGAGGCTGTAAGCAATCAAACTCACACAGAATCCAAGATGACAGATTAAGTGTTTTCAAGCACACATTTACTAAAATACAACAAATTTACTGACTCAGTGGGGTTTTTTTAGAATTTAGAAGTCTCCTTTCACCATGTTTTGCAGGAAGCATTCAGTGACTATAGTTTTAGAAACAGGACCATGCTGTTTCATAGTTTCCTCTCAAGAGTGTACTCTGTACTGGCAATAATGTCTCTATAAATTTTGAATGCCATCCTAGCTGTTACTCAGTACTTTGCTGTATGTAAAGATTACTCTTATGCATATATTCAAAATGTTGCTTTCATTTCTAAAGTTTACATTTGACACTCAGGCTATATCCCACTTACCCATGTATGCAAAGCATTCATACCTGAAACTTCTGACTCAAACTCTTCCTGTTTTGACAGAATCTTTCAATTTCTTGGGACTGAGTCCAGAGGAATTTAAATTGCTTATTTGTTTTCTTTTGAGAAAGCATCTTTCATAAGCAGTTAGCTCCCTTTAACAATCTGGCCGGCACTGATATTACCTTATTCTTCAGACCACTTGTTTTAAATGTCAAGCAGAGAAATTTAGCTGAAGGTTTTTCAAAATAATGGATCTGTATTTATTCAGAATAGAGGTACATGAAATATACAGAAAAGTTGCCTCTTTAACACATAATAGGTATTTTTCTAATCTTGGTGGAAAAATGAATTCTTTACCTGGGTCAGCATGTCCATCTCCCCAAGTAAATTGCTGAACATTTCATCTATATCATCACAGGTTTGCTCCATCTGAAAGAAAAAACCCCACATCGTGATCTCAAGTTCATTTCAAAGCCAGCAACTGTCAAAACCAGGGGATAAGCAACATTCTTTTGTACTGTGTTCCCAATTAACTTCAAAACAACCGTTCATGACTTGCAAAAACCTCCATCCATAGTTTAGAAATAATTGTTAACAGATCAGAATCTCAGTCCTGTATATGCTTAAACACACACTTGGGCTCTACCCTCTTTATGAGTTCCAACAACCTCCTTGTATTGTTTACATTTCATAGGAAGTCATTAGCTAATAAACCACGGTTGTATCTTAAACATCAAAGAAATGTAGCTAGTGAGATGGAGGAAAACAAAGTTTGAGGTTGAGACATTCCTGAATGCTTCATCTTGAAAGCTTTCTTTCTTTGGCTTAGACAACTAATACAACAAGAGTTTATTAGGTGTTATCTATAGTTAGACACACAACCAACTTCTTGTCTCAATATTTCTCCTTATTTTCTTTCAAATATTAGTACACTGAGAGAACTCAAGTCTTACCTAACCACAAGACATCTGAGGGAGAGCACTGAGACAAGGAAAATGGGTACATGCTGCATGACAGTAAATGGTGGCTCTTGTTCTAAAAGGGGCATGTGAGGACAGCACCACACATTGGTGGTGCTGAGACACTAGGGAGATACAGCTTCTGTAATAATTCTCTTCCTCTTTCTCATAAATTTATTCCTTTGCAGGCAGAGAAGTAGTGTAAAAGGGTGTCCGACATGGAGCACTGCCAGAGACCAGAACTATAAACATCATTTTCTAAAGAGCCACAAGCCTGCAAGGGACTGAGAACTCTGGTACTGATTGCACAGAACTAGGGTTCAAATTACGGTCAAACTTTTAAACATATCAGTAGTCCTTTAAACACAGAAGTATACTGCTTCACTGGGTTTGCGTGCACCTGTCTTGGGTTTATGCAGCAAGGTTTTGGTAGTGTGGGGACTGCAGGGGTGGCTTCTGTGAGAAGACACCAGGAGCTGCCCCCATGTCAGAGAGACACTAGTTCCAGCTGGCTCCAAGATGGACTTGGTGCTGGCCCAAGCTGAGTTCATCAGCAACACTAGTGGGATCTCTGCAAAAAAACATTTAAGAAAGGGTAAAAAATGCAGCAGCTGTAAGAGAGAAGTGAGAAAATGTGAGAGAAATAGCCCTGCAGACACCAAGGTCAGTAAAAAAGGAGAGGGAGGAGGTGCCCCAGGTGTCAGAGCAGATTCACCTGCAGCTTGTGGTGAAGCCCACGGTGAAGCAGGTTGTTCCCCCGCAACCGATGGAGGACCACATCGGAGCAGGTATCCACACTGCAGTTCAGGGAGGACCCCACGCCAGAGCAGGTACACATGCCCTGAAGGAAGCTGCAGCCCCTGGTGTGCCCGCACTGAAGCAGGCTCCTGGTAGGAACTGCAGTCCATGGCGAAGAGCCCACACAGAACAGGTTTTCTGGCAGGACCTGTGACCCTAGAGGGGATCCATGCTGGAGCAGTTCACTCCTGAAGGACTGTACCTCATGGAAAGGACCCATGCTGGATCAGTTCTTGAAAAACTGCAGCCTGTAGGAAGGTCCTTCATGAGCTTTTCCATTGTATTTTCTCCCCCTGTTCTGTTGAGGAGGGGGAGTGACAGTGGTTTGGTGGGCACCTGGTGGCCAGCCAAAGTCAACTCACCACAGCACCTTACAGGATGAGGACCAACCTGATGCAAGAAAACAATCAGCTGAGGACAGGAACAACTCTAATGACTATGAGTCTGACTAGAAAAGAAGACCAGCAAATATTCTGTTCTTCAATGTTAATGCTTTTCCTTTAATGGAGCACCTTGAGTCACATAACTGTTCCATAGTTAAACTATAAAGGCCACTGAAGCACTGAAGTCAGTATCTGTTGTTTGAGAATTATTTGGTAGTGTCTTTAATACGATAACATTGCAGCAGTCAGCTGCTCTGCCTCCTTTGGACTTTGTCTTCCTGGCATCAACATAAGCAAGACTGGCCTAATTTCCACTTGTCCTCTTACACCTGTGATAGCCTCAACACCAGAACTCATCAGAAGTAGGCATGTACAGCCTTCATTAGTCAGGTTCAAGGTGTATTCTACCTGCTTTAGACCTTCTTTGTAGCTGGTGTAACTAAACAAGGCAACCAGAAACTGGACTTTGAACTTTCACAGTTCTCTCAGATCCTGGAATTCAAAGACTTAACGATCTGGGAACTGGATGCTGTCAAAAACATTTTAATAGGATGCGGCTGGCAGAGCTGAGGGTAACCATAGCCCAACAGTGGAGATGGCACAGCTATGCCCATGTAACAGGGAACACAGGTCACACATGATGGCGTGAATGGAGAACTGAAGTCATCTCATCGGCTTCATTTCCAAGCTGACAAACCCACACTGGATGGCTCACTCTCTCTGCATGTATCCCTATTATCATACACAGCTTCTACAGAAAATTCAATTTCTGTAGATTCAGCTAGTTTACTGGTTGGGTAAATGATTACCGAATCTTAACTCGTTATTTGAATCAACAGCTGTGTAGCTTCCTATACACCTGGCACTTGGAGAATCAATTTTCATAAAAAGGAGAGATAAAATGGCACTCATCTGATCAGGCACAGTGAAGTCAGATTCGTTATCTGACAAACAATGGAGTTGATGTTTATACTGACAAATATCTCATCAGTATTTAAATAATACTGAATAATGTTTTCCTGTTTTCTGATTTAGGAGAACAAAATCTCTGCTGGAATCTTATCAGCTCAGGAACAAGTCTTCATACTGGTTCCTTCAACAAACTGAAATCCTGCTTTGCTATAGTTTTTCAGAACAGAAATATAAAAATGGCAAAAAAATTACTCTTGGGCTACAACCACACCTTACCAAGAAGAGTAAGAACTTTCTAAAAAGGAAAAAAAAACCCCATAAGAACCCTCTTTAGTAGATAATTAAAAAAAAGGGCAAGAGAACTGAATACTGGGTTATACAACGTTTTCACCAAATTATGTGATTTTCACATGTTGTAATAAATTTAGAGCTTCTTTCTTTGCAATTACAGGATTTTCTGAGTCTTCAGCCACATTCGATTCACAAGAAAAATGTAATCCTACGAAAAAGCAATGTTTAAAAAATTCTTTAAGAACTTCCACTGTAAATTGGAGCTGAGTTAGTCACTGATGACTTTTCCTTACCAAGTCAAATAAATAACATTTAATAATTCAGAAGGCCTGAACATATATTTTGAGAATTAAAGACATTAGTGTCCCTTTCAAGCATCACTTTCAGTGAACAGACATCCATCACAATCACCAGAATGATAAAGCCATGTTATCACCAAAACATTGCCCCTACCAGTATCTTTTTTCTTTCTCTTGAATTTTTATTGATTGGGTTTAGGAAGACAAAATTAACATCACAATCACTGTCCTGGGTCCAGCTGGGATAGGGTTAATTCCTCACAAAGCTGGGAGGTGGGCATAGCCAAAGGGGTATTCAATACCATGCTGATGGGATATAAGGGGAAGCCAGCCGAGACAGCCACCCCTCTTTTTGTGAAGCCCTCGGTGGTGAGATATTCATTGTATCAGTGTTTCCATTGTATTCTATACCTTGTATTATTGTTATATTCTCTTTTCTTTTGCTTTCCTTGTGCGGTATTATTAAAAATCCGTCATCATCTCAACTGGCGAGGTTCTGCTGGTTTTTTTTTTTTTTTCCTTATCCTTCCCCATCTTACTGGGAGGGGAGGGGGGTTGTGGCCTTGAACTTACTCAAACCAGAAACTCAAAGTGAAACCTGCAGGTGTATCAGCTATTCTTAACAAAAAAGGGGAAAAGATTTACCGAAGTCCCCAGAAGAATATTGAGTTTCATATTCAATCTCCCTCTCTATCCACTAAACAGTAACTTTTCTGTCTGTTTTTCCATATATACTACTAATAACTCTAAAAATCACTATCAAATGTTTATCACTATGATAAACCAAAGAGGAAAAAAAAGACAATAGTTTTACAATGTTTCCCATGTTATGGATAAGACTTCAAGCAGAGAAAAAAAAACAGAATTAAAATAAAAAGAGGAAATTGTGGTTGTCAAGAACAATCATGCTAAGGCGGGGCTTGTGGGATGGCATATATCTGAAACCTAACCTGTTTTTAAAGTGATTAATGTTCAAGTTGACGTCTTCTAGACCACTTTTTGAAGTAACACCAAGAATAAAGGGCCAAAGGTATCCCTTGTCTTTTTATTTCCCCCAAATTTCACATTCTCAAATCTTCACTGAGTTCGCATGAAAACATCTTTTTTTTTTTTTCTTTTTAAATAGTCACACATTTGTCATACTGTATATCTAAGGGCGTGGGGCATTTTCTCTTCAGCTTGCTATTCTAACCACCAAGTTTCACAATTTAGTTTATGCATATTAAACTCTCACACTTTTATATAACACATAAATATTGACTCGTATTTTGACTCATCAATACATTTATTCACCTCACCACTTACTAGAAGTCCCCCTGACCTGCTAGACTTATTTCTAGCAGCCTCCTTGCTGATAAAAATAATTTAAGTCTAAATTGAGATGTGAATAACTCTCAGAACTCTCATATTTTATTGTACTCTTTATACTTCTAGCATCTTGTATTTCAGCTCACCCAATGAAAAAATATGGTTTCTGCACATTTGTTCCTACTTCTCCTTCCTGTTGGTGTCTGTCTTTTCTCTGTCACAGGCTTTGTTGCCATTTCCAAAGACCTACTTGCATGCATTTGGGTGCCCCTGTGAGGGGGCCTCCAACCATTTCCTTTTTACAAGAACCAGCCCTGCTGCCCTGGATGACAATACAAAACTCCTGTGCACTAAACTTGGCAACAGACCCACACAACACTTCTTCCTTCTCCTAAATATCTACTCCATATTTACCCTTATTCGGAAACTGAGATGTAAATTTCTACATTTTCTGAGCTATGGGCTAGGAAGCTGGAATTTAGTTGTCTCACTTTCAACACCAGAGAAATTTGGCAGATGCACAGAAAGCAAGCTAGCCCACGTAGATGGATGGGAAACGCTCCTTGGTCCAACTTGTGCCTGCATGAGCAATGTACTTTCTTGACAGTGAACAACAGTTTTCCCTTGGGGATGGTCCAGCATTCAAGGACATCAAAGAAAAACACTGAAAATTTTCTTGTTCAGACGCAAGAATGGAGAAGCAGTCCTTGCATTAAGTCTCAAGGTGCACAATCTCACCCGGGTTAAGTAGAACCTCACCTATGTTATTTAGTGTCATGACTGACAGGTGGACCAGGAACTGCCTTTCCTGGTCTAAACTATAAACTCTGTAATTAAATCAGGGTATGATTGCAGCATGATTGCATGCATTTTGATTTCTTAAGCTACTAGAGAGAATAATAAAAATTTTTTTTTTTTTTTTTTTTTTTTTTTTTTTTTTTAGGAATTAACATGGTTTTGTGATTTGCACACTTACAGAAGACAACAGCACTATGTCTACGACCAATACACGGGAAATGGAATATCACTTGGCAGGAAGCTAACAGAACAAGTAGTAAAACAATGGCACAAAATTCACCCTGCTTAAAAAAGAAACTACTAAAAAATATTGTGAAAGTTGACAGGGTGATCATATGGTGTAAATCAAAAAAAAAAACCAGACACAGTACTATACTAAGCAGAGTTTGAACTTTTAGTATCTGATATCTCTGAGAATTACTGAAAGCAAGTCCCTTTCAACAGGAAGAGTGGTCCAAGCCACGTGGTAACAAGGCTTCTGCACTTGCAATCTGAAAACAAGCTCAAAGCCCTTGTGCAATACCGAACAGGAAACACCAATGGTATCGCACACGAGATTACCATCTCTGCAACTCAGTCCCAGTTGAGCTGATGCAGTTTCATCAGCCTAAGTCCCACAAACAAGAAAGGAATGAGGAATGGCACGGCATCAGTAGAGCAAAGGCACACATCAGATTCATGCTACAAGCAATATTAGGAACCAGTCCACTGGTGAACCCTTATGGACACATTCATTAAATTCAAAGTATTGTTATTATTCTTAAACTGTTACATATGCAAATAACAAGGATAAAAATACATGAAGTATATTTCATGGAAAGATGAAAAGCACACCTTCACCTCCTAGTCCCTGCACTAACAGTGTGTAAGTGCTGGAGTACCACACCAAAATGAACACAAGCTGTTTGACTGCCCAGACGACCACTACCAGGATTGTAAATTCCCACTAATGCTTAAAGCTTAAATGCTTTCTGGAGTGGAAGGAAAAAATCTTTAACATTTTAGAAAGAGCCAACAGTAGCCCAATGACTAAATCACTCAAATCAGAGATTCACCCTTACCTACAGCAAGTGGATCATCCAACGAGAAGCTGGATATGAGCCGGCAGTGCATGCTTGCAGCCCGCAGAGCCAACTGTGTGTTGGGCTGCATTAAAAAAGGGGTGGCCAGCAGGGAGAGGGAGGTGACTGTGCCCCTCTACTCGGCTCTGGTGAGGCCCCATCTGCAGTACTGTGTCCAGGCCTGGGGCCCCCAGCACAGGAAGGACGTGGAGCTCTTGGAAAGGGTTCAGAGGAGGGCCACTAAGATGATCAGAGGGCTGGAGCACCTCTCCTATGAGGAAAGGTTGAGGG
>WKFP01014231.1:377492-438889 GCA_011057875.1 Pterocles orientalis
TCAGCCTAACTCCACTCTGCAATGGAGCAGATGGGCTATAAGCATTTCATTTTCATGTGCTACTTTTGAACTATTCCCAGTATTCCCTTATCCTCAGGTCACTGAGCTGTGGGAAGTGTGTCTTGTGGCTCTCTACAAAAATATTTTGATATTTCACTTCACAATCCATAAGGTAGGTGATCCTAGACTAATAGATTGTATAACAAGTAGAAAACGGTAGACAGGGAAGCCCACTGATGAGAGAAGACATACAGGGATCCACAGTAGGGGAAAATCCTTCCCCTCCCCAGTTCCCTACAGAATCAAGATACGTTAAGTGTGGAATAATGAAAATAATAGCACAAACTTAGGAAGAGGAGAAAAGCAATGAAAAGTTACAATACAAAATTTAAGTTCAACAGCTGCTACGTTTAATAATCAGTGGCTCATCCTTTCCAACATTCACTCCCTCCCACCATAAGCCACTAGAGGTGAGTGCAAGATATGCTATAAGGGTTCATGACAGAACCGTTTTCTCACACAAATAACTTATTTCTAGGCCTCAGTCACTGGCAAAAGCTCTAAGTCACCACATTATCTCCTATAATCACAAGTTCTTACTACTGACAGAAGTGTTTTAGGGAGGGTACGCATGGTATAGGAACAAAAAGAGTGAAAGAAGAAAAGACACTAGCATAAAATGCTCTAACAGATAAGAGTGAAACAAAAGGGTGAAAATAAATCTGTAAAAAATTTATTGAGCCCATTTGTTTGTTTCAGTTCATATATTAAAACCAAATGAAGCAAGTAATGTTTTAATATGAACGCATAGGTATTTCACAAAAGTACAGTGCTCAGTACCATTGTGAGGGGTAGAAAAATCAAATAAAGATTTTTTTCTAAACCTTTTTCTAACCTTTCCACTGAGAAAAGCGGTTTCTCCCACTTTATGTAACACACAGTGATCACAAGCATTTGTAAGTAGTGGGTTTCAGATGAAGATCTGCAAGGAAAGTGGAAGCCTGGAGTCACCACAGATGGGATGTCATATTGCTATCGCTGTGGCTGCTTTGCCACAGCCCAGCAAACCCTGAACCACACAAAGGAAACAGTTATGGGAAGAAAATGCAGCAAGAAAAGAACCTTGTGACATTTCCAGTGTAATTCTTCCATTTCTGTAAGGTTTTCCATGAGAAATAAATGCTACTGCCTCCCTCTTTTTTTTTCCTCCAGAAGTGGAGTGGGGATGGAACAACTGGTCTGGTCAGAGATAGCAACTCCATCATGACACAGGGGAGACAAAGGAGGTCAATCCAGTGACAGATACGAAAGGCTTTCCTGAATTTCATGGACGAACATGGTCTCCATGGGACAAAACTGCAGTTAAATTTATGCTGAATCCCTTCCTAGGACTGGCACCCAAACCCACAGGCTCATTGGTATTTGCTCTCTCAAACATTAGGTCTGCCCGCCTCCTCCCAGTCAAGAAGATGTGGTCACCAAAATCCAAAACTAAGCTGTAACCACAGAGAGTATTTGGGAATGTTATCTGTGTTTGTGTTTTTAGCATGTATTCTCACTTGTGTAAGATTATCTCACCAACTCAGGCCTCAAGCCAAATGTACAGCAGATCTCCCAAATACAATATTTAATCAAAAAGCACAAAGAACAGTAATGTAGATGTCACTGTTACTTAAACTATTATTCTTAAAAATTTGCAATCAGAGACAAAAAAACACATCAACTTTCAAAAATGCTTTTTAGGCTGATATATCCACCTTATTTTTTCCTTCAGGGAAATTCCCATAGCAAGTGAGAGAATGGGAGCATCTAGTAATGTTAGAAAGTTTTGTTCAGAAGCAGAAGAAAAATAATCGTATGTCTGCAGTCTGAGCTACCTGAAGACACAGTGAGAGTACCAAAATGGATCAACCAAGGCCACTGGGAAGAAAGTTTTCATTTGCTGCCTATATGGACTTGATGCCAGCAGGTAAGTGACGATCCTCTAGGATTTTCTCACTCTCCTGGAGAGCTGCTCTCTAGACAGGCACATTATTTTGCCTAAAACTGGGGACTTGGAAAGTAATTTGCAATTTTTATCAGCAAAAGCACACAGTGAACGCCTCTATGATTTTGGTTCCTGGCTGTTCTCTCTATGCTTGATGGACTACCAATACTGCTAGGAGCAACCTGCTCCCCTTACATTCCCCTTCTCCCTGATAGGTGTAGGTACAATGAACAAAATTTTCATGAAAATGTTTAATACATCAGTTGGATTGCCTGAGGACAACTGAGAACTTTCCATTGTTAGTGATATTGGTCATGTAGGCTCTGCCCATCATTGACACAAGATACCCAGAGAGTTTCATCCTTTAATATTAGTATCACATGTCACAATTTTACATCCGCTGCTTTAGATTACAAGCAAATACAGAGTGAAAGTAAAAATGGAAATGGACTGCGGAGATGCATTCAGTGTAAAACTTCTATCAGAAATGTCTCCATATGTATTTTTAAACAGTGACAAAGAAAAACTTGCTTCATCTATACTGAACCTTCTTTTTCTTCTAGGATTCATAATGCACCTACTCCTCCCCCAAATATTCCTAACACTCCTAATAACCACAGCTATAATTTATTTGAGCCTAAACTCATGGCATGCTGGATCAATGCTCAAGAAAAAAAAACAGTACTGTGTGCAGACTGACATAGCTTCTGGTAACAAAAATTCTGAGAGCAGTTAGCTAGCAACAGATCTAAAAGGTGACTTCATTGGAAGAGAGGCTTTGAAACTAATGACAGACTTAAACTTTTTAAACAGTCATTATCAAACTAGTTTGTGAATCCCCACATTAAAAGCTGTAAGTCACATCAAAATAAGCTGTGTTTCCTTTTCATTCACAGCCCGGGAGCAAAACTGTAAACTAAAGTTGAGGGGTGGTGAGGAACACATGTTCATGTATACTCAAAAGTCTCCCACATAAACTTAAGAACATGGTACTCTAGCTTCTTCCTTTCATAATGCAACATACTATCTTCTACACTGGCAGCTATACTGTTAGTATCTAGGTTAGCCATGAATCAACAGGCTGGATGATACGGAAAACTGCCTAAAATGCCTGCTTTTCCAATATCTATTTTACTGTATCGTGCTGCTATTACTGCTCCTAATAATGACAAGACATATGGTGGAGTTTCTATGACCTCCGTATCTGACATTTTAGTCAATGAAGGGAAAGAAAAGCAATTTTCTAGAGCATGACTCATGGTAGCTGTCTTTTTTAAAAGTGGCCAGCTGAACCAAGTTTTAGCAGTAGCTCTCTCTCCATTGACTGCAAAGGTGACTCAGAACCTCAGGTGACTAACTAAAATGTTAACGTCTAAAGTTGGGTGAGGAGGATCCTCAAGAAGTGCTGTGGAAGGTCTGCATGGATGCAAGTTACCATTGTCACTAGAGACTTTCTGAAAGAAAAAAGCTGAAGCTTCTATATGGCTGCAGGCAAACAAGAGGTCTTATTTTCACTTTCACCCCAGATCAGCACCTGATCATGTGGAGTCATCATCACAACAGGTCAGATAGGCCTACAACAAAACAAGACAAGACATACTGAAATGAAAGATGAAAAAAAGGTCTGTGGGAAAGAAAAACAAACGTAGTTTGCAAAGAGAGCTGGAAAGGATATCTGAATGATACGCAGGAAAACCAAATTCAGCTACATTCTTGTAAAGCCACCTTTGAAACATAACCACTCTTTGAAGAAAATTCACATTCCCAGATCTTCTCAAAGGACAGATGTTTGTGCATCTCCAAACAGACAGGTCCTCTCTTGAACAAGGCAACCCCTCCTCTCAGCTCCATCAGTACTGCACACTGGTAGTTTTCTCAGACATTCTGTAGGGCCAGAGAGATGCAACAGCTGATTCCTCCATCCACAGGCTACCCAAGTCCTACCTCTCCCTTCACCTCATATGTCAGAGCAAGAGAAGGAAAGCTTTCTGCATCTTGTTCCTCTCATTGCTGTAACACATCAGTTCCTTTTCTGCTAAGAGGAAAGGTGAAACACAGCAAAAGCAAAATCTTAGGGAGCTGGGTAAATTTGTTCCTATCTAAGAAACATTGGGCCACAGTACTGTGTCAAGCTGTTACAACATCCAGCAGGCCCTTCTGTTCATACTCCCACTCCCTCTCTGCAAATTGTCACCCTCCCAAAGGTGTCGGTCTCTAAAGTTTTATAAAATTTAAAAAAAGATCAGGTTTACAGCCTGATTCACAGGTGAGTGAGTTTTAGTCTGTAATCTAGTAGTCACTGCTCAAGTACAGTGAGAATCAGACCTTTGATCTGTAAAAATCAAACTAAGCTGGAATACATTTGATAACAAAATAAACCAGCACTTCAAAGGCATCATACTCTGCTTGAAGATACTGCACATCAAATAATCACAAATTCCAGCATGAACAATTAAAACACAATTTACTCAATAATTACTTTGAGCCTTCAGTCATATTTGCCTCCAAATGCCAGAAGAATCTGTAGTGCCCACAGGAGGTATTTTAAAAAGAAAGAGAAGACAGAGGGAATAACTAAAAGCACCCTTTCAGAGACAGTACATTTTTCCTGTTGTGTGTGCTCCCAAATAGATCAGAATTCTCTGAGAATATAAAACAAGGATCACTCAGCTATCAGTAATGCTCCATTGATTAAATCTCTCAAAGACATTTGCAATCCGTATTTCAAACCAAATTATCTCCATTTTTAAGCAATGCTTGCACGAAGTATGAAGTAAATTAAATGCAATAGTCTCCATAGGCCACAGGGGAAAACAGAACTAAACGGGTCTAGCAAGAAGTTAAACATCCTGTTTTAAACACAAAGTTTTAACCTAAATTCACACTCTTTAAAAAGTTTCTAGACAAAAAAACTTTGTAAAGTTCGTATAGACAAACAAGTAGGAGCCTACACAGCTAAAGCAGGTCAGCTGGTGTAGCCCTCTGAAGAACTGGGGCTTACATATTTGTCTCTAATGAAAGAGATGTATTAAACTGAGTCCTGGAAACACTACATTTATACCACCACTGTGCAGCGGCAGGGTAATTCATTAAGTGACACCAACAGAGTCATATGTGAAATGAGTGTTTTTTAGAAGCCAGTCAGGAACAGATGACCAAACACGCATCTCATGTAATTCACAAAGGGGAAGTAGAACCAAAGAGGAAAAATGACTGCCAAAATCCTGCAAACAGAGGTTCTGAGGGGTAGAGTCAAGCTGGAGCCACCCTACTCACAGAATCAGAGTAATCTGGGGCAGGAAGGGACCGCAAAAAGTCATGCTGTCTGTCCTGGTTTGGTGGTACCCTACATGTCCTGTTTGCAGGCTGTATTCCTGCATCCAAATTTTTAATGACAGTTAAAACAGCCTGGATTATATGCTGCCTAGAAGATCCTACTGGACACAACTTCTCAGTGTGACAATGGATGGATCTAATAACTTATCCTTTGGTGTACAAGGGATTGAAAAACATCTCAAGCTCGTCGAGACTGTATTTATGTTACTTCTCCGTGGTATTCAGTTGACGGTGCCATGCAGGATGGGCCTTCTCCAAGTCAGGAGACACATCTATTTCTTCCATAAACCGCGTGGCCGAACGCACCACGGTCACAGGGATGTAAACGGCGTTCCTCGCCATACCCACACCACCTTCTCACACGCTTAGTTCAAGACTGACAGATGAGCAGATTCACACGGTGTACTCTTTGGCCATTCGGTCTGCAGTTTCTCCCACCTGCGTCCCCCGGGGCTCCACCTGCCCCACCAGGCTGCAGGGAATCCTTTGCAATCCCGCCTCGCAAATGATCAGACTCCTACTCACCCCCTCAGGGTTTATAAATATGTGAAGGGTGAGTGTCAGGAGGATGGAGCCAGGCTCTTCTCTGGGACATCCAGTGATAGGACAAGGGGCAATGGGTTCAAGCTGGAACATAGGAGGTTCCACTTGAATATGAGAAAAAACTTCTTTACAGTGAGGGTGACAGAGCACTGGAACAGGCTGCCCAGAGAGGTTGTGGAGTCTCCTTCTCTGGAGACATTCAAAACCCGCCTGGATGCGTTCCTGTGCAATCTGATCTAGGTGTTCCTGCTCTGGCAGGGGGATTGGACTAGATGATCTTTTGAGGTCCCTTCCAATCCCTAACATTCTGTGATTCTGTGATTCTGTGAATTTGTCCCTTTGCCAAGAATCCAGCTAAGGAGGCCTTTTTAGCAGGAATGAAAGGGACTATAATTTTAAAAGCAAACTTTAAAGGTATATGCAGCTTGCTTGGCATAATTTGTTTTCCCTGGATAACCTTTACTTTCATTATAAATTACCCCTCTCACTTCACAAATGGTGACTATCACAGAGTGGAGGGGAATTGAGGGATTATGCACACCCAGCTGCTATGTTAATTGTGTGCTACTTGCTCAGCAGCAGCATTAGGAATATAAAACCCTCCTCACTAGTCCTCCAGAAACCTTTACAAACCATAACACTTATGTAAAACTTCAAGTCTGAATATTTTGTGTTTATGAGTAACTGTATATTAACATATTAAAATCATTACTAACCCCGTGCCTGAATATTTGTTCTGAATCCTGTCAATACTCTAATGGCAGTAGCCTTGGAAACTACACATCCGCCACAGGATTAATTGCACACATAAAACATTATCATTGCTGTATGTCTCCTATGAGGTAGAGAGGCTGCTAGGATGATTAATGGTTCTGTATGACATATTAAGGAATAAATGTAAACGTTACCCAGTGGATAGAAAGATCTGTTCCTGACTCATATTAGAACAAGTTAAAGGACCTTGCAGGTGCAAACTTATTCTTTAAGGTCTGCAGGCAATGTTAAAAAAGAACATAATCCACAAATTCTGCAAAATTTTCTGTGTAGTTGAGAGAACTCCTATCTGCCATGGCATTTTGAGTTACATAGGGTGTGCATGTAGTCACAGGTATATGGGCATATTAAACAGGTTCCACACTTGGTGAGTTCCCTTTCACTCTTATTGTAAATAGTGGCGGTGTTCTTGGGCCAGCGTTAGGTCTAGACCGTTAGGAACTTCTGAATTTCAAATTAGAGTTAGTCTTCAGGCACAACAGGGAGAAAACATTTCCTTTTTACAGTACATCAGGGAGGCATAGGTTCAGCTGTGAGAGAAAAGAAAGAAAACTGGAGGAAATATTTCAAAGACAGTCAATTGTTTACAATTAAAATTAACAGAGCAGAGTTCAAAGGTGACATACCAGTATGCAATTAAGGCCATGGGCAGACCAAAGCAAGCAATTAGGTGAGAATTATAACAAATGTAAACTGGACCTAATCTACTGGTCATGTCACTTTTTCACGGTTCATTATTTCTTTAGACGTCCTTTAATAAAGACCCCAAGCGGTCCTCCGTACCTTTGTCACTGAAATCTGAAATACTAAATTACAAAGGCTGAGCCCTTTGTTCATCCAAAACCATTTGTTTCTGTTTCTGCTAACAGGCACTTCCTTCCTTTGGAGGATCACATCCTGCATGTGAGTCTGAGAGCTCCAGCTAGTCATTGACACTGCAAAGCTATTTGCCTTCAGCCACTTTAGAGCATGAAGATGTTTGTCAGTCAATTAAATCTTGTACTGATTTTGTAATCTACACTTGCACCGATATGAAGTTATGCACTCTTATCCACCCACTGTTATGTACAAGTGGGACACAACTTGTATGTAAGCCAGCAAGCAGCAGTCTGCAGGGAGTGCATAACAAAGGTAATTGCAGTGAAGATGGAGGTGACTGAGACTGTCTGGTACTCTAATGACATGGCAGGACAAGGAACTGAATGCTTCTTCTTAGTGGATGCTGTGACACCATAACTTGTGGCATTGCCCACCTTGTGAATTAAGACAAAACAACGATAAGGTTGGCAGTGATTGTTTGTATGGGGGTACACAGGAAGCATTACCCAGACTACCTGCCAGTGAAGATGGGACGTCCACAAGGGAAAGCAAAGGTGAAGGACATAGTGTCCTACATTGATATTGATGCAAAAGGGTTCAGTGGGCACAGTAAGTTAAGATCCAGTGGTCCTCAGATATCCTGCAGAGCTGCTTGATACAGCACTGATGCCTTCATGTTTACTTACCCACAGCCACCCATAGCATTACAATGTCCTTCTGGATTCCTTTTTTTTCAGTTGAGAGATGAAAATAAGTGGTGCATGTTGCTCTCTTACATTTAAATGCTGACATTCTAACTCCATGAACTTTTGGTGCTCAAGTGGGCAACTTGGAAACCTGAGTGTGATCTAAGGCACTGTATAAAAAGCTTGGGCTCTCAGCACCTCAAGGCATTGAAACAAAGCCTTGCAACAAAAGGGGACACTGTATTCATTTTCTATACTTTTTGTCAGTCCGTATGTGAGTGTTTACGGGTAGTGTCAGAGGTTTGCACCCTGATACAAGAGACTGAAATCTTCGATCTAATTCACTTGTTTTTCCCAAAAATTGTGCTGCCACAGAAATGTCACCACCAGACTACAGACTTTTCTCCCCAGAGTGTGCTGTCACTGTGAGTTTTTGAACAAGTCTCTGCTTTGCTTTTTCTCCTGCTGACCCTATACATTTCAACTTGCTTTTACATAAGAGCACTATTTTATCAGAGGAAGGTAACCTAGTATCCCACATAGTGTGACTCATTATGTTTCTCATTTATAAGGCTTCTGTTGCTATTCCAGAAATTCTGGCTCTGTACATCTAGAGAGTATGAAGAGACCCAACACACAGGTCAGCATTATAGATGTTTGCAAAAAAACCTGTGTTTAGCTTCTCCTATTGACTGCATCTGGACTTTCAGCATTTTTCAACTTACCCACCTCAGGGATAACCCACATGGCTCAGGTGCCTAGTTATTGGGAGTCACAACACACCAGATGTGTTGTTGCACCACATCTTTGGAGGCTGAGCCGTGTCTTTAACTGTCTAAATGTCTCTCAATACAGGGCCCTGTGCTCTAATTACTTCTGCCAGCCTCAAAAGTATTAAAAAGGTGGTCACAGAAAAAGAGTTCAATACAATTCCTGCAGCCCACCTTGTAAGATCTCTGGTCAGTTTACCAAAAGAAGTCAAACAAAGCTTTTAGACAAAGTCCATGTCAACGTTTTGGGCACTTCATTTACTCAAATATAGATTAAAATCTTCTCTAGGTCACCAAGGTCCTAGAATCTACATAAGAAAAATATTTAGGTATATTAAAGAAAGGTTGTTACCATTAATATAAATGCACCTGAGGAACATGTAACAATATTATAGTAGTGATGCTGTGTAGAGTGTAAACAGAGTTTGCAGTTAACAGCAGAGATTACCAAATTAAGATAGATATAAACTTCGAGATAAGCTTTGTCATACTAGCAACCTACAGTATAAACAAGAAGTCTTGCAATAGTATATAATGACCACTATTATCCTAATCAGCACAGTCACACTCCTTGTTAAAATTTAATTAAGGTTTTCTCTTTGCTCTGTGTAATTATTAGAGGAGCTTCTGGTGAAGTCTAATTGCCCTATCATAAATGATCAGAAAAGAGAAAGCCCCTTTGACCAACAAAGAAGTTTTCCTTTAAAGCAAAGATATTATATAATAATGAATTTTCAGAAATAATTCAGTCTCTGAAAGGTATCAATAAGGTGCTGGAAGGGGAGAAACAGCTACTGTAAGCTTAAGAGTTTCTGTGTAAGTTCTACATTTTTTATGTTTTATTTTTCCTTCTTGGAAGGAAAAGCACAAGCGGACAGTATGAACATCGTAAACGAGAGACACACTAATTTCCATGACTCCCAGAAAAGAAATACACTGCCCTATTGTAGGGCACAGTATTGTACAGTATTGTATTTGTCTCCTGTCAACAAGGAGACAAAGCGTCTCTGCCCTCTCCCTGACTGGAGAACAAAGAGGAGTCTCTTTTGCATTCCCAAGTGCCAGCAGTCCATCAGGGTGTGGATGCACTTCCCTTGCACCCCACCAAATAGCACACAGCTCCTGCTTTAGATGAAAAAAACACAACTGGGAAGTGTTTACCAGGGTTGAGTTTAATTTTTGTGTGTGTGTGTCTGTCTTTAATTTTAGAGTGAAGTAAGTCTAGTGGAGAATGGTTGTCTTTCTCTAAGAACTCAGGTGGAGAAGGGTATTTTTGCTCTAAGTTACCACTGCTTTTAGTCCACCATCGCCTCGTTGATAGCCTTCGATGCTTTTCCACACTATGGCTTTACTGGGAAAAAAGCTGTGACAGACAGTTTACCTTTGTTTTGTGAAGAAATACATTAAGAAATTATTTTAGTTAATGATGTTGGTGTCTTGTTATTTTACAGTTGCAGAATTATACACTTGCTTTCATTCATGCTCTCATATAATTCATGGTGTTGGATAATGAGTGTTTTGTGTGCAAGAAATGCGGAGGTAAAGTCCATCCGTAGCTGGAATATTATGTGTTCCAAAATTACTCGCTTTTCTTGCTTCCCAAAACAATGTAATCCCATAAGTGCAGTCCACCTTGGGAGATGCATTAGATGATACAATTTGCATAATTAATGTAGTTTAATTCCGTTTATTTTTTAAAGTGGTAGATAAAACTAAAAAGATCTCTCTGGATACGGTTTGGAGACTCCA
Organism: Pterocles orientalis; assembly: GCA_011057875.1. NCBI lineage: Eukaryota > Metazoa > Chordata > Aves > Pterocliformes > Pteroclidae > Pterocles > Pterocles orientalis. Next base: position 388,157 of record WKFP01014231.1, read on the forward strand.
GAAAGAAGTATATTCGTATTCTTCTCTGAAATCGTTAGAAATTCACATGGCCCCTATTTATTAATAATCAATAAAATGTAATCCTTACAAACTAATTACATTTACATAAAGCCCTTAGGCATCTCTCCTTGTGTTTTATGGTGCTTCAGAGTCTGCTTAGAATTGAACCTGTGTTTCAAAGTGAAGTTATCAAACGATACAAAGCAAAGTTACATGTCTTTGTTTGGTCTGTGTGGTAAAGGAAGTACTATGTAACGGAGAACTGTTGATCTTAGGGTGTCTTTTGAATAAGCAATATCCATTCATCTACTGTAACATACATAACAAAACAGTGAAATAATTATTTCTCATCAGGTTAGGTCTTATGCAACAGTCCAAGGAGTTTAGAAAAAGACAAACCAAAAGCAAGAGAGAGAACGGGCATTGTAATTATTGTGCTTTAAAATTTTCTGTGCCCAAATTTAAAACTCATCATGTTCAGGTGATTAAAAAGCCTGATGGACATCTCACTCAGCCAGCCTACCCTTCTCACACAAAACCTATAAGTTGTATATAGGTCCCACTGATTTACAACCCACTGAGTCCAAAAATGTACAAGTGCATCTTAAATTGCCTGCTGAAATCCCATTAAGTCAGTGACAAATAAGCAGTACTTACAGTTGACCTCACTCAATTTTCTGCTTGTCTACGGCTGTACTTAAGCTCATATTTAAATCTTTGCTGAATCATTGTTTCCCTTGACAAGAAAAGTTTGACAGGGAGATCTGTCTCTCTGATGCACAATGCTGCAAGAACAAGCAAAGGCTCCTCCAAAGATAAGCTTGAGATTGAATTCTTCAAAAGCAGGACAACTGCATTTGGAAAGACTGCAACTGAGCTGAAGAATGAAGTTTTTCGAGAAAGAGTTCAAAACATAGGACATATTTTGTCTCGAGTAGAAGAGAATGTCCAGAAAGGAAGAAGAGCCACCTGGCTTCGTCTGCTTGGCAGAATCTGGTGACTGTTTTTCTACACACAGCTTGAGCCTGGGGAAATTACTTAGTCTGAACCTGCTGATGTTCTTCGGTGCCTAACTTTTGCATATTGTATGACATACTTAATGGTTTAAGAGACACAATAATTAGATGCCTAAATACTTTTGTTTACAAAATATGGAGAATGATGACTTTAAATGCAGTGTAGTGAGGACATCTATGCTAATGTTTGGGAGGACATGACAAGAGCACCAGGCACTATGTGGGTGGCAGCTGTATGATTAGTCAGGAAAATTAAGCTTTCTGAATGAACAATTTGAAGAATACCTTTGTCATTTGAGAAAAGCAAATGATATGCAATAAGATAAATTGTCTACCTTTGAACCAAATCTCTTCAGGACAGGTTTCATAACATATATACAGATAAAAATATTTAAAATGAGATTTTTTTCAGCTATAAAGATATCATTTGTTCTGCTTTATAAAAAATGATACCTATACAGTCTCATTAATGTCAAACATGCATTGCTGTTTAAACACAGCTGAGGGGGTATGGGCTGTGTATCTGCGTGGGTGAACAATAGGAAACACTGAGATCAGTTTGTCAGAGAAAGTAGTTACAATGTATGTATTTGAATACCCAGTGAGTCTAGTCTGACTAGCCTTTTCCTGCTATTTGGATGTCTCTTAATTAAAATATTAATTTTTAAAAATTTACACCTCATTCTTTTTATAGACATTAAACTGGGTAAAAATATTAGAAATGATAGGCCAGTGTTGTTTTCCAAGCCACTTTCCCCAGATAAACCTACTATATTATTTTTCTCCAACACTTTTTTCACACTGCTGTATGTTTCAGAGTAAGCTGTTTTTCAGGCAACCTAAATACATGAGTTTATAGAGCTGTAAAGATAAGCATTTCAATCATCTGTCTGAAATGTGAAAATATTGAGCTACAAGACTGGATACTATAAATAGTATAAATGACAAAATCGAAGATGAGAACAACTTCTGTATGAATACACCCAGAGCAGACTGAAAGGATCCAGAATTTGTTACCACAAAAAGGTAATGACTGACTGCTAAATGCCTTTGAAATGCTGAATGACACAGAGACCATGGATATGAAGCAATGATTCACATTTAACACAATACAAGAACTAGCTACCACCCAAAAAAATCTATCAGGCAGAAGGCTTAAAGCTGAAAAAAGGTGTGAAGAGCAGTGGAACTTACCAGCACTACTTATTTTAAATAACTAAAATATTAATGTATGACATATAAACTTGAAACAACTAGATACATTCCTGGAAGAGGGATTAATGAGGATACATATGTATAACTGGTGGTTACGTACAATGGTCCATGTCCCTGCATCAACAAGCTGACAACAAATACAAGGAGGAAGAGCCACAGCAGATTTTCTTCTCATAATCCTCCCTTTATCAAAAGTAACTGACCGTAATACATAACATAATAAAAAGCTAAAAGAGCCTGATGTTACTATTGTATTCTCATAACTGAAGAACTCTGATGTATTAATTTCTCAGACGAAGTATAAAAAGAGTTTTGACAATGAAGTTAAGAGTTGCAGTATGTTGTACAAACAGGTTAAGGTCTGTTAACATCTAAAATATGAATGTTTTAATAGAATCAGAAAGTATTGTACATTGCTGGCAGAACATGTAAGTAACAAGGGCATTGAATATATACTTTTCAGTGTGGTTTATTTTTACATCTCTTTCTAGATACTGGATTTTACACTTTTCACATTCTTCTGAGATCCTTTCAGTTCTCATATATGAGTACTTTGTTACATAACAGCAATTGAAAACACAAATCCATTTGCATCTCTCTTATGTTACAGAATTTTTTATATTAGCTGTGCAGGAATGCAAGTCCAAAAGAACAGTGAGATGGAAAAAGAGTGGTCCCTGACACACCTGAACTGAAAATACAGTGATAGCTTGCAACTTATTACAAGAATAATAGAATCATAGAATCATAGAATGGTTTGGGTTGGGAGGGACCTTAGAGATCACCTAGTTCCAACCCCACTGCCATGGGCAGGGACACCTCTCACTAGACCAGGTTGCTCAAAGCCTCATCCAGCCTGGCCTTGAACACCTCCAGGGATGGGGCATCCACAGCCTCACCACCCTCACAGTGAAAAGTTTCTTCCTAATATCTAGTCTAAATCTGCCCTCCCGCTGGAGCCTTCTCTTTTGCAGGCTGAACAACCCCAACTCTCTCAGCCTGACCTCATAGGGGAGGTGTTCCAGCCCTTTGATCATCTTCTTGCACCTCCTCTGAACTCACTCCAAGAGCTCGACATCCCTCTTCTTGGGGGCCCCAGAGCTGGACACAGTACTCCAGGTGGGGGTTCACAAGAGCAGAGTAGAGGGGCAGAATCACCTCCCTCGACCTGCTGGCCACCCCTTTTTTAATGCAGCCCAAAACACAGTTGGCTTTGCAGGCTGCAAGCACGCACTGCCGGTTCATGTCCAGCTTCTTGTCCACCAGGACCCCCAAGTCCTTCTCCACAGGGCTGCTCTCAAGCCATTCTCCACTCAGCCTGTATTTGTGCTTGGGATTGCCTCAACCCATGTGCAGGGCCTTGCACTTGGACTTGTTGAATTTCATGAGGTTGGCATGGGCCCACCTTTCCAGCCTGTCCAGGTCCCTTTGGATGGCATCCCTTCCCTCTAGCACATCAGCTGCTCCACACAGCTTGGTGTCATCAGCAAACTTGCTGAAAGTGCATTCATTCCTACTGTCCATGTTGCTGACAAAGATGTTAAATAGCACTGGTCCCAGTACTGATCCCTGAGGAATGCCATTTGTCACCAGTCTCCATTTGGACACTGAGCCATTGACCGCAACTCTCTGGGTCCAACCATCCAGCCAATTCCTTATCCAGTGGGTGGTCCATCCATCAAATGCATAGTTTTCCAATTTAGAGGTAAGGATGTCATGTGGGACAGTGTCAAATGCTTCGCCTAAGTCCAGGTAGATGAGGTCAGTTGATCTTGCTTTGTCCCCAGCTGCTCGGACAGCCTCTTTGTATACCTCCCAGCTAACCCGTTCTTGCTTCCATTCCCTGTATCTTTTTTTTTGTGTGTGTGTCCAGGACCTCCTTGTTCATTCACAGAGGCCTCCTGGCATTCTTGCCTGCCTTCCTCTTTCTGGGGATCCACTGCTCCTGAGCTTGCAGGAGGCGGCCTTTGAATACTGACCAGCTTCCTTGGGCTCCTCTTCCCTCCAGGGCTATGTCCCACAACACTCTGCCAAGGAGGTCCCTGAAGAAGTCAAAGTCTGCTCTCTTGAAGTACAGAGTAGTGACCTTGCTGTGGACTCTCTGACTCCCTGGGGATCTTGAACTCAGATATTTCATGACCACTGCAGCCAAGGCTGTCCTTGAACTTCACATTACTCACCAGCCCCTCCTTGATGGTAAGAACAAGGTCCAGCATAGCTCCTTTGCTTGTTGGTTCTTATGCAACTTGGACGAGGAAGTTGTCATCAATGCATTCGAGGAACTTCTTCAGTTGCTGGTGCCCTGATGTGTTGTCCTGCCAGAAAATATTGGGGTGGCTAAGTCCCCCATGAGGACCATAGTTTGCCAACATGAAGCTGTTTCTATCTGTTTATAGAGGGCCTGATCCACCGGCCTGTAGCAGACCCCCACTATGACATCTTCTTCCCCAACCTTCCCTTTAACCCTGAGCCATAAGCTCTCTGGCAGCTCCTTATCCTTCCTCAGGTGGAGCTCCATGGATTCCAGCTGGTATACAGAAGATACATCTTTGATCCTGAGAGACCTTTTCTGAAGTAATTCTTAGGACATAGTGTGGCTTATTGTTTGTTGTATTTGCAGTTTCTTACACAATGATGCCCCAACCTGTTTGAATTCCCTGTTAAAAAATACTCAAATATAGTACAGTAACAACATTGGTCATTCTTTGCTAGTGTCATGAAACAGATCACATCTTCAAAAAAGGGTTATATGCTAACCCTTATTAGCATTAGCTAAACATATAGCTTTAAAAAGTACCGAGCTTTTAAAATTACATTTTCTAATTCCAGGTACAGCTACAAGAGAAATGTGCTTTTCTGAATGCAAACATACATGCGAGTTTGTATTTTAAGTCATATTACAGTCAAATTGAATGTGGTCGGTATGAAGTCCATACCTTCATAAAAAAAAATCCTATTGGCTTTGAAATGACTGTATATCTACCTTGTAGACAGACTGTGCAGACCATTTAAGAGTGACATGAGAATGTCATGAAATCTAAAAACAAAAAAAATAGAAAGGAGGAAAATAAACTAAAATGTTCCTTCCAGGTCCTACTTACATAGGTTGATCTGTGGAAAAATAAAATTACTATGTTGAAATAAGCGTTAGAAGTCAAAGGTTGTTTGCTACTGTGTGATATGCATATATCAGGCATATCTGAACAAAAAATGATTTAGAAAAGTACAAACTGTTCAATGGAAAGGACAGATGACAAAGATGAAGATTTGTCAGAATTTAATAACCCTTCTTTCTAGGGTTACCAAAGACAGAAGAGGAAAATATTTCAGACACACAGAAGAATGAAGACAGAAACTCTGTCAGGCATGGCACTAGGCAGCTGAAAGAACATGCAAAGATGACTTATTAAAATAATTTCTCTCTTGTTAAGCAGTTTGGACAAAGACCAAATTTAAGAAACATTACAGTAATAGGGACATGTAAGGCCTAGTCCTGTACTGACAAGAGAGGCAGATCATTATGTGAAGGAATCACATTTGGATATTGTAAGATGATTTACCTTGAAATATAAACCTCTGTGTGATATCACGCACACAGTCAATCCAGGTCCTGTGAAAACAGTACGTTAGGATGCAATTATGACAGAGGGGAATTTTATTTCAATTCTTTGCATTCAATTTTTTCACAGTATTATGCGACAGCACAAATGAAAGTTTTTTGCTTTTGTCTCTAGTATGTTGTGTGTGTGCAGTAGGTATGATATACAAGTTGAGTCAAATTCCAAGCAAAAGAGTCTGAGTCAAGTGATATGTTTGTGCATTTGGATTAAAAAAAAAAAAAGAGTAAATTTTGAGTGGAAGAAGATGCCAAAAAGCTAATACGTGCACACAGATATGTTGCAGGTATGCTAGTATGGCCTTTGACTGCTCCGTCCTAATGTTAACCCTGTCTAAAGGGATCTATACTCATGTAAAGTCTGACTGTCCTGGCTGAATGGGACACTCAAAAGTTAAAGTTGTTCACTCTTGCCATGCTGGTTTTTTCACTTATATTTTGCAAGAAATTTGTAAGCTTGCACTGTGCCAGATATTGGTAGGTCAATAGCTATTAGAAATTAAATCCTATTTGCACCAACAGAATGTAAGAAGAGTAAGCTCTCCATCACAGCTGGAAGTTTGCTCAGGGCTACACATTTGCTTATGAAGTTTCCCAGTGTAAGTAACAGAATAAAATGGTGTAATGAGTTAATGTAAAATAGTGCATAGCAATTACATGACAATGCATGCCAACTTTACTGTGTAATTACCTGATAACTGAACCATTAACTTATCATACCACTGCAAACAATGGGCAAGTTTTAATAAATTTTCACAGTCTTCATGGATTGTATCACAATTCCATGTTTTTTAAAAGGGACTTTGTATCCACATAATTTCTATAGTCTCTAAACTCTTTCTAAAGTTCTGATCTCAACTTCATATTGTAACATTATTAAGGCAAGCACAATATAAGATTGTATAGTCTAATATAGAGTTGTCAAACATAATTTTGTTATACCCTGTCCTTTTAGTATCTCAGGTATTAATGTTTTTATACATTTGCATCTAATGGTGTTTGTAGCACTTTCCTCAGGCTTTTAAAGAAAAAGCAATTTTGGCAAGTACTGTAGCATAAGGGGGAGTATTTGAAGCCCGACATAATCCTGGCTTACCTGGTCCTTGTAGCCAATATCAATAGAGAGGATGTCATCAGGTGCCTGGAGCATGGGAGAAGAGATAGTTATTATGATAAAACAAACCAAAAAGCTTTACTGAAAGCTGCGAGAAAGACTTCCTTTTGAAATCTCTGTTTGCATATGTATGTGTGCGTGTGTGGCTTTCTTGTGTTGACCTTCAAAGTAAGTACAGGTGAGCCCAAAAATGACAACAAAGTTATGTTTGAACTAAACCAGCTGCTTTTTAATTTTATTATCCTTTTGACAGAGAGGAATTTGTTTTAGATCCTTATGTCTAAATGAGTTGCTGAACTGCAGAATCCTCATAAACCAACACTCCTAAGCACATGGACACATAATGGAGCTTGAGAACTGTTAGCCCAGCTAATATCAGCAAGCACGCACCCCACAGCTATATTCTTTTTTACTCACACAATCCTCTAGCTGTCTTCTGTTCAATACAGAGTGGAATAAATCCCTTTTGATGTGTATTAACACTATCCCAGGATCAACATTCAAAAAAAAAAAGAAAAAGAAGAAAAAAAAGAAAAAAAGATGGAATATTAAAGCGAAACTATAACACATTGTGAATTGCAATTTGTTAATCTGAGCGGTTAGAATTGTGAAATTTTATTGTTACCACTGGCTGAGCTCTGATGAAAGGAGTGTATGTTTGCCACTGAAAACAAATACAGCTGTTATGGTTTTGTTCTTCGACTACATTTTAGCAGAGGAAATTTGATTTCCCAAAAAACTATAAAAAAATTAGACTGCTGTTAAGTAACTGATAAATAAAAGAAAAAACCTGTTAACTCCAAAGGTAAACATAGACTTTCAGATAGGCAATCAGACTGACTTGACTGCTGAAAAACAGAAATTTTACTGGCACATTAACTCCTTAATATGTATATACAGCCATATATGTATATAGCACCATTTAAAAGAAAGTCAAGTGCTGTTTCAAAATGCTTCACAACTGACCAGTGCATAATTATGCTGCCACTAGCAAGCCCAGTACTTTTATGTGCCTTCCCTTGCCTATTTGTTCAGTTCAAAACTGACAGAAATGTGTTTTCTCTCACGGTGTCTCTCAAAGTCTAATGACAAAAGTCTCTTTTAGTTCAACAGCAGCAACATGCCTGTAGGTATAAACTTTCACAAAAAATGTATTGCCAATAAGTAAGATTGAATTTAGACACGAAATTGTATTTCGTGTCCAGAATGTGTAACTGATAACGTGTTAGAACTTGCAGTAGACTACCATGATGATGGATACTAAATAGGAGATCTATGCTGTCACCATGTATATTGCAAACTCCATTGGATTGTAATGTAGATTCTATTGAAAGGGAAGAATGATCCATTTCTATATCAAAGGAGTCTAGCTTTTTTTTCTTTTGGATTTTGGGCAGGCAGAAGATATTCCCTGTGGAAGAGCCAACACAAAATTTACAGAGTCCACTGTATGCTGAGATGTGACTTTTCAAAGCATCTTAGCTCTTAGCTTACTTGGTTAAGCTATCAAAAATCTTAGCTAAACGGCTCATTAATAAGTCTCATTTTTGGAACTGGACATTTTGCTGTGAACTAGGACACAGAGTAACAGAGCTGGTCTAAATTAGTGTTGCATTTCTCAGCCGTTGTAGGAATGAAAACTGGATAGTAGGATCAGCAGTAGGGGATAAGGGGAATGATGAATTTGCTTCTGTAAACTGTAAAAAGGAACAAACTGTACTGCTGTACAGTCAGTTTGAGATGGGTACAGCACATGAAGTTGAAGTCTTTGTGTTGCGCAGAGTGTCTCATCTCCAAAACTTCAAAATATTGCTTCACAAAGTATGAGAAAATCCATTTCTCAAAATAAACACTCTTATTCTCTGCTGAACCTTCTTTGTCATATACTCTTTGACCTGTAAGATTTGGGATGTTTCTGCAAACCTCTGTGGGTCTGAAGTCTGAAAAGCCTAGTGTGGTTGCTCATGAAATAACCATATGGGCTGTGACAGAAAGTAGAGTAACAACTTGAGGTCAAACCCATACAATACTTCGAATTGTTTGCGTGCGGAGGAACTGGCTGTGTTTCATACTGGCTGTGTTTCATGTGTGTAGCACAGAGGTCAGCTGTCTATAAGCAACAAGGTCAAAAGCTGACCTTTCAATTTCATAGGAAATTCTGGATTTGGGAAGGGAATGGCAGAGGGGAGGGAATTGTCCCACCCTGAAACACAAAGGGTACATTTGAGGCATTCTGATAGAAGGGAAAAAATAATGCTTTAAAAATAGTCTATAGAATTTCAAGATGAAACTAACCTTGGAACCCCAAGTTCAAGGCTCTCAACTATCCCTTTTGGCAGATTTGTGAGAAATCCAGAATGCAGAAGCTTTTCCTTTTATTGTCAGGCTGAAACTTTTGGCACTGAACAGCATAGGTGTTTTCAGGATGTTAAGCTCATCACAGGATTGCCAGAGCATGCAGGACACGGTTTCATCATGGGAGACAACATAATTCACCTGGAATATCTGGGAAACACAAAGATCCTCCAGTGTGATTTTTCATCAGCTATGTCAAAACTGACACTTCAGCCACCATTTAACATGTGATGAATATTGTTTCATAGGAAAATTCTTTTATTGATATTGTGTTACTTGTCATTTTAAATATGTTTTAAAATAAGTTCTGGATAGTTCTGTTTGCCAAGGATGGGTCAGGTGTACTAAACCAATTCTAGAAAACTGTGTCCAATCTCTTAGAAAGGGGCTGAAGATCTTGCTTCAGCTATGGCCATTGTTCAATGGTCAGCTGTAATTAAGTTTGCTACTCTATCCTTGTATGAGTTGGAGTAAGCCAGTGGCTGCTCTGTTTTCGTCTTCATGGTAGGAAGTGGGTTTAAGAATGTTTATTTGCCCTAAGGAAGGGCCCTAAGGATCCTGACTTCAATTTTTTTTCCATATAGAGCTCTGAGCTTTGTAACAAGCCTGTAGAAAAAGCCAAATTCTGAAAACATAATTCTGCTCATAGTTTATTTTTTTTTAAGTTGCTCTAGTTAGATTCACATGGGGTTTTTTGGGAGCATTTTGGGGTTGGTTTCAAAACATATAATTGAAATAGCTTTTAATGATACTCTTCGTGATTGTGTAACAAGTTACAGGCACAGCCAACAGATTACATTTGAGATGTTTCATTTTAAGTTTATTATTTTATTTACTTTTACTTTATATTTTAGAATACCTCTTACACAGTCTATCAGTGCTTATATCAGTTCACTCTACAGCTATTCCTCACCACCCCAGCAAAAAGTAGACTGTAAAGAAAACGTATACAAATTAGTGTAAATAATGCTACCAGTGTCTGCTGCAAGATCTTCCTCCATAAAAGACAGAAAAAAAGACTAGTCAAAACCATTATGCAAATGCAGCCCGTGCATCACACAATTGGGAATCATTCAATTGAAGAGGTTATGGAAAGAGAAGCATTTTCCAGACTTTGTAGAATTTTCTGCACTTACCTTCATCCAGGGTTGATGATACACATACACAAGCTACATTCAGAAACAACAATCCTTTCAGTCTATTGAAAGATAATAAAACAGACAAGATCTTTCTATTGGAGATTTTTGACAGAAAATTACTTTCTAAGTAGCAAACAAATTAAACATAAGTTAGTATACATTCATTTGAAATACTGTATTCAAGTGTTTACCCAGTCCGGTAACAATATCAACACCATGTGATTTGTTCGATCAGTCATAGCCTAGCAACACACATAGAGGAAATGTTGCGTGCCAAGTACACAGAAGCTTTCATGGAGTACATTTTCAGAATAAATTAGAATAATGAATATGTTAAAGGAGATCATGATCTGCTCAGCAATATTCCATAGTCAGGAAAAGAGGCTAAATTTGACTACTAAATTATTCATTGCAATTTATTTGCTTAGCTCCAGTTGTGTTGATTGGTACTTAACTGATCTAGAAGAAGAACAGCAAAAAGCCACAATGTTGGACAGGGAAGGTGGATAAAAACAATATTATTGCTATATATTTGATTCACAATGCAGGTCTCTCACCTGAATGCCATGATGTGCCTCTTGCACTGTTTGCAGAAGGAGCCACCAGCCGCCTCTAGTCAATAAGAGATTTTGCTATGGCCAGCAATGGAAAAAGTCTCATCACTGTAGAAGGTTATAGTTGACAGTAATTTTCCAAGGATTGCCAGGAATGAGGAAAACAAATCTGTGGAACTGTCTTCTTTCCATGTCTGAGAAGAAGAGAAAGAGTGAAAATTTTTGGAATCTGCAAAATTCCTAAAGATCTAGTACTTTCTACAGAGGAAAGAACCATCTCAGAGTTACTAATGGAGAGATGATGCTTAAGAGAAAGTCATACTTGACCTCATAGACAGAAAGACAGATAAACACGTGGTGTCCTGTGTAGTTTCTTTGCTTTCACAAGGCCTTTGTAGTGTAATCTAGACAAACACTCTCAAAATTCAATTATTAACTTTCTTGCATTCCCAAGCTCACGGACAGGGACTTCCAGAAATTCATCTTCAAGAAAGGTGCCTTGCCCTGCACTGGAGAGTACTTGACTCAGACTGTCTTTCAATGTATGGGCTGAACACTGTTTCCAGGCTCTATCATCATGATGCTGATATCAAATGAGTCAATGGTAAAGCCAGAAATCTTGCCGTACATTAAAACTATAGTGATCTCTCTATCCATGATAAGGTATTGCATGTCAGATAGGCTAGCTGACTGAGAGTCAGAGATGCTGGAAATATTAAAAAGGTACTAGTGGGCAGGAAGCTTATTTCTATGTTGTAACACTATCTAGAGGTTTTTGGTTTTCAGCTACTTAAGTGGCCTCAAGAAATGTGCTAACTGCAATTTTTTCGAAGATCACAGGTCCCCAGAGTAAATAGGTCCAAAATTGCTGTTCTCTAGTTTAATTATGTTTATTAAATCCCAGTTCATTTCCTGTTTTCTGCACAAATGCCATCCCAAAGCATTACTTTGTTATACAGTAGTCTATTTAGTGATTCTTCTCCAGTTTTAGATTAAAATAACAAATATTTACCTGTAGACAATACTTGAGCCTCTGTTTATGGCTCTGACATGAATGCATATACAGTGCTACATGTTCACAAACATATATCCAACATACATATATTTTAAATTAATTTGTTTCTTTTCGCTTTCTGGAAATCATGTATGTATACTATTCTACTGTAATACTCTATTGGGAAATTTTCAGTGCAGTCATTAATGTGTTTTTGTTGGCATTCCAAAAGGGTTTTTCATTGTAAAGTCCTCCACTGACACTCTGCTCACGCTTGCTATTATCCTTCCAGCTTTGTCTTCAGCTGAACATACTTCTTTTTTTTTCTGCCTTTGAATGATTATTTGCATGATAATTTGCATTTAAATGGATGCAGAGAGTGCATTAACAACACTTACACTAACAAAGCGAAAGCTGCTCAGTATTTGATACTGCCAGATACAAATTTACAAAAAAAAAATCAATTAATATTCAGTACAGCTGTTTTCAGGTGTCTGCATTTGGGCAGAAATTTTTCTTTGGATTATATTCGACACAGACTGTGTATAGAGCATTATGTATGTGTCAGTAGCTTGACCAGAAAGAAGAGTGATGTCCAAAATCTAAGAGTCATGGATGATGTCAATTTTATGGACTGGATTCTCAGAACCTCAAGATTAGAGACTAGAATTTGCTCTGAAGTTATTCCCAGTGTAGACCTTCATTTGTTTTGTAATAAAACCAGTTTAAATTATTATGGTGTTTAAAAACTCAAGCCTTTCAACCATTAGTAAGTTCTGGTTTTTGTTGTGCAGATCATGGAAATTTTGCAAATGGCTTGAATATATAAAAGAGACACAGTGCGGTTATGAACAGTACTATGGTGAATTGCATATAAAGTACAAATGTAAGATATCCTTTTAATGTTATAAGTGAGAAAAATTGGGCTTGGCCAAAGCATTCTATTGCAGAATAATGCTTTCTGTTTATTGTTAATTATCTTGTGCTTACAATGCCCTGTTTAAATGTATAGTATTTATACGGTAATGCATGATTTAACACAAATAGTTTACACAGAATATGGAATTAGTTTCTAATTAACTTTTAGCTCTGGTGGCTTGTAAAGTTGCTTGAGATTAAAAGTTTCTGGTTTTCTACTGAGTCCTTGCCGGGTAACAGGCACCATAATTACAAACATTTATTTGTAATATTTTTCTTTATATATTTTTAAAGTACCATTAATCTAAAAATGTGGCATAGAAGAGAAAAGGAGAAGAAAAGTAGTCTGGAAGTCAAGAAACGTTATTCATATTACATTTTTCTGTGTGCAGAGGAAACACAGAACAGAGAAATTTACTAGGATTCTGAACATAAAATGGCACTGACACCTCTGAGTCCTAAAATGCAATTACTGTTTATTGCTTAAAACCAATTTGCTGTATACTGTATGTGCTAAAGAGAAATCTGTAAACATCAGAGTTAAATCACTAACAAGTCTTTCTTGTTCATATAAATGAAAAAAAAAATCTGTATTTCCCTACCTATTGATGTGGAATAGGTCTAAATAAAAGAAACACATTTCTTCTAATGAGATTTGCAGTGCGGCAGTGGAAGAATATGATTTCACATGTCATAGTTAGTGTCTTTCATGTCTGTACTTTAACAAATGTAATAAATATGACAGACTTTAAAACGAGCGGTACAAAACCAGTAATCCACTTGCAGGTTGCAACAGAAACAATGATTTTTGAATGAAACAATGTAAGTGGAATTAGAGGATTTACAAATATTCTTTTCAGGGTTGTGTGTTGTTAAATCTTCCTCTGTAATCTTCCTTCCACCCTTTTATATTTTCAAGGTAACGTCTAAGAGGGAAAGTAAAATAATGATAACAGGAGCGCTAGTGTGTAGTACCTTCACCCAGGCAGTGAAATAGATCAGGGTCAATCTATCCGGGAAGACAATGATTTGGTCTCAAACTCTCATCTCATTTACGCTCACACCACTCCCATTGCCTTCAGGAGACATGCACAGAAGGCAGGGTCAGACCTGTCAGTGAGGCCCCATGCATTTGCAGAATGAGTACTGAAGAGCTGTTAATACGAGGCAGATGTGTTGCACTGGTACAAAGTAGAAACTAGGCTGGCAAGCTTTCTTTGATTAATAAAACAAAGCGCAACCCCCCTTTCCCCCTTTGTACCAGTTTACTTTATCTTTGTTAAAGAACAGTTGGTTTAAGCTAATCTAGATCTACTGAAGTCAACAGCATTTTACATCAGAGGAAAATCTGCCTCCAGTGTCTTCACTGACGTTTTTATGTCAATTTGGTTACCCTGGTGAGAGTTGAATGCACAGAATGCCCAGGTCTCCTGCACTTTTCCATCTTCATAGCTGCAATCATGTCAATATACTAATTTAGACTGAGAGGAGTTCTGTGTATTGTTCTTAATATACATTCACAGCGTGCAATGTAATTGCTCCTTTGGAGCTGATAATGCTTTTTTATTGCCTAAAAAAACAATTTACTGTATTGTGTGGTAATATAATAATTGGTTTGTGTTGTGAATACATGCCACTATATATAGTGGGAAAAATTCTGTCAGTTAGAGCTTGTATCCATGTATATTAACAGTAAAGCCACAGAAATGAAGAGGGTCCACCTGACATCACCAAGACCTGGTTTTAGCCTGCACAGCTTAGTGGTTTCGGAACTGTAGGAAAAACATCGGAAACGGTGAGTGCCTTATTTCCACTCGAGTGTGCTGATCCCTGGGTTAAAGCTACTGATTGAACACCCTTCAGATCCCTCTTCTGTCAGAAGTTCAGAACTTGGGAACATGGGAACATGCAGGAACTTACCACCCTGGGGGACTACTCCTTAAAACTTAGGTGCTGGGAGGCTTCCAGGTCCCATCCAGGGACTGTGTGTGCTAGTGGCATCAGGATGCTGGATATGGTGTCTGAAGGAGTCCTCCATGCTTAAGCCTTCTTTCAGTATCTATTTATTGAATAAACAAGGAAGGAAAAAAGAGTATTTCAGAGGAAAATAAAAATCAAGCAGAATTATGAAGAGGAATGTGTTAGCTCATCTGAAGTTCTGAATAGAGGCATATAATGAATCACTGACAAACTATTTCCAGGTTGAACTCAGTAGACCACAGGATTAATTCATCCTCTGATCCATTTATATTTGGGAATGAAGTGACGATAATATATCCAAAGCAAAGAGCTCTGCTCTATTCAGGTGTGGCAGTGAGATGTAGATACTTGAAGTGAACTGAGAATCTTCATACCTTCTCAGTCTCATCTACAAAGCAAGCTACTACTTTGAGAAGTTCATTTTGTGTTTTTCTGATACTGGAGGAAATAAAGGGCCATGATAGGAAAACAAAATATTTGCAATATATTTTTTTAAATGTTACATTTATTATGGAATAAGTATAGGTTTTATTTCATTTGTTTAGAAACGTGTTTTGTGTTTGATTGTCATTAACTGTCCCCTCAGAATATAGCATTTTGCCATAGTAAGGCTGGCATACTACAAAATCCAATAAAGAAACCTAAGGAATAAGCAGCTTTCGGAAACCTAAAATAAATAAACAGCAGTAGATTGCCCCAGGCACATGCTTTTGCTAATTTTGGTTTGTTGTTGTTCGTGTCAGTTAGGTTGAGTAAACTAGCTTTCTGGTAATGCTTTGCTTTCCTGTGTGACACTTCAGGAACCAGCTAACAGTTTCTTGTGTTGTCATTAGATTTTCTAGTTCCTTATGGGTGTGTAAGGTCCAACTTACCTAATTCTCTTAGCTTTCTTACAGCTAGTTTCAAATGATGCTTGGGACAAGGCCAATAGCAGAACCCTCTACATGTAGGTGTTACTTCTGTGTTTTGCCTCACAAAATGTTCAGAGGGAAGTTGAAAATGTTGCCCACTTCACCAGTTTTCAAAAATATGGTTAAATTGTGACAAAAAAATCAGACAGTCAAAAAAAATTAGAAAAGAAAGAAAGAAAGAAAGAGAGAGAGAAAGGAGAACCTATTTTTTTCTTTCCTATGGGTCTTTCTTTTGAGATTAAGAGATACTTTTAGAGCATTAGGTATTAAGAAGTGAAGATTGTTACCATTTTTGAGAGTCCTCTTCCTTGGAGGCAACTGTACAAAGCTGATTTTATACTTGTATGAATTCCTCCTCCAGCCACTCTATTCCAGCCACTTTCTTCTCTTTGGATCAAAAGTATGTGAGTGAAATCTTGGGTACTGTAAAGTCAGCAGGAGATTTTCAGACCTCTGAGTGGGGTCATTAAAGTCTGGTAGGTTGTAAGAGAGAGCAACTGGACATCCAGGACCTGTATAGAAGTTCTGAATATGTCCATATGTTTCACTCAAAATTTTGCCCTTATCTCTAACCTGTCTGGACACAGATTTTCACCAGAATAGATCTTACTTCCTTTCCTCATGTCTGGAGTGATATTTACACTTATCTCCAAAGCGTTGCAGAATAGTTTTGCGAAACTGAATGAGTGGGTGATAAAACAGCATTTGAAACTCAGTGTCTATAAAAGTAAAGTAATGCACATGCAGAAAAAAATCCCAATTATGCATGTACAGTTATAGGTTGTTAACTGGTTCAGGAAAAACGGCTTATCGCTTTTTGATGACAATCAAAAAGAGGCGAGTATAATGTTGAGTTATCAGGAAAAGCTGTGAAAATAAAACAGAAAACCATATTATGCCAATGTATAAAACCATGATATAGACCTTTTTTGAACACTGCAGATAGTAGTGTTTTCTGTCTCAGAAGGGAAGTTGTCTAATATATATACATGTACACTTATGGGAAATCAACGAGAATTGTCAGCATTGACAAAGAGTTTATTTTCAAAGAGACAACGAAATAAGAAATTTCACCTTAGAAAAGAGATGGGTTGGAAGGGCAAAGGGGAAAAGAAAGGCCTGTGAAACCATGGATAGATCAAGGAGATAAACAGAGAATGTTCATTCACTGTCCCACAATATCCCAAGCACAAATACAGGCTGGATGAAGACTGGCTTGAAAGCAGCACTGAGGAAAAGGACTTGCGGATGTTGGTGGATGAGAAGCTAAATGTGAGCCAGCAATGTGCACTTGCAGCCCAGAAAGTCAATCACGTCCTGGGCTGCATCAAAAAAAGAGTGGCCAGCAGGTCGAGGGAGGCGATTCTCCTCCTCTACTCTGCTCTCCTGAGACCCACCTGGACTGCTGCATTCAGCTGTGGGGCCCCCAATGCAAAAAAGGTATGGACCTGTTGAAGTGAGTCCAGAGGAGAGCCACGAAGATGATCAGAGGGCAGGAGCAACTCCCCTATGAGGACAGGCTGAGAGAATTGGGGTTGTTCAGCCTGGAGAAAAGAAGGCTCTGAGGAGACCTAATAGCAGCCTTCCAGTATCTGAAGGGAGCCTACAGGAGGGATGGAGAAACACTCTTTATCAGGGACTGTAATGACAGGACAAGTAATGGTTTTAAGCTGAAAGAGGGTAGATTTAGGTTAGATGTTAGGAAGAAATTTTTCACTGTGAGGGTCGTGAGACACTGGAACAGGTAGCCCAAGGAAGCTGTGGATGCCCCATCCCTGGAGGTGTTCAAAGGCAGGGTGGTTGAGGCTTTGAGCAACTTGGTCTAGTGGAGGGTGTCCCTGCCCATGCCAGGAGGGTTGGGAACATGATGACCTCTAAGGTCCCTTCCAACCCAAACCATTCTATGATTCTGTGATTCTATGAATACAGGGACTGGGATTCTCAACAAATTTACGAAGCAGCACATTTAACACAAACTTTTCACACAACACATGGTTAGAGGGTGAAATCTGCTGGCACAGAACATTGGGGGATTGGAGGAAAAAAAAACATTTAAACGTTTAGACAAGATCATAGTGGATAGGTTCATTGATGACAGATGCATACAGTACTTCTGCTGAAGTAGTCACTGGTCTGCTGTTGGATGGCTATTCCAGGAAAAATGTTACCACTTTTTCAGATGAGTCAAACTTAGTTAGATTAGGCAATATGAAAATTTAAGAAATCTTAAATGTCCTCTCAGAAGAAGCAATAAGGAAATGAAACTGCATGAAAGAGAATGTGAAGAATTGCAACGGGAAGAAACCATCCAGCATCTCACAAAATATGAATTGTTAATTTAGGAAAAAATGCATGCTACTATGCATGATGTTAAAAAAAAAAGCAAAAAAGCTTTCAGAAATGAGGGGAAAAAACCATCAGAAAGCAAAATATTACATTTTCTTAGGAAAAGTAGGAGAAACACTGAAAATGATCTGATGTTATGTTAGTGCACAGAATGCTTTGGATATAGTGAACAGTTGTGGCCAGCCTATCTCAGATGACAAAATATCAACTAACAAGAGAAAAATGCGAAAGTCTAGGAAAGGGCAACGAAAATTATTATGACATAGAAAATGTTCACTGAACAGCTATTTGAAAAGACTGTTTAGCTCAGGAAGACAAGGCATAATAGAGCCATGTCATGGAAGTAATGTAAAAGGCCATCTCACAACTCCTCTTCACCAGAAAATGAATCAAAGTATACAGCAAATGACAAGTTCTAAATTCAGATGAATTGCTAAGAAGAGTTATTTTTCCTTCCAGTATTGCTTAACCTACCTGATTTAAAACGACCATATGTTCAGACAGAAGGAGAAAAAGGATAAGAATTATGTACAGAGTGAATCAGGAGAGTATTATCAAACCAACATATGCTTTCTTTTTTCTTGTGTATCCTCTTTCTGGTACTGCAATAATGTCAGTAGAAGCAACTCCTTTAAAGATTTGAATCTACAGTATTTAAAGCAACAACCTTTCTTAGGATGTTTCCCCCTAGTCATTTTTCTAGAGAATGAAATTTTGAATGAGAACAGAAATCAACGTCACAGTTTAGAAGCTGTTTTTTCCAAAAGTAAGGACTGGTGATGACCAGGAAAGCTGAAGAGGGTGATAAACAGAGACAGTTCTTAAATTGCGGTTGTGTGGCTAGCACACTTGACATTTTATTGGTTTAGAGGCCTTAGTTTTGTCAGCTTCACTTTTCAAGACTTGTAAAAACAAGTCCAGTTTGTATCCTGCAGTTCTCTTACCCACTATGAAGTGTTTCATTATTCAGCTTTAACAGATTTCTCATATAAATTTTCCTACTTTTTCTTTTTTTAAATTTTGATTCTAAAGAAACCCGCTGAAAGGATCAAAATAATTTGTCTTAGAAATAAATAGCTGAATTTCCTCACTCAAAAATACAAAAGATGACCTACTTTTGGCTTGGAAAGAGCACACCATTTGAGAGCATTTCATTTTGATTTCTTCCCTTTTGTGCATTATCTTACATAATCTAATCTCTAGAAATTTAGCTTTTGGAGTTGTTAATAATAACAGATTATTAATTTCAGCAGATCCTCATTAGTAACACTATTCATTTCAGATCCTTGTTAACCTGTCAGATAAGAGCTTTGGAATCACCATTGTAAGAATCAAAGCAGGTTCTAATAAGCTCTAATTAAGGTGAATGAATTGTCACACCATTATGTTTCAGGGTGTTTGCATGTTAGTGGATTTATACCTTTCTGTTCAGATTCAGTTGCAAATACTTTTTTTTTTTTTTGACTTGGTTGTATTATACCTCTGTTTACAGAAATGGCAGAAATGATGCTATAGCCAGAGAAGAACAAATTTGTTATGAAATCAAGTGCTGTGCACACAATTTAACAGAGAAGCAGTAGCTGGGGAGGGACACATATATTTGGAGCAGTTCTTTCGTAAACACACATCATATTTGTGTACGTCAGCAATTTGGTGTATTCAGCCTTCAGAGGACTTTAGATTAAAATTAAGTAGTTAAGAGGTCATGGTCATATACAAGGATGCATGAAGAGCTAAACTTGATGTACAGCACAATGACAGAGTCAGATTTAAAACTCCTAATGACAGCCATCTGGTTTTGGTCAGTACTGCAGCACTGAAATATACTTAAGGTTCTGTCAGAGCCTTCACTATTTCACCTTGGGAGAAACTTGATTGAGTCCACCAAAGTGGGTCATTTAATATTCCTGGGCTAGCTACAGAAAAAACTGCCTCTAAAGTGTAATTGTGAAGATCGAGCATAATTTCTTCACTGTAAAGACCTCTTCTGAAATACCTTATGTCTGACAAAAAAGAAAAATGAGGATGGCCTATGGCTATTAGGATCATTCATGTCTTTCAGTTTATTACCAAGGACTCATCTGGTTATTTCACTGAAGGGGATACAAGGGAAGAGGAGGGGCAAATAGAGTTGCATGATAAGTTAATGGTGTGTAATTGGCAAATTAATTACAGATAAGCATTTCTGAAAATATGTAACTCATGGCAACAATATAATCATGCCCCAAAATCACAGTTTTTTATGATGTACTAAGTGCAGTTGGAATCTGCTGCCCACCTCTCTGTCATGATCTCTTTTCCCTTTCCTTAGCTTTGATGTTGCCTTCCTCAATTTCATTTGAAACTGCTGAAAGGATGACTTGAAGTACGTATTCATTGATATTAGACCCATGCAAGCAACTCTAGTGCTTCTAGTTCAGTGAAATCCAAACATTTACTTTAGTGATACTGAACTCCTGTTGCCACCAGCATTGTTCAAGCCATAAAATTATTAATGCACTTATTGCTTCCCAGGTATCAACAGATAGCAACAGAACCATCAAAAACCGGGCAATGAGAGGAAGGGTGAAGGAAGTTTATAGCTTAGAGAGGAAAAAAACAAATTGGTAACTATCTTAAGCAAGGGAAGTAAAGGGAGAGAGAAAGATCAGAAACACATTAGGAAAGAACAGAGACTGAGGAAAAGAGATGGAGATGTGGTTAAGAGTGAAAACATTTGCTGCTGGAAGTCTGTTTGCAGATGCTCATTGTTCGAAAATTCTCACCTTTCTGCCTCATGACTAAATATAACTGGTCTCTGCTCAAAGGTTTTTTTTCCCCCCCTTTTGCAGTTGGAGTAAAATGCATTCAGCTGTTTCTCATTTTGTCTGAGTGAAAACACTACAATTTTCTTTTTAATAAAGAAAAAGTTGTTGCAACCGGATTTTTTCTCCTTAGCATAACTTAGAAATGACAAAACTTTGATATATGAAAGCATGTAACTAGTCCCCAGTGAATAGTACATACTTTGCTAGGTTGTATAAGAGTTGATTGTAAAATAATGGAGTTATGAACATTTTAAAGGGTGCCCCAGAGCAAATGCAGTTGAAAATTCCATCGATGTTTAAATGGAGTTGTTAACCATAGACATGCACATGTGCATAAAGCTGATTCTCTGTGTAACACAATACTTGAGCTGCAGCAAAGGTAACTTTTTTACAAATAGTCAAGTATTATTCTGGATTACCCCAAAAGGATTTTTTCCTGTCTTCCTATACATCTACACCTCAAAACTTTTATTGACCAAATTCATATGAAATTAGGAAAATCTTTTCACATTGTCTGCCACAGAAGATATAATGAGGTGCTCTGGGATGAGTGGTTAGTCACTTCTAGTGAGGCCAGACACATGAACCTGGTCCAAACTCTCCGGGAAGTTCAAGCTACAGTTTTCTCCATTTGGTTTAATGGAGTCAAACCTCAAATACATATGAACATGAAAAAAACATTACTGTTCTGGTACAAATAAAGTAAAATTATTAATTTTTGGCTAATTACTTTAACAGAAATATGTTGCTGAAAGCTATTTTTTTATTTTCTATGAGTTTGATTTAATTTCCCTTGAAATTAAGAAGAATGGGATTGAGGACCAAATCAATATGATGAAAATAGTGACAAGACTATAAACACTTGCTGAGGTAAATAAACTGTGATTTCCTTCTGATAATTTATCTTGATATAAACGAAGAGCCATTGGAAAAAATTAGTTCATTTTGAAAAATAAGGGAGTCTATTTTCCTGGCACAAAACTTCTTTTGCCCACTCATGTGCAGCTGAGCTACCTCTGACTGCAAACTCTTCAAGATTTTATAAGCTAATCAAGTTTTGGCCTGTTTTTTAACAAGACGAATAATTTCCAAAGAAAACCCAGGTGCTGTAGGACATGATGTTGATGAAACAGTAGGTGGCATGTTTCTCTGCAGTACGCCATAGGACCTCATAGTACCTCATAGGACCTTCAATTAAACACATGCTTAAGTTTAAGTATTCCCTCTGAAATGAAAGGGTTTATTCCCATGCTTATCTTAAATAGGTGCATATGTGATTTTTCTGGATTGGGATCTGAATCCTTGGGAAGTTGTCCACTGAAGGAGAGTCCCTTGGTAGAGGATGGAAAGGGAGTGCCTAACCATACACAGCAGTCACTTGTGCTCCTGCGACATGCTTTGCAAAGACAGGGAAGGTAGTAGTACTTGAGTAGCCACTTTTTTATTTAGAAATTATTGCATTAATTAACTACCATAATTCTGGTATAGACTGTTCGTGATAATAAAGGGTAAGGTAAGCATCAAGCCTACGAGATTGTCATACAGGAACAAAAGGTTTTCATTAATATATTCAGAGTTAAATTCAAGTGGATATTTCCTCTCTGGGTTTTTGCAGGCTTCTTCTTGAACATTGCACTATGGCTTAGCCAGGCCTTTGAAGATTCTTCTTGGAATTTCACTTGGAAAAACAGGTCACTTTTTTTTTTTAATATATATTTTTCAAAGTAAAATAGTAGATATGGATAAAAAATGAACACAGTGTTTGAGTTCACAAGATCACAAACTCTGGACACTTGCTAAGGGCAAATGTGCCCGTGGAGTGAGCCGTAATCCATATTACAATTTGTAGACAACGCTTCAGGGTATTTAATGATGTCAGGTCTATACATATACAAGTTATTACTGATGTTTATGTGATTACCCAATGCAAACTTCTACTGCCTTACTTAAATTGTAGCAAATATTTTTACTGATTTTTCTAAAGAAGTGTTTTTCTACTATCCTGGCACAACATCTGAATTCAGATACAAAGTTTTTTTTAATTGTTATTTTCTGCCTTTGTTCTGTGTGCTTTTGATTATAATGCAATTTTGCCTGGCAACAGACAAAGCTTAAAACTGTATTCCATGCAAATAATTTTCTGTCAGAAGTAGAAAACACAGGAGAGTACTTTTCAGTGCATCTGTTTTAGTTGTTGCTTGAGATGTGTGCAACTGGAGAACATCTAGCATATGAAAAGATTAAGCTTTAATTATAAATGATGCAGGAAAACTATTTAACATGGTTGCAAAACATAGCCTGTTACAACAAGTAGTGTTCATTGATTAGCCATGTTTGATGTACTAGAGCATACAGAATGCTGTTTGAACAGAGACAACACAGAAACATCCAGTATTTTGACTTTGGCTTTAATAGGGTTGTCTTGATTGCATAGCACAAGCAATGATAACCTTGATTAAGTGACTTTATTTCATTGAGATCTTTAAATAGCGGAGTACGTAATTTGTAGCTTAACCTACTCAGTTACCTTTGTGTTACCATGGAAATAAAGTACACACTGGAATGACATTTGCCATTCTTTTAATTTTTGTAATTTGCAATCAAGACAGCTCCATGAGTATGCTTTATTTTTAAATGGTTTGGGAATAACAAAAATGTAAATAACATCTTCCCAGTAGCTATAATTCATAGTAAACTATATGTATTGGTTACGTTTGCTTTTGAAAACAAGTATACGACTTGGAATCACTTCAATAGCTCCCTGTGGACATCAGTTTAATGGTCAGAGTCAGTTTGAAATGCAAGCAGAGTATGTGCACTTAATTGAAAAGGATCTGGAAAGTAGGTAAAAATCATAATTTTGGTCATTGTCTAAATCCTGTTTCTTGAATACTTCACTTGAGTTCTGGTTGCTTTTCTCATAAAAGATAGAGAAATACAACCAAGAAGGGCCACATATGTGGTCAGATGTGTGGGATAGGTTCCACGTAAATGTGAAATAGAGACCCATAAAATGATGAATGGTGATGAGATTATTCATGGCTTTCCAAAAGAAAGAGGGATCTGCAAGTTTAAAACAAATAAAAGGAAATATTCTTTCACGGGATACATAAAAATGAAGACTAGAAGTAGTCCCACAGAAGTCTGAATGTACAAATAGGTTTAAAAAGGGACTAGAAGATTGATTTACTGGTTGCTGTTAAACATAGCTGTTCAAATGTGATCTCTAGCACAGAAAGTCAATAAATTGCTGTGGGGAAGAAGCTGGTAGAAGATGAGAGGGATCCAATAATTTCTTATATGATCTACTCCTTTTTCTAAAGTGTCTGTTATAGATATTTTTCAGACATGGGATACATGTTTATTGCACCTTTCATCCAACCCAGTTTGTCAATTCTTAGGTATCTTATCTGCTAAAAAAAATAAAAGTATACATTTGAAAGGTCGGTCACATCAAAATAAATCTGCTCTCTATAATACCATTACTTCAGCGTTTAAGGACACCTATAGACAGGAAAATCTCCTGCAACAGATTACCACATTAAGTTTGATGGCCTGAAAAGAGGTCCTGGAAATTTGCAAGGCTGAAAATTTGAGTCACTCAATTCAAATATATTCTGCAGGGACAATTTTTCAGTTTCTGTCTACTGTCTTCTACCAGGGTAGTGCTCAAAATACTTTTGAGGGGAACATTTTCCCCAGGTACTCAACCATTGTTTTGGAAGAGCCGAAGTAGTAATTGCTGCAAAACAGTCAGCAATTCTGTTTCCTGGCATAAAGGAATGGAGCGAATTATAATACATCTTGGCTAGATTTTTCCAGTCTCACGGGGAAAGTCTTGCTGGAGTTTTTGGAGCATTTTGACTTTCCAGTCAGAAGTGGTAGTCTAATCAACCTACTTGTTTCTGTAGACAGAATGGTCCCCTATATAAAAATAAATAAAAAAATGAGAGCAGTGAATATGGTCAGAGGCCTGGTAAGCTGATCCTCTAGTGTAAAGTAAACCAGCAAGGCTCTCAGACTTCCAAGGTACTTAACCTGAACTCAAGAACTGGGGAACTTATAACATTGCAGAAGGTGCTTTGAAGTCCACTTATTCAGTTCAAATACAGATGTCATGATTACAGATCATAATGAACTGAACCAGAATGGGATGCCTCACTTCAAATTTTGCGGTTCCAGCTTGCCTTCAAGTATGACTTCTGTCTTCCTTTGGATCAGCCATTTAACAATGCTTAAACATTTAATTGGCTTAATTTGGTTACACTAGCTAAATGTGTTACTGAACATTGATTCCTTAATTCTCACAAGATACCTATTAGACAGGTAAATAACCATTAGATTCCCTGTGCTACAGATGGCAGAAATGAATGTTTGATTAATGTGTGCAAGGCCACACAGTGAGACAAGTGGTAAAACACTATTTAAAAGTCAAGACTGCTTGACTTGTCTGTCTTCTGA
Source organism: Pterocles orientalis (assembly GCA_011057875.1). Classification (NCBI taxonomy): domain Eukaryota; kingdom Metazoa; phylum Chordata; class Aves; order Pterocliformes; family Pteroclidae; genus Pterocles; species Pterocles orientalis. The sequence goes on from WKFP01014231.1 coordinate 413,583, forward strand.
GCTGTCATCTGTAGCCCAGAGCTTCTCATTTCTATTTCAATTCGCTAGACAGTTTTACCAGGGTTGCTGATTTGACCTGTTTGGCTTTGATTGCTTTCCTTTCTCACTGAGGTCCATTATCAGAAGCTACGTACTAGTTCTGTCCTCAGTTTAGGAAGATGCAGTGTGGCATCAGACATCCCATTTGAGAGTCTGGAAAAATGATGAGAACCATCATAGCTGGGTGTCACAGGGTTCATGCAATCAGGATTTGTTCTGGAGTCTGCTCCTGGAGTAACTCTGCTCTCAATGGTACTTGGGAAGTGAAGAGTTCACTGAAAAGGGAAAGACTCCCTAATTAATTGAAGACATTTCTGGAAAAGCATGATACAGCTGAAGAACATTATTACACAATACAGTGCTCTTTAAGAACATACAATATATAAAAATCAATGCTGTATTTTTAAAAAAGATTTGAAATACGTTCATAAATCAAATGCCTTTTTTTGTTACTATAAGGTGCTTCTGTTCAGCAAAGTATAATACCAAGCAACAGTTGCCTTATTGCCACAACAGCACTATACAGCAGTATTTTGTCTGCATCAGCATTTTTTCTTAAATTTGCAGTCCATCCCAAGGTAAAGTTTTACATACTGTAATGTCAGTGAAAAAAAAGTCAGCATTTTGTGGTCTTGTCAATTGATATCCGATAGAGTTAGAATAAGGAGACCAGGGATTGATGGCTGTTGTCACTCTGAAATTGTCATATTGTGGACCCAAGAGGAAAAAGAAAAGACAACAATTCTCTTCATTATACAGAACAATTATGTAATTCATTGCCTCCAAAGGCCTGGCAGTCCTTTTCAAGTGTTTAAAAGGTAAGTCTTACAATGAGTTACATAGGTGTATTTTTACCCCCGTATGTGTCCTATTATTATAAATAATAATCCCAAAGTAATTTCTGATCTCGCTGGCTACGCTGGTAGGCACAGCCATATCTGTCTTTCACAGGCACTTTTATAAGGCAGATATATTGAAGTTCAAAGAAATTGAGTTGGAGCTGCCTGCTTACATCTACTTCGTGATTACCTGAAAAGAAGTTCTGATATCATCAGAACCTGTAGATTTTGCAGTTTTCCCAAAGAATCTTGAGACAGAAAGACTGCTGGGCAGCTGAGAAGGAGGGGTAGGAGGCAGGAAAATGGGCGACGTTCGTCTTGCAAACAAGGCAGGGGTGGGAGGTGGTTAGGTTGCAATGGCCAAGTGATGCTGCAAAAATGATCAGACGTGTCACTTTTGTTTCTTTGCTTGGCAGAGATGTTTTCACTCTTCAGCTAATTTTTCTTATTGTTTTACTAATTAAATATGAATAAAGACAATGAAAAGCAAACTCAAACAACCAAGCTAATATTCTAGAAAGAATGGACTTGCTGACCTCCAATCCTACTCCAAATCAGGACATAGGAAGCAGTGTAGAGTATCTGCCATGCCTTTTCCAAGACTGTTTCTAAGTTTTCAATACACCCAGTGATAATAATCCAATAAACACTGCCATCAAAAAGTAAAGATTAATGCAGAGAAACACTGCAGTTATAAATTAACATTTTTGTATGGGATGCTATTTAACACAGAGCAAGAGGGATGCAATGTCTTCCTGATCAGAGCTCTGATTTGGAAGCTGTACAGACATCAAGAGGAGTGCCTAACCATGCATCATACTTACTAATTTTTCCCCTGACAACAACAGCAGGGTTATCTGCATCTGTTGGTAGAGTTCCACAACATTTCATTCAGTGTTGGCTTAGGTGATATTAATAGATAACTATGCTGATGGGGTTGAATAGGATGAAGAAAGCAAGCACAAACATGCCCTCCCCAGCAGTGACAGACCAAACTGCTGGCCAGAACCTTGATACAGAGTCAATTAAAAAAACCCCACAAAACAGACAAAAGTGACTATGGCAGACACAATTAATTTGTGTGAATATGAGGAAGGAAAATTGGAAGTTTAACCCTGTCCTATACAATGTTATAATAGCGCATGTGTTCAAGCTTCAACTTTTCCATCAAATGTTACATCAAACAGCAAAACAAAAGATTCAGAACTCTATAGTAACTCTTCAATCCTGATTTCCAGGCCTCACCGGTTCCATAATCTTCCCACAAATAATCAAAGACCCAATGAGCTGATCCTGCCATCTCCACTTACTGCAAATATATTCATCTAACCAAGGAAAGGTAAAACATGTCATTATATTGAGTCAATTTTTAAGTCCACCTGACAGAATGAATAGAAAATAGAGTTCCAGGTCTAGATTCAGCACAGCCAAGATCTGAGTAACAACTGGAATTGCCCCTCTCTCTAATCAATGATGAAGGATAAGGGTGGAAGAAAACACAGTCAGACTTCTAATTTAACAGCATTTTTAAAATGTACAGGGTGCCAAATATTTAAAATTGGTCCATAAATTTACATATCTTCTCATTAGGTATTGTGAGATAGGTATGAAGCTATGAGCTATTGAAGATGTCAAAAATATCTTCATGAAAAACACTAAATAGATTGTTGCCAGAAAATAGCTTTTTTATGAGCTATCCACAAACAATGTCCTTGCTGGCATGAAAAAACACAAATACATTGCACTGCAACATGAAGTTGTGAAGAACTCTTGTTTCTCACTTCACAGGTTACTGGAGTTCCTTTTTCCCCCTGTCTGTTTATTTTCCCCACATACCTAGTGTTAGCATTTACTTGAAAAAAATTTCCAGGCAAACATAAAAAATGAATAACTGTTTGACAGAGAGCTACCTGGACAGGAAATGACAAACAAAACATCAATAAATCTACATAAGCTTGACATCAATAAGCATGCCGAAGTAATTGGTGAAAGACAGATGGTCAGACTTTTTGGCCCAGGACTCTGTGGAATAATCTTTTTTTTTTGTGAGCTGGAAGACAGCGATATACAGAAAGACAGAATCAGAATTTTTTGGGTTGAAAGGGACCTTTAAAGATCATCTAGTCCAACCCTTCAGCCATGTGCACGTACATCTTTCTCTAGGTTATAAACTGGTTATATATAGTTATCATAGAATCATAGAATCATAGAATGATTAGGGTTGGAAGGGACCTTAAAGATCATCAAGTTCCAACCCCATGGCAGGGACACCTCCCACTAGACCAGGTTGCCCAAAGCCACATCCAGCCTGGCCTTGAACACTTCCAGGGATGGGGCATCCACAACTTCCCTGGGCAACCTGTTCCAGTGTCTTACCACCCTCATAGTGAAAAATTTCTTCCTAATGTCTAACCTAAATTTACCCTCTTTTAGCTTATACCCATTACCCCTTGTCCTCTCACTACACTCCCTGGTAAAGAGTGTCTCCCCATCTCTCCTGTAGGCCCCCTTCAGGTACTGGAAGGCTGCTATCAAGTCCCCTCGGAGCCTTCTCTTCTCCAGGCTGAACAACCCCAACTCTCTCAGCCTGTCCTCATAGGGGAGGTTCTCCAGCCCTCTGATTAATTTTGTGGTTCTCCTCTGGACTCTCTCCAACAGGTCCATGTCTTTTTTGTGTTGGGGGCCCCACATCTGAACACAGTACTCAATGTGGGGTCTCACGAGAGCAGAGTAGAGGGGGAGGATCACCTCCTTTGACCTGCTGCTAATGTTTCTTTTGATGCAGCCCAGGACACGGTTGGCTTTCTGGGCTGCAAGCGCACACTGCCGGCTCATGTTGAGCTTGAGCTTCTCATCCACCAATATATAGTTATATACAACCAGGCTATTAAAAGCACCATCCCAGATGACTCTGAACACTTCTAATGATGCATCAACAACTTCTCTGGGCAACCTCTTCTGGTGTCTCACCACCTTCATTGTAAATACGTCTAGTAGTCTGTCCTGTAAGTATGAGATTTGGAGTCAGGTAGTCTGAACACTGCCTTTTGTTGCAGTTCTAATACCCCTCTAATATACATTTTCTTAAATTCCAGGCATGACGTATGATATATAGTTGGATTTGGGATGGAAAATAGAAGTAAAGAGAACTGATAAATTGTTTTCTATATATGAAAGTACTTGGTCTACAGAAAATTTTCTGTGAGATGACCTGCTTGTAAACGAAATATTTGACAAGGAGGATGGATCTACAGTGTTAAGTTCAGTTAACACTATCCATCTCAATTACAACTTCTGATGTTACTCGTATGGGGAATAAGGAGCCTAAATCTGTGCTTTTGTATACAAATACAGAGGATAAATAGTATTTGAAGTCTAGGTTTGTTTTGTTGGTTCAATGTCAGTTTTACCAATGGCTTCAAAATTTTAACATCAAGTTTACAATAAATGCATACAGTGATTTTGAGGGAGAAAAATAAAAAGAGATTAATTCTTTCAAACAATAATGGCAATTTCCAAAATTTAGCTTCTAACATTAGACTGTAAGGAGTGGGAATTTCCTCAGTGGAAATTAAATTAGTTTTGGAATAAGATTCTCTTAAAAAGTATTATTATTTATAGTTGTTTCATTGTGTTGTAGGAAACCATTTTAACCAGAAAAGTGAATTATTTTATGGATGTGAGTATATTAAGAAATTCATAGCAGCAGTTCTGGTTCTAGAAGAATTGTTCCTGGAGACTCTGAGTAGATAACCTGGATACCAGGCTATATGACTTTCTTTCTGAAGACATAGATAGAAAATTTTGTACTCTGGGCTTTGTGTATTTTTAATTCTTTTCTTTTGTCGGGTAATGATCAGATTGATTAATTTTCTAGTTAACAAAAATTGTATTCTGGTGAACTGTAAACTACTGAGAAAAAATCATTGTCAATCATTGGATAAAGAATGTTATTAGAGGTAGAAAAAACAGGGGATCCGTGAGCTAATGGAAATAAAACCAATAAGCCCTGAAAACAGCAAAGGAAACATTAATTCAGTCAGTGCCTTTCAGTTCGCCTTAGGAATCTTGAGTAGCAATTTGAAATCCTGTTTTTCTCCTGGGAAGAACTGATGCCTGGAATATGATATAAACTATACTGATCAAATAAAAAGTGATGCCGTGGGCTAAAACAGAGAGAAAGAAGTTACAACAAAGAAAAACAGCTAGTTGTATGAAATGACATATATATACACCAGCAAAGTAAAATTGGAATCCTCTCCATTTACTTTATATCAGCTGCAGAAGAATAGCTGTATTACAGAGACCAAACAACAGACTAACATAAAATAAAGGATTATTTTCAATCATCCCAGAGGATACCTTCTAAAATATGTACTTAGGATCTGCAGAAAAAGTAGTATCATTGTGTAGTTTTTGGACAGCAAAAAGTGCAATAATCTTGAGCATATTAAAGAGATTTAAAAAGACAGTTAAGCAAAAACCATGTGCAAAGCAATTTTTAAATTAAAAAAAAGCAATGCTTAAAAAAAAAGCAATGAAAGAAGAGCAAAAAAGTCCTTTATTTATAGCAGAATATTACAGTGTGAGGGTTTCTTAATCCTGAAATCCCTTATTCAGCTGAGTCTGACTGATATGTGGTCTTTAGTCCTACACTGTCTAAAGAAAGAAGGTATACTTAGTAAGTACCAGTTCTGTAGAAAATCACAGACTGTTCCAGAACCTGGGACACAACATCAAAGTAAGAGGTGAGAGAAAATGATGAATTTATTTTTACCAACAATGTCTTTGAAATCTGCTGTTTACTAAACCATTCCTGTTTTATCTGCAGTCTGGCATCACGCTTCCAATAGCGAAAGAACAGTGCCTCAAAAATGCTCTAGGTATTTGCATTTGCTGTTACAAAATAATGGCTCATACTATCGTAAGTGATAATTGAAAAAAATACCCTGTAGCGCTTTGTGAAAGTTTCACAGCAGAGATAGGATCTCAGTTGAAAATTTTTAGTAAAATGCACCAGTCCCAAATTTTAGCTCTGAATATGATATCTCTGTTAATTAAGGAGCAACATGCAATAGTTATGTTTGTTGGATGCTAACATAGTAGGTTTAAATTGGATCAAACACCCAGAACGAAAGGAGAATCCAAGGTCAAGATCTTACCTCTACATGAAAATTTACAAAGAATTTTAATTTTATGTGCTTTAAGCAAATCGTCCAAGAGCCTAATAGAGGTCAACTTAAACATCTGTTCCTGACCTTCATGGCTGTGAGACTATATATCAAAACAGATGGCAAAAGAAATAGTCCACATCTGTGTTATGCTTTTGATCAGGTAGGGTGTAGTAAAATTGAGTTTTGCTCAAACCACAAAGGACACACGGGAGCTAAGAGAGGTGTAAGGGGTGGTGCAGGTAAGCCATTTTTTGACAAGCACTTCTGTTTTATTTTAGGTAATAGAAAGGTAGAGAAGGTTTGTGTTTATATATATTACATAATTTCCTAAGTTTCATACCATAATATATGCAAAAGATAATTTTTCTTTCAGTTTATCATTTAGTTACTGTATAAGAATCCACGTACCACAGGGATGTGCATGATTTAGTAGAAGGTATAGCTAAAAACAATTTTTTTAAATTAGTTTCTGAAGTGATCTGGCTCTGCCAGGCAAATGGTTGTTAAAGAAATATAATTAGAATGATTTAAAGCATAATTGGAATAATAGAATTTCACAGTGAAGAAACAAATGTAACTGTCGGGCAAGTAAGTGGTGTTGGTCTTTCAGTCCATCATAATTTGAGTTTCTTTCCTATTCTGATTGGAAGGAAAACAAAAGTTTTAACTGAATACATTGGGCACAATATGAAATTAGATGCTATTTTTCACAGGTCACCTACCTACTCATTACCACAAACGAGAGGTGCTCTCTGAAAAAAATATTCTGTCTGTTAATTTCACGCTTTTCTAATGTTTTGCTTCCTTCTATTCAAGTTGCAGTCCTACTTATTGCACACTATTTAAAATTTTCTGTCAGTGTACGACTGGAGATTTTCTCAAGGCTTCTTCTGCATTAGGTGTGGTTGTTTTTATGTGGAACACCTCTCAGCCTCACACATTCCAGAGATGGAGCCCAGTATCACAGAGACATTAAGGCTAAATCTCAAGGTATGTCCACTCTTTGGGTGCCCAGTTTGGAACACCTACAGCCTGTTTTCTAAGAATATTAAGGATTTTTACATTTCTTCATAAAAGCAAAAATAAGCTTCCTTGGTGTCAGAGACAAGAATAAGCTCTGAAATCTGCAAAACACATCACTGATGTCTTGAGTGCTTAGACAATAAGGAACTTCAGTGGACTTCAGCTAAAAAATTGGTTTAAGCAACTAGCTAATACTTCATCAGAGAGCAACTCAGTAACTAGCTTGACTTTTAGCCAATTAAGTAAAGATACAATCTACTTGTTGTACTGTTCCTTGCCTCATTCACTGTGTAGCTTCAAAATTCTGTGAAAGGTCAGGAGAAGTTTAATAAGCGATTGTTTATTAGAACGTACAGAACTATCATTGCAGCGGTGTCACAATAGTACTTGCAAGCTGAGGAAATATATATCAAAAGCTAAATGCAGTGGGAGATTTAATAGGCATGCAAATGGCAAATGATTACATTTGAATAAAAAATTACTTCCTCGTAGGAAAAAAGGTTAATATCCACCCCTCTCCATAAATGTGCATTTGTGACTGAATGCATTTATGTGTGTGTTTGCTGTTGCTCCACTGTTACATATATATATAAATGAATGTTTTTTCTGCATATCACATTTCTTTTTCAGAATAAATCAATTAGGTACTTGGAATATCTTTATGGAACTGCATATTTGCTTTTTAAAAATACATGTACCAAAGTATTTCTGTTTGGACATGTAGAATTTAAGTCACTTACAACACATACTTAGCTTTTTATTTCATGTATACAGTATAAGCAGCAGACTGGCAGATTTATTGCCTGAAACCTAATCCATGGGAAGACACCCATTTTGCAAATGAAGACTGATATGCCTGAGAGATTAAGGCCAAATCCTGTAGTATGGCCACTTTTTCTAGGCATCCAACTTGAAACTTCTACTTACTGTTTTCTTAGAATGTTAAACAGTCTTTCAACATTTTGAAAAGAAGTGACTGGCTAAGAGCCTTACAGTCTGCAAAGCAAATGATTTCTCTCCATCCCTATGTTGTGTATTTCCAGCAGGCTGAGGGCTGAAGCCTCAAAGTAGGTTACAGGGTAGCAACAAATAGATTAATCTACCTAGAAAATAGGATCCTCTGGTCCAGCTGGCAAAGTAGGACTCAGAGGACGATTAACAGTTGTTTCATGTATCTGCCAAACAACATGAGAAAGACATCAGACAACCCTCTGAAGACTGGATTGGGTTAGAGAGAAGCTATTGTTCAGAATACCTTAGAAGTAAAACGTATTTCTAAATTGTCAAATTTACGACTGAAACAGGGAGAAGGAACTGACTGCTTTAGGTGGAGTTCAACATTTAAAACTGAAAGCTCTCTAGGGATGCTCTGTTAATCATCTTCTCTGGAGAACTGAAAATAAGGGGCTACAAATCAAATAAAAGAATCCCTGCTTTCTTAACCTCACTGAAGTGAAAATCATGACAAAAAGACCTAAAAAAACCCCAAAGACACCGCATTCAGCTGTTTGAAAGTAGCTGTAATGAGGGCTTGTAACATCTCATTAGGAAACTGTCAAACCCCAGGTTGCTTTATAAATGGACAATCACGCGCTGCAATTACAAAAGAGTGGGAAATACAGTGATAGAACCAAACATTGTGGCAGGAGAGGATAAGGTGCACAGTATGTGCTGGGAATTGAACCTGAATGTCTTCCTTTAAGTTCTTAAGAAAAATGTTCTAAAGGAAATACTAGGGTAACTTTCTTAGGTAAAGGAAGAAGAACAACATTTTAGCTACTTTCCGGTTGAGATTGGAATCTCTGAATTACAACAACAGTATTGTAAAGGTTTCAGTTGAGGAACTTCAGGTATTTGACCGCAGGAAAGCAACAAATGAAACATTTACAGTTTTGCTATGATAACATATTTAGCATAGGGATGATAGTGTGATGATGGGCATATAGTTTTACTGAGCATACAGAAAAGAAGGCATACAGGTACTTGCTAAAGTACAAAGGTAAAACGGATCAATGATTGCTGAATAACTAAAAAACAGTGAATATTTGAAAAAGAAATAAGACTTAGTTGATATCTAAAATAACATTTTGTCCCTATTTTATCCAACTGAATTGTAATTTATTAGCAAAAGTATTTTTCCAACAAGTGAGTAGCTAAGAGAAAAAGAAATACTACTCCTCTCACATGATAAATTACACTTAATCATTCAAGAACAAACTTCAGTGTAAACCCACATGCAATCCATAATCTCTGGATTATGAAACAACTTCCTGGATAGAGCCAGCATGTACCTGGGCTCCCAGTTCCAGGGCAACAACTTCCACTGCAACTTGTGTTATATATATTTGTCAAAGAATGATTTGTGAGATGTCCAGCTGTCCATCAAGAATTGTCCTATAAGGAACAATTCCAGGAGCTCACTGAAATATGAAGAGAGGTGCTACTCCATGAACAAATACATGCTGTGGCAAAGATCCCCCAGAGAAAACCTGACTGCAGGCAACCCTGGCAGTGGTGTCTGCAGAAAAATGGACCTTCTTCCCATTTCCCAAATGTGTTTGTATTATGCTGCTTATGATGAGGATGTAACCAGGAATGCTGATTGAAAGATATCTCTTCTGCTAGAAGAGTGGTGTCTTGTTTCCCTTGAGGGCCCAGTGGGACGACTAACCAGACAATAGTTGCCAGCACCACCAGATGAACTCTCCAAAGCACTGTCCACGTCATGTGCACCTCAGAGCAGAAGCAAGCAAGCAAGCCTATCAGCACAGGAAAGAAAGAAGGGAAGGCACTAAACACCCAAAATGAGAGCCAGCCATTTTTGCCCCCTTGGAAATGCACACCAATGGGCTGTACTGAATTTCACATTCAACGTGTAGAAATTCCAGAAGTGGAAGAAAAGTGCAAAGGAGATAACAGAAGGGAGGAAATGTTGCTGCTGTTCTTATGAGGTTGCAGTTTCAAACATTTCATTTACTTACTCATGCTCAGTACCTTGAATGTCAAAAAACTAAGTTCCCATGGGAAATAACCCTTTAAAAACAAGTCAATAATAACAAAGTTTTCCACGACACTTTGTTCAATTATTATATGTGACATGCTCATGCTCACTCCCTATGTTCTAGCTAATTTTCTATTTGTCTAACAGTTACATTCCCTGAATGATGTGCAGGGCAGATTTTCTGATTAGAACAAATTTTTAGAATTTTCTCCCTGCATACATGAAATTTCATCAGTCTCAAAACCAAAGCACAAATGTCACCATTTTAGTGGTGTTTGTGACAGTTTTTTGCACATCTTAATTCTCGATAATTATAACTGTGTTCTTCAGAAAGTTGTTGGATATTGACAAAACAGAGCTCTCAAGCATTTTGAGGCAGGGAAGATGAAAGGGAGAAATGAGAAGCCTAAGGGTGAATGTGATGTCATATAGAGCAAATATACACCTCATATCTCGAGCAAGTTATACGTGTTGCAAAGTTTGAGCACAGCCACAATGCCAAGTGTTCAGAAACCAGGTTTATACTTTTGAATAATGTGACTTCTAGTTTTTTGTGTAAGCCACTTCCTCCGTGCATATTTGCTCCAACACATTAGTTATCTCCTTGGACACACTCAGCATATCAACTGCAAAATATTAGGGCCTGTTTCTGGAAATACCCAGGGCACTGCTGCTCTCCAGCTGAAATTAAATAGTCTAAATTTCCCTTAAATAAAATAGCTGTTCTGTGGAGTGTTTTTGCTTCTATTCCTAGCTTGGTAATAAATAATGTCTCTTCTAGTTTTGTGCATAGCAGCCTATACAGAAAAAGATATAAACTGATATCCGGAAAGTGCTTCCTACAAAATGTGCAGATCATAATTTCTTGAAAATGTCTTTATACTTTATTGCTTCAGCATATATATATATTCCAGTTTTCACTGCCTATCTTTCATTCACATCATGTTTCTAGATATTTTAGAAAGCATGCATTAAATATTGCTACTCCAGAACTACAAAACCAACTCTCTATGACTAACCAAAATTTCTGTGCAAATTTGAAGCAACTTAGTTTTCCTAAAAATGAAAGATGAAAGTACATGCACTTACTAATAATTTTCACACCGTAAGAGCTAAAATAAACTAAATGAAAATTTGAGGCTTTCATCCTGAACAAAATACTCAAAAGCATACTTTTGTTCTAGAACACGTCGCTGATAGCTTAAATTAGAGACCAGTCTGAAGTCCAGCTCACATTCCCCAGTTTGTTCTCTTTCATCACATGAGCACATTCACAGTTAACAGTTCAACAGAACTTGGATTTCTTTATTCTGAGAAGATAAGATCAGTCTTTGTCGATTACTTTCTGTCAAACAGTAAAAACTTCAAAATGTTTATGCAAACTTTTGCATTTCTGGAAATGTAAAGTCTTCCTACACTAGTGGATGTCGGATTTAATCCAATTCTTTTGGTGTATGTCTGGGAGGCATGCATTTATCAACAACTAGCACTCAGAGAGAGATTTTTACAAAAACCGGAATGAGAGGCCATATATACGTCAATTCTGCTAGTGAACCTTAGCATAGCTCTAATGCTGGTTCAAGGCTTCTCAGCCATGTAGGCAAAACTCAGGGTTGCTGCCCTCAGAACAAGATGGCTTCCACGTAGGAAGGAAGAGGATCTGGAGGGGATCCCAGAGGGTAGTCCTCTCAAGACACAACTTGGGGAATAAGAATGGGGGAATTACTCATGATTCTTCCATGCACATTTTGTTATGTTATCCACTGTCCTACACATATGCCTACTTTGCTAATACTTGAGGCCATTCATGGTAATATTTTTCCACGTTACTTTGGAAGTTGGTACTATAATGCAGTGGATTGCTGAAAAGAAATCAGAAAACAATAAAATATTAGAGCAAAGCAGAAGGATCACAGCAGTGTGACTACTCTATAAATACAATTTTTTAAAAAATTGTGTAGTGTTACTGGTGTTTGAGGTGATTATGAAACTGCAAAATATTTCACTTTGTTCAGAGTGGCCATAATACTGGCATGGAAAGGACAGAATTTCTTACTGCAAATTAAATTCTGCCTGTGTTTCAGATCAGCCCAGTTTACCTATTGGCAAAGATTGTCAATAACATTGAAGTAAATTTGTCTCAGGAATAGATTTCATCATTCATACGAATGACAAGCTAGTTCAAAGTTACAGTCTAGGTTGAGACTTGGTCCAAACATCCCGAGGTTGTAGACCAACATTCATGTGTAGCCTGGCTGAGAAAAACTGAAACACTGAGATGGTCTAATAGGTATCACCTACCTTTCATCTTTGGTCTACCAGGAAAACTTGATTGCAACTTTATACTATTTGAATTCAGGGAAAAACCATAATTTTAATAGATTACAAGTGTCCCGTCTCCATCAGCATTCTTCTTTTGTGCAGTACAAGTGAAAAATGATTCTTTCATGCTTACATTCAATAAAAAAATAGCAGTTATCAGTTTTCTTTCCCTATTGTAAATTTTTTTTTTTTGCCTACACTACCAGATTCTATCCAAGCAAACACTTTTCGGTATGGGTGGTCAGAACAATGTTTTGACTTGGACTATTCTTGACATATGGCTTATGTATTGAATTCAAGTATATATTCATATTTGATGTGGAACACTAATATCTCAATGTTTAGAGGTGGTCTGATTCAGAATTTTTGTTTAGGCTAGTTCTTCTGCACCGAGAGACAAAAAGGATTGGAAAAGTTATATTCTAGATATGAAAGTAGTTTTCTTATGGCACAGCATCATATGTTATATGTGATTGCATGTCTCCGGCTTCACAGATAAAGGCATTGCAATATTCACATTTTTAAAAACTGGTTGTTTAAAAACTCAGGTTTAATGCAAACCAGAGTTCCGCAAATTCACCATTTTCTTAGTGGTCTGTACCTAATGTTTTTGTTCTGCACACTTGCTAGGGAGAACTTGCCCCAGGCAACCAGAGCTAAATCCAGGTTTACCAACTCAAGGCTCCAGCGTTCACTATGGTTTGTCCAAAAATTTGTTTGGTTGCATTATCTCAGCAATGGTAGTATAGTTTACAATCCCCATTTTGCTGTCAACCCAACAGGTATCACATGTAGGGATGCCAGACTTAACTCAACTTTCCCCCGTTTTCTCTTACATCTGAATAAACAGAACAACACAAAAATAACAAAAAGAGACTATTTTCACACTTTCTACTTAACAATTCACCTATTAAGTAATGAACACCTTGCACAAACCTTAATAGAAGCAGTGATATTTAAAACATATTTTAACAACATTTGTTAAACTGAAATTTCAAAATATGTTAATTCAGTATAATGATACTGTCATCATCTGAGAAGCATATAAAGAATATCCCTTGGGAAGCTTATAACTTTCTGATACTGGAAAAAGTTGTAATAGTAACAAAACAGAGGTTTGGAAAGGAACAAGCAATGAAAGGCCTGTGTTTTCAATAGTCTTTAAAAGTTTGCATGGCAAGCAAAGACATTAAGGATACATTTAAGGATAGGAAAACTAAGACTATGCTATAAGAATTGTCACACCACCAAGAAAAGTAATGGAGAGAGCTGATCATTTGCTATGATTAAAAGGAAAAACAAACAAAAAAACCCTGAGGTAGGTGCTCTGAGAAGTGGATAGCTTTCAGCTTCAAGTGGTGGATGTCCTTCATGCAGATATACCACAGCAGATGTCCAGGAGCAATAAATAATGAATCATCAACACACAGGATCTGTGACCTGATATATTAACCACCCAGATGGGAACGAAAATGTAGCATTGCCTCTCTGGAAACTCCATTACCATTCTACATAACATAAGCCCAGTTTCTTTTCCTGGTTCTGCTTAGCAGGTCCCCTGACAGCAGCAAAGCTTTCTGGTCTTTTATTGATGTGGGAGCACTGGACCCCTTCTCTTAGATCCAGTATACTGACACTAAAATACATACAGTATGATAGGTTAATAAGACATCAGAAGATACTGAATAATACCATCACTAACACTCAAGTTTAGACGTCTCCAAATCTTCAGGCCATTGACTTACTGATGGCAAACACTGAACAAATTAAAAATTATTAATTCAATTTCCAGAAACTGTAACAGAGCCATCTACTCAAGTCTTCAGGTCTTTAAGTTTCACCTGACAGCTTAAGTGGAAAGGACTGCAGGGACCATTATCTGCGTGTTAGCAGCTAAGAAGTTAATGGTTTTGGGGTTTTATGGGTTTTTTTAATGAAAGGTTTTCCACTGGGAACAGTGAAAAAGCATAGTAGAGTATAGTAGAATGCAGATCATTTTTTTGTAATTAAAGATTAAGTGGTAAAAACTGTGTAGAACATAGCAAAATAAAAAGTGAGAAAAGACAAGCACGGGGAAGTTGACCATTACTAACAGTATCACCAACTGGAACAGAGGGAGAAAAAGAGAAGTAAATGCTGCTTTTTGCTGTAGAGACTTGACTGTAAAACATGGAAGTAAATAACCATTTTTCCGGAATGCTCTCATGATAGCAACTTCTTGGGATGACTGAATTCCTGTCATTTAACAACCTGGAGCACTAGTGGTACAACTATAGCTCCTTAGCACCTCTTAGCATAGACTCTAACTCACATCTTCGACCTTGTGTCAAACCACAGATGCCAGAGAAAGTTTGATTCTTTTAAATTTTATTTTTATTTACTTTTAACTTCAAAGAATTCAATGAACAATCTTAAATGCTATCAGACCACTGATTTGTACTTTGCAATAGTAGTGCACAAATTTGAGAATATTTACTTTGTCCAGTTTGACTACTCAAACAATTGTGAGGTGTTTAAATAAATTCCACTAGCCAAAAGGATTCATAAAAGATATTTTAGGTCTATGATAAAAAAAAAAGTTAGATTTACAGGTAGCATCATTTGCTGCCTCCCAGCACTATCAATAGTGCCCTTGTCGGCTTCAGGAATTAAAGGATTTAGCAGAAGATTTATCACTTCACTTCAGCAGATAATCCTGCCACATATCAAAGTTATAGTGGCTGGATTTTTGCCCATACTTTACATTTCTGATGTATAAATACAGATGAAGAGAGATAAACAAAGAGCTTCAGACTTCAGGGCTGTCTCTTGGGTACTTTGTACAACTGAAACATAGTAAAAAGTGTTTAAGCATGTATAACCTTGATGTGAATTGTTAACATTGTCACAATTGCATTGGGATGTATACGTGAGAATGTGAAATAAGAAATGTTTTAGTAAGTATAGAACTGCCACATTGTACATTTTCTGATACCTTTTCTTTTTTGTGTCATCTATATTTTTCCCAGTTTTAAACCCATGGAAAAAGACCGAGGAAGTCATAATCTCCCATCTGGGACAGTTTATTAGATTTTTGGGCTAGTTATCCCAATGCAAAACATAAAAACTTTACAACAGTACTTCCACTAACTTTGGAAATATATACTAGTCTAATTTAGATTTTGATGAAAAATTGCTTATAAAACACTTCTCTGCCACATTAGTTCATGAAGTAAACTGCATTCAGCACCCCTTGTGATCACAACAGTATCTGTTATTCGGTTGTGTGCACAATCCAACCTGCAACTCAGACCTTGTGTCTTTAAAAAAACACTTTGTATTTGCTGTTTCCTACATGCACCTAACCTTTGGCTATGAGTATCTCCACTTCTGAGACTTAAACAGACCTCACACTGCCAAAGACTTCTGGATGTTGCCGCTGCACAAAGTCCTAAATATTGTCTCTTACTGTGAGTGCAGCCTGGCGAATTTTTCTAGCAGCCAATCAGTTAGCAGTCAGAGACAGACAAATGGCATTTCAGTCTGACTTCTAATCTCCATTTTGATAACACACATGAGTAGACACTGTTGGAATAAAAACCTCTGCATATGATATTTACATTGTAATAGCTGTCACTTGTGTACTACTTTCACCACTGCTAGTCAAGAACTGGATCAATTTTATCACTTTTCCTTCCCTGTGAAACAGCAATATTTTTCAGCCGGGCTGTCAAAGTGAGTTCTACTGATACCCTAAGGGCTAGATGCAAGGCCATGTGACTCTTTACTGCTTTAACAAAAATGAACTTATAATGTAAAATGCTGTTTTCATTTTATTCCTGTGTATTCATCTAATGCTGTTTGGGTGAGTAGAAGCGTCCACGTGACGTGTATTGAACATATCTTTCATTTTTGCAGAACTGTGTTTATGCCATTTTCACAGCTGACAGAGGCTTTGCTTTTTGATTAAATGTTCTTTCAGCAAAATGGGTAAAAGCTTGGTGGGGTGAACAGTGGTATCGTTTCATAATCCTTCTATTGTTGTTTTAGCAGACATGGTTTTGGGAACCTGGTACATTTTTTTCATAGACTACCCCACATTTTATAAGCTTATGATGAGGAATCTGCAGCTCTTCTTTATTTCTGCTTTTCTTGGTTCCATCTGCATACATTATAGTTAAAATCAGTGATGCCATTTACTACAGCCACCTCCTGAGTAGGTTTAATGTTGCTGCATTTTTAGCAGTTTAATTTAGGGCAACAGAATGTAAACAGAGTGAAGGCTTTCCTCCACTACACACTTTACTCTATGTTCTAAAATGGGAGAGGGTTTTGACAAGCAACTTTCCTCATGCCGTCTCAACAAACACTATGGATCAAAACTCAGAAAATTTCCTCAACTCGTTATGTTTTAACCCATACAGATGGGTTTTGTCTGAAGGATGACCAAGTACTTGTTCTGGTATGGCCAGTTGCTGTAACACTGAGATTAAACACAGGAAAAACAATTGCCCTGGAAGTCAGCATTTTTTCTTCCTACAAGCTGCAGTGGGAAAAGAAAAAAATTAGAAGAGAATTTGATAACAATGGAAGCCTACACTTTTGCTATCTGCTAACCTCCTCTTGACTCCAAAGGAAAAGACTGCTCCATTTTTGTGCTACAAGTCCCACAAGAAAGAGCTTCATAAACTGCTACTTGTTAGGGTTATGCCTGACAGCTAGAGTTGGCATTCACAATTACTTTAATAAGAAACCAGCAACATGTGTGCTTTTTTCAGTTCCTAGTGCTGCTAAGAATAAACTTGTACAAAAGATTTATTACTTTTATAAAGAAAGTCAATTGAGCATGACAGTAATATATTGTTCCAAGAAAAGTTTAACTCAACTAAACTGAGACTCAGTAGGAAGTTCAAGGAGAAGCGATTCCTGATATAGGTTTTAATGAATGCTATTAAGTGATAACCGAAAAGAAAGGGGAAAAAAGATTAGTGATCATTCAGAAAACATGCTTCCCACGCCTTTCAATTATCGGGACAACACAACCTTTAGCTGTGAAGCTAATTTCCTTAATAATTACATTCTGCTTAGAAGTGCAAGCACTTAAAAGCACCCACTTGGTATGTCTTCCCCAAAGAATGGCAAAAATCAGATCTTTGGCACCACAGAGGAATTGCAGGGAATGGAAGAAGATCTCTTGTTGCCCCTTTTTCAGGCCCTATGATGTATAACCACACCATCGAGATCCCATACACAGAGGATGCTTCTTTGCTGCAATATGCCTGACAACCCTGCTCCTGAAGCTATCAGTGACATCCAGTCAACTAGAAAGGTCATCCTGGAAGGACTCAGATGATCTTCTAAATTTCCCTGTATAAGTTCTTTTTGACCCTTACAGAACTGAAAAGGAACATAATCTTGTTGTTCTGCTTTTACCATTTGAACTTCTGTTTAGCTGGATGCATAGAATACAGACTATAACTTCGAATTAACTCTTAAATCTAATTTGCTACCATAAGCACACACCCTAAACCCATGCAAGCACTGTCTTTGTGAAAGGAAAAAAAATCCCCAGTTACTTGTCATAGTAGCCAGAGTAACCATGGCGGATTGACAGTGTTGCTTCTCCACAATGTCACTTGTAGGGTACATCTTCAGCCTTGATCTCTACCATGAAGATTTAGGCACCCTCTAAAGACCAGTGTGCTGGAGCGAAGGAAGATTCCTTTTGCAATACCACACAACAAGAGTCAAAGGTAGAACATGGCTCCGCAGTCACAGTTCTCCCCCGTTTCTTCTTGTGAGTCGTACCATGAGAACAAATCTCAGAGGAAGACAGGCAGTTTCACATTTTTAACACAGAGATGGCATTCCTAAGAAACTACAAAATGCTTTCTTATTAATGGAAGCTCAGTGAAAATTATAGCCCCAGGCCAGTGGAGTTTGGAGCTAGGGGCCAAAACAAAAAAAAAAAAAAAAAAGTTAATATGTGTATTAACAAAACGCATCAGCCTTACATATTTCCAGGAAGACAAAAATTACAGCGGTGTCACTGATGTCACGTTTCAGTGATAAACAGTATCATCTGAGAATATTCATTGGGACATCCTGTCCCAAATAAACAAACAAACAGGTCATAACTCACTTAATCACTCTATCAAGATCTCTGCTCTCATGGGGTGTCTGATCCAAAAGTCATGTAGCCTCATCAATATCTGTGGTACTTTCCACAGGGTTTACTGTATAGGGTCACAAGAAGCACCTTTGGATTGGAACTGGCAGAAATGTAACAAATACATTAATTAAAAATGTAACAAATAAAACAATATTCTTTTAAAAAAAGAAAACAAAGCAAAAAAGTATTCAGAAGGCTGTGTGGTAACATTATGGGACAATAGCTCTCACGTGGATTTGCCATGTCATGGTTTATAAAGCCACAGGGACAGTTTTTGCTAAACACCTGGTGGGCTGAGGCAGGGACAGGGAGGGTTTCACTCACCACTTAGGGTCACATGCAAGAAACCGACATGACTTGGGAAGAAAAAAAAAAAATTTGAATTTATTAACTATTTACAACAAGCAGCAGGCTAATGAGAGAGAGAAACTACATCTTAGAAAGGCACTTCTCCCCTACCCATCCCTTCTTCCCAAAGCCCAAAGACTTTGTTCTGCGATGCAAGGGGACAGAGAATGGGGGTGCTGTCAGTCCGCCACTCCTTCCTCCCCAGGGGAGGGCTCCTCATAGTCTTTCCCAGCTGCAGCGTGGGGTCCCTTCTCATGGGAGAGTCCTCCTCAAAAACTGCTCCAGAGTGAGTCCTTTTCCAAAAGGGGCCACAGTCCCCCGATGACTGCCCAGCTCCAGTGTGGGCTTCTCCGTAATTCCTACTTGGGGTCCTCCACGGCTGCACCTTCTCATGGGCTGCACCAAGGGACAAACTGTGCTTCACCATGAATCTTCACCACGCTGCAGGGGAAATTCTGGGGGTCACTTCTCTCCTTCTTGCTTACCTTCTCTGATCGGACTGTTGTGTGGTACTTCCTCTCAAAAATCTCACTTCTCTCTCCACTGCAGGTCTTCATCGGCTCCTGAGGAAATTGACTCTTGGGCAAGCCATGGCAGAGGCTTGGGCTACTGCAGGTTGGTTCCCAGAAGCAAAACAGGCAGCTGGGCAACCGGGCTTGTCTGCCCAAGCAGGGCTCTGCCTGGGGCCACACCACCCCCATTGTTCTGTGCCCTCTCTTAAATATGTTATTCCCAGAGGCAGAGGCTCCAATTGGCTCAGCCCTGGCCTGGGGTGTGTCCAGCCTGGAGCTGCAGTAACTTCCAGTCATTTCTCACAGGGGGTAGATTGGTGGTACTCCTTCATCCTTCCCCCCCACCCCTCCTCGCCCCACCCCCCCTCACCTGTTACTAAACACTTGGAGCTGGGGGTGGGGGGAGTAGGGGTGAACTCTCAACAGTCACTTTACAGGACCTGCCACTGTAGCCCCTCCTTTGCTGCCAGAGCAGACTTGGAGCTAGGGGAACTCTTAGCAGTCTGTCCTGGGTTAAGCAGAGACAGAGTTAACTTTCTTCATAATAGCTAGCAAGAGGCTGTGTTCTAGATTTGTGCTCAGAAGAAAGCTGGTAAGAAGCGATGTTTCCTGCCGCTGCCAAGGTTGGCAGACCAGAGAGGAAGCACAGCTGGTTGCTAGCCTAGGATTTGATCTTAGGTTCATGATTGAGACCCAGAGTGGCCAGTAATCTATTCCATAACATACACGTCATGCCCAGTATACCGTTCAGAACCCTCCGGAAGATCGTCCCTTTTGTTCCGGGTCCCTTTGGTTTCCGGATCTCTCTTGGCTCCGGGTCGTCTCACTCCAGGTGGTCGCTCTCCCCAAGGCCTTCCTCCCCACACACAGCGGTCAGCTCTCGGTCTGGGGCGCTCGGGCTGTTAACTCCATTCTGTGAGTGCCTCCAGGAACGGTGCACCCCCCGCCTGGGGGAATTGCAGAAAAGCAGAAAAATAATTTTTTCAAACTGATTTTTTAGTGTGAATTGATGTAGCTTGACAAGCAGTCTGTGTACTTCAGAAAAAATTGAAGAAGAATAAGGTAGTAGGGTGGAACTGGCAACATAAAGTCACCAGAGAAGCTGCAAGAAAGTCCCTTCTCTCATTCAGTGGAGAACAGTAGCCTTTGGATACAAATTTTATATAAACTTTGCAAGGAAGTTTGTGTAAACAAACATTCAGGAATTGCACAAAACAAATAGAGAGATCTCCTTTCCCCACTACCAGCTGAAAAAAAGAAGCCTCAACATGCCTCTTCATACTGTGTCATAAAAGTGCAGATATATAGGCCAAGATATTTTCCTTTTAGATTTCCAAAGATCAGTAACACAAGACTGTCTCGTACAGAAGAAACAGGCAGAATCCACTTTACATAAGACTGAGATCTAGCTCTTGGCAACCTGATAGCTTAAGGTTATGTATACATATATTTTTCACATGGCTTTACTTGTTGAAGAGTGAAAAAGATTTTTCCAAGTATTTTTCTTAATGAGTAAAAACATGCTCTACTACTGGAGACAACTGTGAATCTAGCCAAAACTGAAATTCCCATGTTGAAAGCCAATACAGAAAGAGTAGTGTTCAGCTGCAGTACTGTTTTCTAGTTGTCATGACTTATTAGGACTGTCTTGCTACTACTCTAGAATATGTCCAATCTCAATTACCTGTGTTTTTTCAAGTCTTCTAATCCAATGCCTCACCAAGGCTGAAGTTAGACCATGTTCAGAGAGACTGATTTCATTTATTGCTATAAATATTCCTCTTGTTTTTAATTTACACTCCAGTCAAAGTATAGCTACCCCATACTGGTGAGTTTCCTGAAAAAAAATTCACCTTTACCCTTTTCGTACTTGCTTTTAGCTTCTTCGTACTTGTTCTCTCTTGCAGAGATCTCTTGATCTACAAAAATATTTGAGAGAGATACAAGTCCTTCGATGAATAAAAGTGAACACAGGCAAACTGAAGCGGTCTGCCTGTAAGTTTCTCGTTTATGACTGTCTGAGTTGTTGGCGTATACTCCACTGAAGCTCTAATTTTGTTACTGCCTCACACAGGCTGTTTATATTTGCTCATTAGTGAAACACCATCATGACTGAACGTGTGGCAGCCACAGTAATTAGCACACCATCTCCTTCCATTCTTCAAAATGTCGTCAAAACACTTGTCAGGAAACAAACTCATTTTCAGTCTCTACTGCCATTTACAGGGTTTCAGGCACTGATGATAGCTTGTCTGCTTAGTTTAAAAGAGCTCTTGATATAACAGAACCTGACACTGTTTACTTCAGCCTATTATGCCTGCTGCATTCACTGAATGCTTCAGTGGAAAAGAAAAATCGAAAGAAAGCTATTCATTGTAATGCCAGCTGCTTTTCAAAAAAAAGGAAATCAATTTTTGCTTGAACTCAGAATGTACTCAGCAGGCCCAGAGTGACCCCCACTTCTGGTGTCAACAACAAAAGAATCTGCCTGCATTTTCCACAACAATCACAAAACAGCTAAAGAACATTGAAAATGTAAGATTAGCTTCATTTTAGTTTATGTTCAAATTGGTATCTACTAATACTGACAGTATCTCAAAATAGAATGACTTTTATGTCACAGGTTGCATGTAGAAACACGATGAGAAACAAGTGGGTTTTTTTTAGCATAATACCTCATTAAAAATTACTTGGCAGGACAATTTCAAGGCTGAAATAATTAGTTATGCTTGGTATTTTTAGCTGGTACCATGACAACTTTCTGTACTGACAATTTATTACTTTATGGCCAGCTTGCTTCAAATGCAGTTCTCTAAGTACGACAATGATCACAATGTTTTACATATTCATAACAACCTTACATCTATGTCATTCAAAACTTCTTGCTATACTGAATATCAGACAAATGTCTTTTCTTAATATTAATTTTCATATAAACTTGTTTGCATAATGTGCATGAGACTGCATAAGCCTAATAATAATAATAATAATTATTATTACTCTCATAGTGTAGCCATGCACAGATCAAAATCAGGGTTTTATTGTGCTAGGCTGTGCAGAAATGCAGACTACAAAAGCAGTTTTTACACTAGAGACCTTATAATCTAGATAGCTAGAAGTCAGCAAAATAAACAAAGCTCCTGGATCGGTAAGTGGCAGATTAGTCACCTCTGTTCTATGGTGTTCACTAAATTCATAAGGATAATGATACCAAAGTGAACCCTCCGTCACTAAATACATTAGCTTCTCAATTTCTTGTCTTGCATTTGTGGCTAGGTTAGAGAGATATCAAAACAGTTTCAACTCCAGTGACTGTTGCACACAAACAAGAGAGGGAAAATATGCAAAACAACCAATTTTTAAATCTCATATTCAGAAGATAATGATTTTAGCATTTTATACCTTTAAAGCACTATGCAGTCTTTCCAGTGTTTCAGTCTGGTTTATTAGGCACAGGATCTGTGCTAACTTCCATGTTGTGCACTAGTGCTGATACATTTCGTTTTGTAATACCATTTGCATTACTCCCTTTGGGTGGAATTCTCACCTTTAGAGACCCTGCAGCACACATTTGTCTAAATCACTCTATGCTCCCATACTGTCAGCTGAGAGAAACAGATTAGATACATTACACCCTAAAAGTAGTTATTTGAGATGTCTGCTTTTTGGTTAAGACGAATAGTACCCTAGAGGGACCTATTTTTCTACATTAACTATAAAGTTAGCTGGAATGAAAGTTCCCTCTCACCTTTGTGCTTTGACAGAATTTAGTTTAGTTTTATCTGGGTCAGTTATGCACTTAATTTAAGATAGAAATCACTTTTGCTCAATGTATATAATTGTTGGAATTATCCTGAATATTTTTGTCCACACACTTTTTTTTTTTTTTCCAATGAAAAGTAGATTTTTCATTTCAGAAAGGTAAGCTTTTGACCTTTAGGTTAAAAAGGTTAGTAGCTTTTCAACTTAATGTTCAGAGTTGGTGAAAAAATACCTCAAATATTTGGGTATTCAGGTTTTTTTCATCTTTTTCTGTCTCTCACTGCCTTTGTTACATCATTGAAAAAGCAGAGAAAACCGAGTCAAAGGCCAAAATACAAAGAATGAAGAATAAAGCTTTTGATTTTCTTTTTGCCAAAGACTAAAAAAATTACCCAGGAAAATACAGATATTTTGTTTATAAGCCTCTTTTCTCACCCCTTTCTCCATCAGAAATACACAAGTTTCCTGGAGCAACTCTAGTGACTGGAGCATACGTTGCAAAAACAAAGTAGCGCGGGGTCCTGTGAGGGTTAGAGATTTCTTTCTCTGTGTGAGTCAGATTCTCTTTACTCCCTCAGAGTGGAACAAGAAGAATGGGAACAAGAGTTTTTGGCACTTCTGGAATCCTGAAAAAAATATTTGAAGGGTAAGCAGGAAGTAAGAAGAATGAGGAAAGTAAAAAAGAAGTCAGAGAAAAGGAAATATGTGGACATAATGGATGGGCAAGAAACAGGATTGTGAAGAAAAAAAAAAAGAGGGGGTTTCACAACAGATTTTCTTGACATTTGTCCATTAACTTCAGATGCTTTCCTGTACACTATTTGGAGTGGCAAGAAATAATTAGGAAGAGAGGCCATTTCATACTATTTGATGAAGACTGAATTCCGAACTACTGACAACATTGAAGTCCGAAGAGATTAGTAACAACGTGCAGAGTCCTAAGCATGTTTTCTCACTTAGCTTGTAGTCAAGATAAACAACATCTGTGCTCAGCTGTCCTCAAAGGTCTCTTCTTATTTGTGCATTTTAAGTTACAACAGTTTGGCTATCTTCCATAGTTCCTCTCACAAGATGTTTCAGAAAGCTGGTTGAGGAACTGGAAAGATTATTTAGTGAGGAGGTCAAACATCTGCTGGGGTTTTCGGGTTGTGCCTGGACACTTTTAACGGTATTATTGCTCTCACTTTCACAAAATAAGAGTTTGCAGTGCTTTGAAAATCTGCTAATCTGGTGCAAACCCACTCATTTTAGGTAAAGAACAAATTACTGCAAAACACAGGATGAGCAAGGAAGGAAAGGAAAGATGCTAGGGGACCTCCACTAGTTACTGCATGAGTTAATTCTCTGGATGCTTCCTATCCCACTCATCCATAAATCCACAAATCGCTACTGTTACTTTTGATCAAACAGCTGTAAAAAGAAATTACTGTCCCTAAGACTGTCAGGTACTTAGAAATCTGTTGGAAATACAGACAAATTCCTTTCTCGTCTCCCAGTGAATAGTCAAGACTGCTGTTTAGGAACTAACTGTCTCATCAGCCTGTTCAGAATGCACTGGTGGCTAACAAGGCACGCATCATTGTGTAAGCTTAGGCTGTACAGGTTGCACTGGTTTCTAGTTCATTATAAAGTGATTTTACAAATATTAATTGTCTCATTAAGTCTGTTTCTGTCTGTGAGTTTGCCTTTCAGTTAGAAAGTTACAGGAGTTGTGCTCAGGATGGCAATCCTTGGACATTTCTGTATGGTAAAGAAAAGTGGCCAAAAGAGGAAGCCAGTAATTCTGAGTTTCTCTTTCCCTACTACTTCAGTGGGCAGCAAAATACTGATAATCAAGTGAACTCCATCAAGTTTCACTGCAGGTCTCTTACCATACAAAACTGGAAAGGCAGGAAAGAAGAGTGTCCTGGGTCCAGCTGGGATAGAGTTAATTCCTCACAGAAACTGGGAGATGGGTAGCCAAAGGGATATTCGATACCATGCTGACGTCATGGTGTCTTGGGGGGGACGGAACGGTTGGTTTTGTGAAGCTGCTGGTGAGATATTCATTGTATCAGTGTTTCCATTGTATTTTATACCTTGTCTTATTGTTATATTCTCTTACCTTTTGTTTTCCTTGTGTGGTGTTATTAAAAG
>WKFP01014231.1:442437-501633 GCA_011057875.1 Pterocles orientalis
TCTTATTGTTATATTCTCTTACCTTTTGTTTTCCTTGTGTGGTGTTATTAAAAGTCTGTCGTTATCTCAACTCACGAGGTTCCATTTTTTTTTCTTTTCTCCTACCCTTTCCCATCTTACCGGGAGGGGAAGGGGGAAGGGGGTTGGGGGGTGGGTCGCGACCACGTGGTGGTGGTCCTGACCCAAGACAAAGAGTTAAGTTTCAACTTTGGTACATTTTTGTCTAGCTCTGTCTTTTTGTTACTTTATAGAAACATGTGAGATTTACTTTCTGCCCAGAGGTGTTAACAGCCTTCAAAAAAACCCCAATTTAAACCATATGATGACTTAAGAAAACTTTCTTCAGAATATTTAATTGGACCAACTGCTTTTTGAAACACAACAGGCTGTTACCTGAGGAGAGCAGTTCTATAGCACAATTATATATTGTGTGAGAAACACTTCCTCTGGTTTGTTTTGAATCTGGTATTTTAATTTAACGGCCATTGTACTAAAAGATCATATTATGTATTGCAAGAAACAGAACCTAACAGTTTCTTATTCACCTTCTTTATGCCACACATAATTTAATGAGTCTCTACAGTTTTCCAGCCTCATGGCCCCATTTGCCCCTTCTTCAGAGTGGAGACCTGTGTAATCTGTTTCTCATATAGGAAAAGTTTCATACCTTTGCTCATTGTCCTCTTAATCTAGTTGCATCAACCAGGTGCCATTCAGAGTCTAAATACTGGTGCCTGCACTGTCATAGCTGACCATTCTCCCTGCACTTCAGAAATGAGCATCTCTGCAAGGAGAAGACAAGATTTTAGAGAAAGTTTGGAGAGGAAAAAGTAAGACAGAAAGTGTTTCTAAGACAGGTGTATCAGCCATTTTAATTGCAACCTAAGAAAGGAAGTAAACAGACAATCAAGAGAAAAGGAGAGATTAGAGGGAAATGGAAAAGTACTATATAAAATATATTATTAGATAGTTAGCAATTATTCCTCTGTTACAAGTTACAGATACTGATTCAAGCTTGAAGGCATGATGGGCAGTAGTAATACATATTTCCATAGGACTTTCCTCCTGAAATGCTTGAAGTGTTTTAAGACAACAATAAAATAACTAATCATGATGATTACCTGATTTTTTGGAAATGACAAACAAAGAATGTCGCACAGGTCCTCCCAGTTTTTGTTTGACATACCCAAGTGTAGTTGTTTCCCTCTGTCTTCAAAGGAAAGAGATTAGCTTCTCCTCAGTGTAGCTCAGAGAAGCAGGATGCAGTTCTTGCTCCCTTTTGCTCTCACATGGAACCTGACTCTCAGTCAGTGCTATAGGGAGGTTAGTCCTAAAGTTAGATGTCTAGGAAAGCAGGTGAATATTCTACAAAACTTTATTGCGTAAGATTACAGGCAAGTTTGTGAAACAAACAGGCACAGAATTAATTAATCCTTAAACTAAAGCCTCATCAAGTTACAACACTGCCATTTATGATTATCTATAATATAGTCACTGATGCTTAAAATAAAGCACTTACGGTATGTTGCATTCAGAGGTCTGACCCAATTCACTGGGCTTTTTTGTATGTAGGGTAGTAACAAGCAATTGCTGCAGTTACACAATTATAAACAAAAAAAAGACCCAGTATTTCTTTCATGCATATGTATCCACATTGTGAATGCAATATACATTCTATTAATTTACAGTTCACTCTTTGCCTGGACACCCATAGAAACGGTGGTTGTCTTTTTTACACAAAATTGTACTTTTGTTCACTTACATGCAAATGCTTGTTCTTGAGCTGCAAACAACATACTGAGAGCACCTCAAGTCTTCACTAAATTTTAGGTGCTATGACATCTCTTTGTATACCTGTCACCAGAATAAAAATTTCTTTTAAAAGACAGCTTTCCATACAGTAAAAAATCTTTTGAGTTTCTGTCTTTATATATCATGAATGTTCATTCTATAGGAGAGATATTGACTGAAGTTTTGCAATTCCAATTTATATCCATAACATGAGTATTCTGAGTTATTATCAGACAAAAAAAAGATGACTCTGATTTTTTATTCTCTTTGGTTAGAGCTGCTGGGTATATAGACATGATATAGCCTAGGAAATAGTACACACCATCTGTGAGAAGTTCCTATTCTCTTCAGGCAAATGCACAGCTAAATTTATTTTTTAGTTTAAGGGTATCTATTAGTCAAGCTAGACTTACATGGTATACGTGCATGTGTGTACTGGGTAGTAATTTTATCACTATCTGATTTCTTGTAACTTTATAGAGATTGCAAATGTATTTCTGATTGATTTGTGGAAGCCTTGTGCAAAGCCCTGTGCATCTCTTACAGAGATGTCAGTGTCTTGGAGGAAAATATATCACGTAGTTATGCCTGTTTGGATATTAACCATCACAATGGCTGGCCCGATAATTCATAATTTATATTTTGAACATGGAATCATCAAAACAAGGAGATCTAAGTACTAACAGGACAAATAACTAGTACAACCTTACCAGCACAGTCCTTCACTTAGCCTTGAAGTAGCCATATCTTTATTTTCATATTTTTTCCCAAAACTTGAGGAGGTGCCGCGAGTGCCCTTCCAAGTCTTCCACCAGCTGCACAGCTTCCATTCCATTATATTTTTACACATGAAAGAGGATTTTGTGTCATTAGCTAGGAAGTCTCCAGCAAAAAAAGAAAAGAGCACATTTAGTGCTTATCATGACTGCAAGAACTCAGTGTATTATATTTTTCATCTCAGGACACTAATATTTAAGTTAATGATTTCAAACTCCTTTCTAATACAAGGGTTCTTATTCTTTCTGTTTTAGCACTAATAAGACACTGCTGGACGAAAGAGTGATAAGGAGATAAACATTAGAGTGACAGGGGAACATTGGTCTGTTTGGAGTTGAATTTAAACTTACATCTAGTGGTTTGTGTGGCAGTTTTTGTAGTTTCAAATCTTGTGTGCACAGACGGAAATAATTACGAGCAGAAACTTAGCAGTACCTTAGTTATGGGGAGAAAAAATATTTTAGACATTTTTTCAAGTTGTTTTTCAATTTCTTTCTTCACGTGCGCTCTCTTTTGTGAATTGTGAGTGTCAACTAAGCACATATTTTAGAGCCAGTACAGAACAAATTACAGGACTTATTCACTTTTTTGTTTGGTTAATTTTCTGCTGAATCAACTCAGGGAAGGATGAAGACTACAGAACTGGCAGTGGTGAGAGGCTGAAGTGGTGAGATGGGTGGAACAGCAAGCAGTGAGCCACAGACTCTCCTCTGGTAGATGCCAGAAGCTGGTAGGTGGCCTCAAACCATACTGTTTATTTCTATTCCAAGGCGCCCAAGCTTCCCCTGAAGTAGTGTTGTCAGAAGGTGTCAGCAACGGGGCAAGATGATGTGACATGGAGGAACATATTTCTCTGCAAGTGCGAGTGAGACCAGCTCATGCTCACTGCAAGTTCAGGAACTGTGCTAGAATCACTCTCTAAGATACATCAGAAATCAGTGTGGAGAAGTTGTATGAATGCTGTCTTTCTGTGCAAAGGCGGGTGAATTCAGTCTCTAGGTCCTCCAAAATGGCCTTTTTTCATTTGTAAAATTCAAAGACCAAAGTTCAAAGATCACTATTGCTACACCCAGTGCTAACAGAAGGAATATAATCAGAAATTTTCAGGGAATATTGTCTAAAAATATTAGGGGAAAGTAATTTAAATATTTAAAATGAAAGGTAGCAAAGTGAATATATGAGGCAATAACGAAAATGGCAAACTGAAAAAAGAAACAAAATCACCCTTAGTGTTTTAAAGGTGTTCTCACCAGAGGAGTCCAGCTTCTCCTACCTAAGAATTTAAACTGAATGCAAGGAGGCAGAAACTGCTATTAGTGATGAGTCTTTTTATCTTTTAGCACCTCAGGGTAGGAACCATTTTGTGGAACAATACAAAGTAACGTTTATCTGGACCCAAGAACTTTCCTCTTATTCACCATAATCAAAGTCTGAACCTTAAGAAGATTTGCTTGACATTGACAGCAATGTCATTTGACTATGGAAATCTCTTTGTAATGCAGCATTAACCATCAAAATATGTGTTAACACTTGAAATAAGTTGGAAGAATTTTACACCTTCTGGCGCACACTAATCTTTCTTTCAGCCAACGATGTAATACTTCCATTGCAGAGGCTTTTATTTTCTTCTCAAACAATTCAGTGAAGCAGAGTAGTTGTTGGAGGAAACAGGCTGGCTGCATTTGTTGATACTTACTGGTTTGTTCTCCCAAATGAATTTAAAGAGCCTACTTCTGAGCATAATTTACATTTTTAATAAATATAGTAGCAGACGTGTTACTCGCTTTTCTTGGTGATATCCCAGGAGGACAAGTGTGGCAATAGTATCCTACTACAGCATATGAGGAAAATCTCAGCAGTTATCAACTTTATTATTATATTTCTTTCTTTAAGCTAATGGAAAAGACAGATTCTGGGATGACAAACAGCCTGATAAATATTTGTATGAACCAAGATGGAATAATAACAACATTTTATTACCTTATCCTGCTTTAAGTTTTCAGTCTATCTCACTACTCTTTGCATTAGACTTTCTCGTCTTTCTCTTCTGCTGTTGGCCTTTAGAACAATATTCCCACACTAAAGGGTTCTTATTCCAAGTTTTACTGCAGCTAAACCTTCTCCTTGAATCATTACATTTCAAATCCAAGTCCACATAAAATTAGACTCTAGGATAGGATGTCTTAGAGACTTAATATCCTTCTGTGCTCGTAACTGGCTGTTTTCTAAAAGAGAAGCATCCATATCACACTATTAGATCTCATAAAATCACTTTTGACATTAAACAACTGTTTCCTGTGGCTTAAAAAATGATAGCATTTTGGTAGACTTGTAAAGCTAAATGTACTGTGAGCTGTTGTTCCAGTGGCATATCGGTAACTGTATCGCCTTCTCTAACAGCAATGATCTGTTCTCAGTGTTAACTCAGATGAAAAATTAGAAAGGACATTTGTCTCAACCACAGTTCTGTTAGAAGATCCATTACAAATATAGGTATGTAGTTAAACTTTTGGATTTACTAAAGCTTTGTTTTTAATAGTGTGTACTATTCCTGAACTAATCTCCTTTGTTTCTCAGCTCCACTGAAGACAACCTTTATGTCTGCTTTACATCAGCATCTGCATTTTATATAGAACTAGTCTGCATGTCTATGGACATCCCTGTTTCACCTATAGGTGATTTCTTTAGTTTTTTCTCACTGAGGCAGATGGAGACGCTGTTTAATTGGCCATGAAGGTAAACAACAAAGTTTTTGTAACACAGGAGCTGCAGACTGTACAGGTAACTTACAATGCAGTGTGGAAAACAATGGGAGAGGACTAAGCCTTCTTGGTAAATCCCTGTGTAGTTATGCTAAATTTCAGTTACAACTGACTTCCTGCAAACTGATTTAGAGGGATGATCTAATATATTGGTGCTAGCACAATTACCTTGTCTGATCACAAGCCAGTTGCAGTTCTTTGAAATATCACCAAAAAGTCTGTATTTTGAAGGTCTACAGCACTGAACATTAGGAATTTAGGGACACAGTTTCGCGAGTAGAAAAATTATGCACTGTGTTCTTTAGACTGCGATTTGTTGTCAAGCTATCTTGAAAACCAACAGTATTCAGCTCACCACTCTTTGTCTACTTAACAGTAAAAATAGATGAGTACAAGCTTTCCTGTCTTCCTGTGAGAAGCAGGAGTACTTACAACATATCTATAAACATATAAAATGTTCAAATGTTGTATGGAAGAACCAACAGAAAGTCAAGTTTTTATTGCAGTAACAGAGCAATAAACCACTCTATTTTTGGCCTACTCCAAGGTTCTGTTTCATTGAAAAGTTTACATTCACATCAAACCACGCTGCCTGTCTCCAATGGTTTCTGCTGAATTCCTGAGGCATCACACTTCATACCTCGTTAAGAGACTGCATTCCCAAAACACAGAGTGCTTTCCCTATGTAGCTCTTCCAACAGCCAGCATAAACCTCTCACCATGCATTAAAAGGTGTTTAATTCTCCTTTTGCAACACTGAGTAGACTCAGCTCTTGATTAAGTTATTGTGGTTCAGTTGCCAGCAAGTTCAGGCCTGTTATAACTTCCTTTTGTCAGAACTCTTTTAGTATCATTTGCTTATTTTACATAGGCCTTTTTTCCCAAGAGTCTTTTTTTCTGTTTAAAATTTCAATTCTGCAGAAAACTCTGTGACTTACAGAACTTTTGAAAAAGGTCTGTCAGTCATGTCCATGGGAAATGCGTCAGGGAAAAGAAAGAGGCTGTAAAAATTGTTGGCCTTCCCCATAAATAGTTAAAAACAAAATTAAAGTCCTATTTGGTGACTGACAGCAGAGTTAGGAAGGCTTTGATTGATAATATTAAAGTTATAATCCTCTGTCCTGCAGGAAAATTCACAGGTGTGCCATCCTCCACTTTTGTAGTATTTCACTGACATAAATCCCTCTCTACAGAGGTATGGGCCTTGGCACTAAAGTGTTAGAAGGCAGAACAAGAATCAAAGAAGGCAAATATAAATGTTCTGGGGTGGGGGGGAGGAAGCTAAACGTGTGTATTTTGTCACCAGAGAAAAATCACCTTGTGGTTTGGCATCTTATATTAACTTCTCCCTCCCAGACTCGTGTTAGCTCCCCTTGGATGTCTACATGTGCTGTGTAAGCATTTTATTACATTTCTTTTTAATAAAAACCTTGGGCTAAGGTTGACTCTGTTACATTAGTAGAAATCCAAAGTGAACCCCACTGAGATGATTAAGTTTATTCTGGAATTACACCGCAGCATGTTAGAGTGGAAACTGCCCCCTGACCCTCATCTTGTGAAAGCATTTTCTTCCATGAGTGATGATTTGATGGAAAATTAGTCATCTTGGACTTTACCAAGGCAAAGGAAGTCTTATCATTACAACATGCTGGAATCTGGTTATTCTTAGAAATGTGAAGTTTATAAGAGATTTCAAAAAGTCCAGAGTTTAAAAAATCCTTAGGAGCTATGGTCTCAGAGAAACAGCTTTACACTCTCAATCAAACAGAGACCATTCCTTTATGATTCCTTTCGTGTTCAAATGTGCCAAGAAATGAAATAATTGTCTGGTTTTGTTCTAGGATACAAGATCTAAAATCTTGTCCCAGAAACACCAAGTTACACTTGGTGAAAGGTTTTCTATTTTGAGATATTTCAACATTGATGTAAATGCTCCTTTTTTACAACTCCTCCATTCTCAGGGCAAGTAAGAAGGGCTGATTTGTATGATCATGGATAGCATCCAGTTCAACAGTCATTGCAATAACTATTTCACACTAAAAATCCAAATTCGAATCAGTGATATGAGGCTGTGATAACATGGAAATCAAGAACAATAAATAATCAATCAGACAAACCTTGCTTTTTGGTCTTTACTGCAGTGATCACAATCCTACATCGCTATGCTTAGGACAACCCCTTCGTCCTTTGTCAACTGAACAATGTCAAAGGCAAATTAACACTGAATTTGCTTTGTAATAGGCTATGAAAACTTGCTTGGCTTTGGCTACAAGCTTTTAAGAAATTATAGCTAAATATTTATTCCAACATATAAACAGATTATAAAGTATAGAAATTA
Organism: Pterocles orientalis; assembly: GCA_011057875.1. Lineage (NCBI taxonomy): Eukaryota > Metazoa > Chordata > Aves > Pterocliformes > Pteroclidae > Pterocles > Pterocles orientalis. The sequence continues at coordinate 450,106 of WKFP01014231.1, forward strand.
GTTGTTCATAGTTAACTGTCCAGCTTTCCATAAAACAGTCAAATATCACATGACCTTTCTCCTGCATATCAAGTCTAGATGCATGTCGATGAAGACTCGATATTTTTACAGAAAAGAAATATCTGAGCATTTCAGATACCTGCCAATGTTACAGCAAAAAAACTTCAAGGAGCAAACACTACTTTTGAGGGTAAAGGTTGAAATAAGATATAGCTATTTGCCTTCTGTTTTTACCTCACACAAGCAAAGAAGAAGGTACATGGGCTGGTCATAAGTTATATTCCCAGTGCCCCAGTACAATATCCATCATGACTTTTCTTGCCCTGATGCCTACTACATAAACTGCAGCTTAAAGAGGGAGAACAAAATAATTACATACCGCATATTATCACGAGAATGCAGGTCCTGAGTGGAAGTGCTTCACTTTTTATGTGCTGGATGAGAGTAGTTCATGAACTGTTCATGTCTTTAAAACTAAAAACTGTTAACACGCATATATGTGATATAGCAGAATAAAACCCAGAGTGCTCCTATGCATAAGAGAGAAAGAATGTCTTGCTTCGCTTCTCACTGAAATAATTAGCAGTAAGTTAGTGGTACTATAAGAAAACTGAGCAGCTTTTAAAGATGATGGAAAGTGGAAACTTTATAAGTTCATATATAATTAGCATCTATGAATTTTTAACTCCCCAAATATTTCAAATTGCCTTTTAAATTTCAACATACACATGACTGACACTTAGAAGAACACGGTAATGGTATTTCTAGTGTTTTCAAACTGAAAATCTCAGAATATTTCACAGACAGAGCAAAGGTAAAAACAGAATTAATATGCAAGATGGCAACTACATTTGCTGTTTCACAGGAATTTCTGGACACCTCCCCAAAGTAAAACTAGAACAGGAAAAAAGAATTCCCATGATAAAAAATGTCAGAAATTGTTTCAATAAAAATGAAATAATCTTTTCATGATTTAACTGTGTAAAATAAAAAGGGATATGTAAAAATGTCTGTTAATTTCAAACATTAGAAGTAAAAAAAAAATTAATCAAGAACATTACATATCTCAAAGTAGGGCAATACTTAATATCTTTTTTTTCCTGTTACATTTAAAACTAACACTCAAAAAGTTTCAACAAAAGCATTTTTTTTTTCATCACACAGCCTCGAAACTATGTATTCTGATAATCTGCAATTATTACACTGACTGGTTTTTTACTAGGTAATAAAAACAAGATATGACTAATCCTTACTCCTTCACCTCTGCTTTTATTCAGGTGGTAGCTTTCACCTGTTAACATGGGCAAACTTTATCAATAATAAGCTTAATATGATTTCCAACAAACATAAGAAAATACAGTGGGCAGAATCTATTATAGTTTATTTGGTTGCTGCACAAAACAAACCCTGATTGAAACCAACAAAACTGATTTTAACAATTTTTTCATTGTCCATTCATACTTTAAGCAAAAAATCAATTTAGCTGCTGTGTAGGTGTCTTGTCTTATGTGTGCACTCACAGAAGTTGACTGGTGTTGCCCACAGAAGTTGACTGGTGTTGCCTTTTACTAACCAAAGAGATTCCTTCTCTTCTAAACAATTTTTCCTTCTGTTTGTTCATACTGAGCAGTCATAATCCCTAGTGGTTTTAGGTATAATCTGTTGCTATGGGAATGACTGTGATGCTACAAAGGGAGGATTATGACCTTTCACTATATAAAAATGTTAGGTTTCTATTACCTTCTTGAATAGCACTCAAGAATTTTCATTTCAGTGTTGGGAGTTATCTTTCCTAAATGGATGTGGGGCTAACTATCCATGTAGGTGATAAGTGTTATCCCTAGTCATTACTGATTGTGCCAACACTTTGATTTCCAAAAGATAATGAATAACTTAATAAAGAACTGTCAATGTATGAACTGAAGCCTTCAACCAAGCCATGAAAGGCTTTGGCTGCTTAAAAAGGATTTATCAGTACATGATAGAGGTTAAAGAATTACCATTAAATCCTGGCAAAAATAATAAAAAACATAGCAGGCAAAAAACAAAAATGAGCTTTACACATTTTTTAATTAATGCAAATTTTCATGTTACTTCATTTTGTTTCGTTGTATGGTTTAGGATTAAAGAAAGAAACAAGCCGTCACTTGACTGCCTATTGCAAGACATCTCTGGCCTTGGCTGATAATAAAAAGGAGTGAATGGTATGAAGCCTAAGGAACAAGGCTCAGTCACTCCCAGCAATTACTGTGCCTTATTGATAACTTGCAGCTCTATCCTGCAAATGCCATCTCTGGAACAAAGCCTGTCACAGATCAGACTGAATCCATTAAAAAGCTTTGATTAACATGTCCCTAGGGTGTGCTGGGGAAACTTTTTACACCAAATGACAGCCTATTGCTGCTGCTTCTGAATTGTCCTCCTGCAACACTCTTGTGTTCTAATATAGTGCACAGTTTAAATTAAAAAACAGCAATGACTTTGTGTGACCTAAATACGAGCTGCTTTTATTAATTGTGGGATTTATCAACTGCTTGCAGATTAAGTGTTCAAAGAAGCAACAACTAACCTTACTGTGTGTTACCTAATATTAATTATATATCTCCTGTATTTTCCTGTGCTAGCGTATATGTGTCCAGAGAAAGGGTTATATTTAATGTGCTCTGTTTAGTGGACAAGAAGCTTTGTGCTTGTCTTCCCTTGAAAAGAAATTGTTTGTATTTGACAAGCATAACATCAACAATGCTGGCTTTCTTTAGCAGGAGCTGACATTGATGTGTAAATGGATTTCAGTTCTTTTAAAGGGGATGCACAAAAGCTCCATCTTTCTGAGCCACAAATTTCAAGAGGGTGAGAAATTGCCCTCTACACACCCAATCATTTTCCCATCATCCACTGGGGAAAACAGCCCTTATCTATTGTGGATATGATTTTTTTGTTGTTGTTGTTACCCTGCAGTCCCTTGTAAGACATATGCTGAATGCTATGTGTCAGGGCCAGCAGGGAATAATACATTATGAAGAAAAAAATGGATTCCTTTATACTCCATTAAAATACATATTTAGAAACACCTGCAGGTATAAGAAGCCCTTCCCAGAAGCCTGTTTGGTGTGATGTACTAGAACCTAGGAAAGAGACATAAAAGAAAAAACTGATCCTGTTTACATTCAAGTCAGTGTTAAAATCACATTAAGACAATGTTAAACCAGAGGTAAATCCATGGAAAATCAAGTGTTAAAATGCTGAGCCATTTGGCACAATGGTAATTTTTTAATAGCAATTCAAATTTCCTGTGTGCTGGATCTTTGATGAGGGCTATCTCTCTTAAGCAGTACCTGGGCTGAAGCTCACAACAACACTTTCCTGTACTAGAGGGGAGCAACTGGGCAAGACTGGAAGACCAGCTGGGACCAATGGGGGAGAGGCATACCAGAGCCCCTGCCCTTCTCCTAAGCACAGTTTATGTCTGAGGTGGATGAGAAGAATGTAGGAAGGCAGGCAGAAGCATGGTGACCTCTGTGACAGCTCTCTGCCACACAAAACTCTCCTGGGGAACAGGAAAGTAGGGAGAGGGAGATGCACACCGCTCCAATTGTTTTGAATAGCCTCTACTATCTTCAGAACTGCATTACAAAATGAAATGAGGTATAAAGTAGCTCTGCCTGTCAGTAAGGTGCTGATGACTACACTGGGATTACAGTAGAGAGGAGCTAGCTAGCTTCTGTATCTTTAAAAAACCAAAAGAGCAATAATCCTCTACACATCAGCATTTAAATCTGAAGAAAATGGTGGGTAAATAAACAATCCCCTTGTCAGCATCCCTTCAGGTAGGGCTGGGGTAAGTACTATTTCATAGGAGCAGCACTGTCTTCTAGGTGTGCATTGTTTGTAACAGTAGTTCTCCACATCTCAAATGGGATTAATTTTCCTAAAATTAGAACAGGCAGTGCAAGGACATAGACACCTGCCTCTAGGTTTCTTTTTAATCCTTCCACGTTTATGGCTATGCATTTTTAAAGGACATGCATGCAGAGGTTGGCTTGAAGCGTGTTTTACAATGTACAGGTGTTGACATCATAAATCTAACAAAAGGCAGGGCAGCAACATAGATGTTTAGCTGCTGAGAACAAGTTTGAATGAATATGCAGGTCCCTCAGAAAATAGGTGCTATTGCTGTCACCGGTTTGTGCTATTCGTATAGAATGATAGGGCCATATATATTAACATCTCTGAAAATGTTATTTGTTGACTTTGTAGCTTGACCACCTATGTCTGCCTGACAACAATTGACAAAAGCCTTTCTATACAGAATAATTGTGGCTACAAATGTGCTTTCAGTGCCTCTACTACCTTCCCTTCAGCAGGTGTACCACTTTATTGCTTGATACTACCCTCTCTTTTAGAAGTCTGGCTCCAAGCCTTCTTTGTTTCAACCCAGATGCCAGCCCCTATTTAACTATTCATTAAAAAAAAGAAAGAACACCCCCCTACACACACCATCTGGAGTAGAACTCGTAGGGGAGGGGACTAATTTCTGTACCTTTTTTAACTGTCTTAAAGGTGAAAGGATTTGTCACATCCATTTAATGACCTATCTTAGATCTAATAGACACTCATATTCAGAAAGGCTTGTTCAGAAGCTGGTTCAAACAAAGGCAATAGAAGCAGAGAAGAACATACACAAGGGGCAAAGTGGTTTGGGATATATAAATCTACCCAATTATAATTCAAACAAAAACAAGTGAGAAACCATACTCTGCTGAGGCACTATTGGCCAAGCACCTCGGCTTTGCATTCATGCATAATTAAGCTTTAGACAGCTGCAGGCTTCTCTAGTGCGACAGGGCACAGGATATCACAATACAAAGTAAGATGCATGCCAGTGCCTAAAACCAGTTGGGTTTATATTCAGATGCAGCACTTAAAAATCCCAACAAAACAACAACAAAACCCTCAGCAAAAATAAATTTCTATTCAAGATGTCAGTAAAATGTGAGTTGGGATTCACAGAATCCCCTTACTGCCCTCACTGTGTTGTATATTATTTTCCTTTAAGTTTACACAATGTATTAAATCAAAACAAGCAAGAAACATTAAATAAGTTTCAGGACACTGTTTTTGCAATTAAAGTGATGTTTTAAAAATCTACATCTCTCTGTTAGGGTATTGTGACATGCAAATGGTAGCATTCAAGGAGATCAAGTATGTAAGAAAGAGAAAGTCTCTCAGTGGGATTTTTTACAAGTGCTTTAAACTGAACATAGTTTTGTTTATAGAAGCTGGTTCCTTTCTCCATTACAAATCACATTTGGCATAAAGTCTGAGAAGGCAGCATATTGTAATGCCAGCCACTGGCAGACTTCTGTCAATAGTTGCCCCAGCTGTGATGATCTCAGAAAATATTGACATGTGTAGAGAATTTGGCTTTTTACTTTTATTTACCTTTGGCACTGCTTCAGTTCTGAAAGACTGCGATTCTGTGTCCTGCTAATTGTGTTAAGTCTCTGAAAAATACCGTCTCCTTTCTAAGCTGAGTGTAAATCTTGGTTACTATGGGGCAGAGAATAGGTTGTTTACTGAAAAAAGAAAAAGGAAATGCATTCCATTTTACAGGCTCAGTATTTCTGTAAAGATAGATTTTTTATATTTGACATGGGATTAAAGTTGCCTCTTGGAAAATTTTGATATGATTAATCACACATGACTGGGAAATGTGAAGTCACAATAGCCTGGGGACAGGACACTTACAAGTCAATACTCACTTCACTCTGTTTGAATGACACAATATAAATGCAAAACAAAGATGTAAAGATCTACATTTCTATAGAAGGCAACAGGAACAGTTTGGTAGCTGTGCAAGGAAGTCTAAATAAAGACTTGACTAGTGAGAGAAAAAGCGAAACTGAACACAGGAGGATATAAGAAATACATAACCCTGACTTATAAGATGGTAAACCACTAGAGCTAATGCTGAAGTTGATACCTACAGACGTCTGGGTTGGCATCAATGACAATAAGTTTGAATGTTTTTTTAATAACCTTAGTAACAGAAAACTGAGAAGATTCACCCTGGTGTCCCAGATGTATGTTTCTTTCTTTTTTGCAGTGTAGGTTTTAGCAGAGTGATGAAGCTGTGCCTTAACTTCTTTTTCATTGATACACAGTTAATTACATAGTTACGTTATAATGATGTGTTCTTTGTTTTCCTATTCAGCCTTCTTTTTTCCTTATCCTCACAGATGATGTCCTAAATAAGAGGCAAGCAACCAAAGAACAACCAAGACAGCAACAGTAGCATGGGTGAAGTTAAGGTTAATTGCATTTGTACTTACAACAGTTACTTTATCAGTTCTGCTTGTGCTGGTCAGTCATAGTTTCTCTTTGTTTCATCTTTATCTTTTGTGCATGGTTTTCCAAAGTGCTCTCTTTCCAGGTCAGTTTAAGTGAAACAGAGCGCTTTGGAATATCACGCATTTTAGGGTCTTGAATATTTGAGAATCTCAGATTCTGGTTTGACATGGAGCAAACAGACCACAATTTCAAAAATAGCCTTCTGCAGAGATTTGGATAATGCTTTTTGCATTGGGAGTTTTAATACAGCATGCCTGGAGTATTTGAACACTTGGACTAATGTCTTGGGTGTTAAAATTATGTTCACAGTGGTTTGTGTGTGTGTGCACATGTGTGATGATTAAGATGAGAACTGACAAAGCTACTACAGGTATGCAGAAGGAATCTTAAAGCACTGTAATCAATCATATTACTTTCCACCATAAGGGAAGTACTGTTCAATTTTGATCCCAGTTATACTGATGTACATCTGTAGTAACTTCACCGAAGTAATCTAGGATAACTACTAAAATAAATTAAAATATTCCAGACATGCACTCACCTGAGATGACAGCTCTGCTCATTCAGGTTTTCTAGAAGGACCCCCAGGGCCTTCTGGCAATGCTGTGGGGTAGCCAGCCAGCCTGCCTGTAGCAGTGCAAGGGATCACTCTTCCTCAGCTTTTAATTTGTCACTGTGATACTCTCAAAGGTTGCTTCTGACCCATTTTTCCTGCCCACCCAGGTCCCCTTAAGTGTCAGGCCTGCCCTCCAGTGTATCAGCTGCTCTCCCTGCCCCCAGCTTGGTGTCCTTCAAACTTAACTGAGGGTCCATTTCATCTCACTGTCTGGGTTGTTGATGAAGTTGTTGAACACTTTCCATGACAGTTTTATCCCCAAAGCGTGCCACTCATAACTGGCTGCTAGTTCAGTTTCAAACAATAGACCACTATCCTGTAAGGCCAAATGTCCAACCAGTTTTTTTCTCACCTTCTGTTTAAGGTCATCTTCACGCCTTTAATGTTCATTATATGTCTGGAGATTGAAGTGAGGCTGATCAATTCATACTTCAGATCCTCCATCTTGTCTTTTTTGAAGAAGTGCAAAACATTTGTCTTCTTCCAGTTTTTGGGATCTCTCTCTATCTCCACGACATTTCAAAAAGGACAAGCTCACAATGTCATAGTACAGCTCTTCCAGCATTTTTAAACATACCTCATGTGGCTTGTGAACGTATTTGTGTTCAAATTTCTTGAGCAATCCCTAATGCAGTGCCTAATGCTGGTAGCAGCTCTCATCCCAAATTGTGCTATACTCTACTGAGACTTGGGAAGCCTGGGAGCAGGCATTGTAAGACTAAGGAAAAGAAGGTATTTCTTCAGTACAAATAGCCATTTCTTCACGGTTTTTTAGATATAAACAGGTGTTTATGAGTTAAGTAAGGCACAGAAAGGCAATTTTTCCTGTAGAGTTATTTCTACCGATTACCTAAACTAAAAAAAGTGAGGGATTCAGGAAATATAACAAAGTCTATTACATGGGCATACTTTAATGAAGATATTAGTAAACATCTCTTCTGTGGGAATTGGGTCCTACTTCGGAAGATACTTAAAGGCGAGGCACTTTACGGGATTACTAATGTGTTAGCTCTACTCATGTGTTAAAATACACACATGTGGCTGAGCTGAATAGACCCACACAGATGAATTTGTTTCAAATCTATGGTAATTAACAAGAAGACAAATTACGCAGATCAATAGTTCTCATCTAAACTGCAGGTGTGGTGTTCATTTGATTGTTATTTATTTTATTGTCTGCACAGGTAGGAAAGCACAAACATGTGTAGGGCACTACACCCAAGCCGCAACTATACCACTGTGTTTCTTCCAGACATTTCTTCTCTCTTTCTCCATCAGACAGAGCTCAGTGCTATGTCTGAGAAACCTACTGAACCAGTGCAGTCTGCTAGACAGAACTGACCACAGTCATCTTGCTCTTGTTACTGTGTAAAATCTACAGGAAACTAGACCCTTAACAGGATTAGCTCCAGATGCACAGCTCAGTCAAGAACTATTCACCTCAAGCGATGATTAAGTCCTCTGTAGAATAAATTTATGAAACTAATCCCCATACTTCTACTGATAGTCTCTTCTCCTTGCTGCTTTAATGTTTTCAGCCATGCAGCATTTATCTTGTTAAAACAAGCAACAATCAAAAAAACCTCTTTTGGTTCCATATTTATTTCCTGTTTTGTTATTGGCTTACAAATACTCAAAATTAAAGGCGTAAATTAGAAATTTCTCACTCTGAACATGGCAGACCTTTTTATTTTTCCCTTAAAGAGAGTAGTGTCAGTCATACCGTGTGATCAAGAAATGGTAGTGTTATGTGTCAAGTAATATCTTTGAAGATGATGGGCAGATAACAAGGATCTCTTACTTAAGATGGCTGTATAAAACTCCTTTTCTCCAGTCAGATAACTGAAACACAAGGGTATTTTCAGCAAAACCAGAATCATGTGGTCCAAGATGTTTCCCTGGTAAAGCAAACAGCTGAGAACAGACAGACCCATGTGATGGAGCTGCATTTGTCTGCTGGTCTTGGAGACAAGAAGAAAGATGAAGAAATCTTAAGCAGTGACAGAGACAGGCCCCTGAAAGCAAAAGTCCAGGAGGACATACCTTTTGGACAGGATGTAGCCTGAATGAGGCCACATCCTATTATTGGATTGCTCATATGTTAAAGGAAGCAAAACTGGATATTGTCCATAAATAGAAGATTACAACAGAGACATGTAACTCCCTTGTCAAGTTCTCGTCTTCTAGAAACAGGCTTCCAAGTTCAGACTTTGCAAATGCTACAAATACAATAAATGAAAAAACCTCATGTGACACTTCCTGTTTTCCTTCACTCATAGAGAAGAAAATTCTTTTGCTGGCAAGGAACACATTTAAACATTGCAACATAAATTAACCTTTATGGGTTTATATATGCATGAGAGAAATACTGTTTATATATATTATGCGGTGAATAATTCATAACAAATATTACTTGATATAATTATTATCATTTATATTTCTATTTTTCAGAAAGTCCTTAGGCAGCAAATTGTTGGAGGATGGGAAAGTAATGTAGGAATGCAATGTATGGTCTTCTTGTAGTCTTCTTTATGCCTTACCTATTGAAGGCAGTATACTGCTGGAGACAGCTAAAAAAGAGCAGTTCACATGCACTCTCTTGTATGCATGCTCCCATGTAAAGACAAGGCTTTTGTTCTTTCTTGTTTTCCTTAGATGAAAGTCATTGATTTAGAATCAACATATGTGACTGTTTTGGGGGCAACCTTATTCATGATGACCCAAGAACCCTGATTAAATGAAAGCTTTGTGGAACAATTTTGTACAGGCTTTGTGTTGTATGTTTTCTTATGCATAATGGTTAGCCTTCTTGCAGTAGAGATCTCCACCTCAGTCACTTTTTTTTCACTTTGACTTATTTTTTTTGTACTTCCTGGAAAGGTTCTGCATGGACACCATCACCAGAGATGACTACTGCCTGTTTCACTTATAGCAGCTTCTGACTCACTCTGTGGCAATTGTGAAGGAACCCTTTGAGAGCTGTTTTTTGCACATCTGAATGACCAAATTGTTCTCTTCATCTGATACAGACCTTTTCATAGCCTTCGCAGGCATTTCTAGCTTTTATAAAATGGATAAAAAAGGGACACTTGGGAGACACTTTTGGTTTTGAATTTATTTTTCCTAAACACAAAGTGCATATGCTCAGTAGAAAACAATTATGTGATTGTAAAAAGTTAACTGGCACAGTGTTAACTACAAATGACTGACCAGTTTGCACAAACCAGATCACATTCAGCATCATGTCAAATAACTCTTTGAATTCACACTGAAAAGAAGTATTTAGTGTAACTGGGGGTGCTCCTATTTGTGCACGGTTGATGATTAATTGGTCTATAGATAGGGAATTTTGTACCTGATCTTTTCCCCCTGTACTGTGCATGTGATAAAATTATTTGGTCTATTAAATGGAGATGAGAGTTAACAGTGTGATTCTTGTGCACTTCTTACACATTTTTTTACTTCACAGAATTCTTCTTTGATAAACTACCAGAAAATTGTAAGAGATTTAATCTTTCCGTAGTCAAGCCAATGCCCTGTTGTCCTGGGTCCAGCTGGGATAGGGTTAACTCCTCACAAAAGCTGGGAGGTGGGCATAGCCAAAGGGATATTCGATACCATGCTGATGTCATGCCCGGGATATAAGGGGAAGCTAGGCCGGAGAAGGGTCTCTTTTGTGAAGTCCTTGGTGGTGAAATATTCATTGTATCAGTGTTTTCCATTGTATTCTATATCTTGTCTCGTTCTTACATTCTCCTTTCTTTTGCTTTCCTTGTGTGGTATTATTAAAAAATCTGTCGTTAGCTCATGAGGTTCTACTTTTTTTTCTTTTTTTTTTCTCATCCTTCCCCATCTTATCGGGAGGGGAGGGAGAGGGGGATTTGCAACCACGTGGTGGTGGTCCTGACCCAAGACAATATTTTGGCGCTCCAACGTGGGCCAGAAGGGTTGAGATAACGACAATTCTGACCAGCACGTGCTTTAATAATTTGTTACACTCATTTCTTGTATTAGTTAAGCTGGTCACGATGCTGGCCTATTTGTTCTCAGGGTGCTGTTATGTGAAGCCTTATATGTATTATGTTCTCCCTGTGGCGTGTTTATCCGCTCAGGGAGAGGGAACAGGGCGATGCTTTTGTTGCACTGGACAATACTGGCTTACGATACGATGGAGGCACAGGCCATGCGGCTCGGCGGGTATTTGTATGCCGCGCTGTGGTATCTCGGGCGCCCCCTCTTGATGGTTGTCGGTAATAACACCCAATTTATGGGAGAGACCGGGGGGGGGGGTACACACTCCCACCTCTTCAATTACTCTCTCTCATTCAGGCTGATCACATCAGTTTTTGAGAGTTTCAGGTGTGCTGAGGATGTTCAAGCCAGCATGGTCTCACCGCTGTGTCTCCTGTGTCAGGCAGTGCTTATGCTGTGCCTCCTGTGCTCCGTGTTCAGGATTATACAAAGATTTTGTACCGCACTGTGCTGGATCCTGGCCAGTATTTATCAAATGCCACTTGATACTATGCAGCTTCCTCAGGGGAAAGAAGGAAAAAACAGTCCAACAGCCACTGTGACTACTCCAACCATGCTGACAGCCACTGCAACTACTCAAACCCTGCTGACAGCCACTGAGACTACTCCAACACTGCCGACAGCTACTGCAACAGATGTCAGTGTCGATCGCCCCCGTACAAAAGAAGAAATATACCAAAAAATCTGTTCGCTTAGTGAGAGATGATGATGACCCAGGCTCGTCAGGAGAACAGAAGGAAGAGGTAAAACCAGAGATAATTACCCGATCCCTATCCCTGAGTGAGCTGTGAGAGCTAAAAAAGGATTTCAGCCAATGCCCAGATGAGTGCTATGTTACCTGGCTGCTTCGATGCTGGGATAATGGTGTCAGTAGTTTGGAATTAGACAGTAAAGAAGCCAGATATCTGGGATCCCTGTCTGGGGATGCTGGATTTGACAAGGAAATTGTGAAAATGACACCAACCCTCAGCCTCTGGAGGCGACTTTTGAATGGTGTAAGGAAAAGATAACCCTTCAACGAAAATATTCCATGTCACCTAGGGAAGTGGTCTACCATGGAGAAGGGTATCCAGTACCTGAGGGGACTAGCTGTGCTGGAGGTAATTTATAATGATCCAGACGAAGTCCAGTGCACAAATGTGATGTGGCAGAAGTTCCTATGAAATGAACCATCATCATATGCCAACTCATTGGCAATAATGCGTTGGAGAGAGTTTGAGGGACGGACGATGGATGAATTGGCTGGCCGACTCCAGCAATATGAAGGAAGTCTCTCTTCCTCTGTTCCAGCCTGCATCTCAGCTGTGGAGAAACTGTCCCAGGAGTTCAGGCAATTCAAAGAGGATAGGTCCCACTTCTCGTCTGCACACCTGTTTTGAACCAAAATTAAATTCCTCTTTTAAGGTATTTAGCATTTGTAAGAATTAAGAAAAAAAAGCAGCCTACGTGCAAAAAGAAATTATTTCTAGAAATGGTTCAAATTAAATTTTATGTATTGTATCTTTTTATGTGCTGCTATGATGCAGAAAGAATTACAACTAATATTAATTGAAAAAAATTGGAATAGGAACCAGCTTGATCTAATTCAGTATCTCAGCAAGCTGAACTGTTGCAATCCCAGAATTCATTAGGGGAGATTAAAGACTGAACACAAAGATGAGGGTAAAGATGTGTTTTTTGTATGTTTGATCACATCACAGCTTTTAATAACTTCATGACTTTATCATTGAACCCTCTGTTTTCTGTCCTGTTACCTTCCTTTCCAGAAGATAATCTAAATCTTTTTGGAACCATTCCCATTTCCTGGATTACAGCATCATTTTGTGTGAGTTATTTTGATATGCCGTGGTGAAATATGGCAGTTCTGGAATGGTACGTGAAGATATGGTAGAGATTACATGATTCCCTCTTCCTGCAGAAGCCCAGCTTTAAGAAATATGTTTCTATGTTCTGCTGAGCTGTATTTCTTATATCAGGAATTGCAATCTTGGAGTTAGACCAAAACTGTTCACTGTATGTTATATATTAAAAAAAATTATAGGCCTTTCCACTTCAAAAAAACTTCAAGACCTATAATGAAGAGGGGCCTTTTGGAAAATGGATTATGATTGTAAAGACACTGTGACTTGCTCTAAACTCTAAAGACGAAATAACTGTAAACAACTATGCAAGCTTTTGGTTAACCTCATGTCATATGAGGTCTATCACTGCAACAAAACTCCACAAGAATGTAACTTGTTGGAAACTAGTCTCCTTAACTAATACAATCTTGAGGTAATACAGAAAGATAAAGGCCAAGTTATTACTACCACAGAAGCAGAACTCCTGTGGATATTAAAGGGTCTTTTGTATGCGTATTTCAAGTGTCACTTTTAGTCAACAGAGTCATGGCTCTGTTAACCCTACTGGTGAAGTTTAAGGAGGCTCCCACCAAATCCTTTAGTCATTACTGCAATTAGACTTGTAAGACTGATTGGCATTTCAGTTAACAACAGCAATAAAAGGGCTTTTGCCGTCAAATGAACTGAAAATTGGTGACTAAAGATTAAGTTCTCTGTACCCCCTTTTACCTCAAGCCAATATCAAAAGATTTTTTTTCTGAAACTAAGGCATGACATGTAGTTATGGGCTGAGCTAGATCAAACAGGCACCATGGTTGTGCTTAGGGTTCCTGGTCTCAGAATGCTGAAGTGAAACCAGACTATTGGTTCTTATATTTTAAAAAGTACAATTTCAAACTTCCTGTGTAAAAAAAATGTGCCAACAAGAGTATGAAGAGTGAGAACAAGCTGCCTATGGGACTCACACGTGATTGCTTGTACATTTCACTTAGTGATTGTGTTGTTGGTTTAAAATATGTATGCTGCTGTTGCACAGCTCCTGAAGTCTAGTTCTCAGAAGGTAATAGATTATTCTAATGTATCAGTGATGTTACTAAAGATTGTATTTCAGAGACTGACATCTTTCAGTCACAATTTCTGTGACTCAGACTTGTTTTACATTTTCAAGCACACTGTACGGTGTCTCTTTCATTAACTCCATCCATATAGCTAGTGCTAGCAACATTTTTATACCAGGTGGCAAGTGTAGAGCTTTATTGAACATTAAATGTTAGTTTTGGCAAGAATCAGAAAATGGTTGATTATACTCCATGAATTCTCCTAACTCCCTCAGTTTATCCTAAAAGCTTCATAACTTGTTTTACATCAGATTCGTTTCCTATCCCAGACATCACACTATTTCTCCTCTTGTGTTGTCAGAGATGTCAGTGTGTTTTCCTAAACCAGTGCACTATGCCTCCAGCAAACACATCAGGAAGTTGGTGAGGACAGGGTCTGTGTTTTTCTGCTCACCCCTGCAGATTTACTAGGATAAACAATAAATTGCGGTTCACTCTCAAAGACCATATAGGTCTAGCTGTGACACAATGCTTTGGAACCAGATAACCTTTTATACTGTTCATTTTGAAAAGAAAGACAAGAAGAATACAGCTGCCAATAGAGATAAAGTCCGAAACAGGCAGTCTAAAACCAAGCAGCCCTCTACAAATGTAGGGACTGTGAATATTTGCAGTGTTTGGGCAACATAAAATGGTTAGATTAGTAGGAAAGTTTGTTTATGCAATTTTATTTCTTATGACTGGCTTTGACGTTCACATTACAGAGGACTCAAGGCCTTGTTACCTTCCACATCCACACAGGACATTGTAGAAAGCCTACGTGGCTGAACTGGACCAATAACAGAAAACCCAAGCTTGAGCTCTGAATATAAGTTTTAAATGAGGTGTGTGGGAAGTCACCTCATTTAACAAACTGTAGGCATCTACAGCTTAAGTAGTTAGCCATACTCTATGTAATCAGTCAAAGGAGAGAAGAGGCATTTCCAAGACTTCCTTAATCTCACCTTAATGGAGATGTTTTAAATCCCTGAAATGAGTACCCACAAGGGCCTGTTTCTCTCCAGTGCTTGTAAGAGGTATCTACAAAACAGACTTGGATATGTCTGCATCGTAGGAGTTTAAATTTAGAGGACCTGAATACTGCTTCCAGGGACAGTTACTAAAAGCCCCAGGCATGAGAAATCAGGTTTCAGAGCATTTGATGTATTCATATGGGCATCACCAGTGCAGTCAAGGAAAAATTTGTTTGATTAACACAGAAGATGGGAGGCAACCTGGGTTATACTCTAAGAGGCAAGAGGGGAGATCCATACCTGAAAAGCCCTCTTCACATATCATTTCTCATCACTCCAGAACTTAGTTTTTATACTGTGATTATCAAGGGTCAAGAAACTACCTACTACGGTCCCAACAAATTTTCAGAAAATTGTGTATTGTACTCTTCCCTCTTAGGACTTGTGTATGAATATAAACGCTATTGTGCCCACGGAACTGTCGTCATAGTCCTTTCACATTTATTAGACAGCCCTTTGTTTTTATCTCAAGAAAAGAGATATTTGCCATTTGTATATTGCCACAACAGATGTGAAAAAAGATTTAACATCAATAGGGGAAATTCATTACTGCAGTAGTGCACTGAAGTTTGTATTACTACCAGGATTAATGTAACTCAGTGTAATTACAACAGAGAATTTGCTGCTGGGATTTATCTCCAGTCTGCACAGAGGCACAGTAAGAGTTGTCTTTGTTACTGGAAAGCATTTGTTATTTTAAAAAGAAAATAAGCTTACATGGATAATCAGAAGTCATCCATTTTCGCCACAGAAAACAGTAGAGCCTGAGATTTCACTGAATATCAGTGGAATGATTTGTAAGTTGCCCCAGGCCCAAAATGAACACTGAAGTTAAAACTCAGACTGAACAGCAGAGCAGAATGGTAAAAAAAAAAAGAAAACAAAATAAACAATACTATAATTGAAAAAGCACCTGGTTGCAATAAAGATAATAAGAAACTGTAACTTCCATGTTAGGAAGATGAATTTGACTTGTACAGAAGAAAAAACAAATGAATTGAAATAACAGGCATCTTAGTTTGTTCTTGGGTATTGTTCTCACTTTCAGTACCTAAGTTGGTATAGAATCAAGTCTTTATTGAAAGTTAGTTAAACAGTACCATCATCCTAAGTAAATATTTAACTCCTGGCAGAAGGTTTAATGAAGACTAGTGGGATTAACTTAAGAAAATACCCATGATTGGAGTGATTATCACAATTAAACCCATTCACATCAGCTTTCTATGGTTCTAGTAGATAGTTTTACCAAAGCTAGCAGGATTAATGTAAAAGAAATGCCCAAATTTGAGGTCATTATTGCAATTAGACTCTACATGTCGACATTTCATGGTTTTATTAGAGAATGATTGTGTTTTTATGCTGGAGCAAGGAGTCTATTGCTGCTCTAGGCCACATGTCATCCAATCAGCATTCAGCTGTAGTGCAATAATATTCCCCTAACTGTTGCAATGAGCTACGCTAAAGAAGCTCTTATCACCCCAAAATGTGGAAAGGTTGTTTCTAGTTGTACCAAGTTACAGGTTCCCATCCTGTCAAACATGTTAACTAACAAGAATTATCAGCCAGACATGACCAGTGTAAATGAAGCACTAAAATACAAAATCCAGAATGAACACACCATGCATATATCTGGATTAATCAGTCTGGCCTTCTATAGTGAAAGATAAAGGAAGGGGTGAGGGGGAGCAATACAGTGTTATCCTACAGATCGTGTGGGTTCCATTACCAGATCACATGTACCTGGACATGAAAAGAAAAAGAGATCAATTGTATATTCTGGAGCATATCAAGCTGTTTCATAGTGTAATCATCTTTGACATACTACTGAAGAAAAAAGGTATTTGTATCAAATAAATAAATACAACCAGACAGGTTCCCAGGCTTCTTTTGTGTTTCCTAACAGGAAGAATGTGATTATGACTGAGGTAGAGAGTTCCGAAAGAACCATTTCAGTTCATGAAGTTTCTCAAGATCTGACAGACTGACAATAATTTCATTCCTCTTCACCACCTCTGCCTTTGTAACTTCATCTAAAAGACAGACCCAGAGTAAAAGACACATTTGTATCTGTAGCTTCTTTCCCAGTTGCTGGAGAGAGTAGTGGGGAATGAATATCAGCCACTCCTTCAGGCTGCATCTGTATATTATTTCTAAGACTTTTGAGTACTTAACACAGAACTGAGGAATTTTATCCTGCTTTTCCAGGTTATCTTCCTTCTTTCGCCCATGTGTTCCATGGCATCAGGTAGAAGATGTGCTTGTGTGAGTAACATGAAGACTGAGTAGACCTTGGCCAAGGTCAAAACACAAACTAGCAGATCATCTGGTCACCATAACAGTCAAAGTTTTGAGTTTAAACTGCCTGTACTAACATTAGCTGTAACATTTAGACAAAATAAAAAGGAACCAAGTATTATTTCAATAATTGCTTATTCCTGGATTTTATAATAATTCTGATTTTCAACAAATAACATAAATTTCATACAACTTTATTATATTTTATTACAGATGAAATAGTAATTTTATCTTTTTTACCAACTGCCAAGAGCAACATACTAGCTCTATAATTTAAAGGTATTATCGAAAACAGAAAATTACTTGCAAGGATGTTCACACTGAGAGACTGAAATTTTGCAAGATTGAGGATGTCATCTGCAGTAATTTTTAAATCATGAAATTGAAACTGTAAGCATGGAACTCTTACTCTGCTGTACTCAAAACTTATCTTTTTTTTTCTTTATATGGAATTTTGCTATGTACTTGGATGAGTGAGTCCATTCCAAATGGATAGATGAAATACTTCCCATGAGAATGGGCACATAAAAGGACCGCGTCTGTGTGCTCTTTTTGTTTTACACTTTAATATTCATACAACGAAGTCTAGTGTAGATTAACTGCAATCCCAACTGCAATCATTCTTTGTCTAAAATACAGAAAGAAATATATTTCACTGGGGTAATTTCTGAAGATTAGGGAACACAAGCCTGAGCACCTTGGAAAGTGCATCATGAAATATGCAGCTTGGATTATCATATGGTTAGATGTAAATGTTAGTCACACAAAGATAAAATGGAACCAACACTTGTACTCTTGTTACCATAAGGACTCATTGATGCTGCCAGTCCAGTGCCACACAGCTCCAGTACAGTCTGATTTCTAAAGCCATTTTGTGATTATAATTAATTACTTGCTGTGTGAGCTTTTTGTTTGTTTGGTTGGTTGATTGTTTATTTTTAAGACTTTGCAAAGCACCAATTTGGTCCGGCAGCACAACTGGTGAGTGATGATGTGCCAGATTATATTAAGTCTCCTGAATTCATATGATTGAACATTACTTGACATTGCTCCATATTAGGAAAGCCAAACAGTGCAGAGTACATTCTACAGTAACAAGAATGAAAATGGCTTTCTGAAACATAGAATCTGCCACTGTCCATTTTTTAAGAAAGCAGTCTCCACTTCGTGCTTACCAAAGCCTCTTAATTCAGCTTTGCTATTAGAAGAATTGTATCAACCTTAAAACCTAATGAAAAGTTGAAATTAATTTTCTTAACTGGCATTATTAATCCTTCTCTTTCACAAATTGTAGTGAAATCTTCTAAAAATTATAGCCCACTTCAAATAGCCTGTGTTCAGAACTCACAAATATAGCCCTCATAAAAATAGCAAGATTGGCTCTAAAAAAATCACAAGAAATATTAAAAAATCTTTATTTTTGTTCTTTCTGACTTCCAGTCTTTGAAACTCTTGTGCATTGCTGTACTCTTTAATGTAAATGATGTGATGTTAGGTATTCCCATTTCGAACTGCAATACTAATTGCACACACCAAATGATGATTTGGCTTTTTGACTGCACATTATCTCCTCCAAACACAGGTGGAAGATAGATGGATTTCTTCCCTTCCTATCCATCAGAACAGCTTCCTTATTAGGCCTACTCCATTCAGGCCCCTGTGCAAAGATACATAATCTCTCCTGCTTCTAATATTACCTTTAATTTCCTTTTTCCTGCCTTCTTGAAACTAATATATTATTTTTCACACCTTGCACTCCCTCAGACTGTCTCAAATCTCTCCTTAGAGTTTCACAGCCCCCAGGTTCCTAAGCCTGAGTCTTGTTAATGAAGCTACATTTCTTTAGTTTCCTTTTTGTCCACACAGTCCACTTCCTAGGCTTTTCTTGCACAACCTGTACTCCCTGTTAGTGGCAGTTCCCCATGTCTTGCTTATCCATTTGTGACACTGCCTTCCTTCGTGTCCTGAGCTCAGATGTGCACAGTACCATTTCACTCTCACCTCTTTTTTATACCCTGATGGTTTTTTACACCTCCCACCCTTAGATGCTTTTAATGTTTCTTACTGTCACTTTGCTTCCTTGTTGGCATTCCCTATCTTTTACTTTGCTCTCTTTTGTCACTCCCTATTTCTTCTCTCCCACACTTCCTCCTGAATGTCAAAGGCCCCTCTTCCCTGCTTCAGGCTCCCTTTCTCCTCATGGGTGTCCTTTCTTGAAATGAGTATGTTCCTAGGAAACAGTGGACAGAGTTCTCAGATGCCATGTTGGCATGTACTGCCAATTTACATGGCTTTATCAAAGATATATGATATCTGATGTTTCACCTCAAACTGAAGTTCCAGGAGATAATTGACTGTGTGACAACCCTTCTTGCTCACTTCTTTTTTTTTAAACTCTCTCAGGGCTTGAGCCAAGTGAGGATACTTGCAAACACATCGTACACTGGAGGGTTAAGATCCAAAAGGCAACTAAGAATTACACAACATTGATTTTTGTGCTCACATTACTAGTGAGTGTTTTGAGGATGAGTCACGGTCTGTGAAGGTTCAGGCTGGCAATAATACAATGTTAACAGCAGCTTGCAGGTAGCCTGAAACTTCTTGGAACCAGCACTCTGCCTGGAACCGATATTCTGGTACAAAGGAATCTGCAGCTGCAATGTTTCCCCAGCTTGCTGGAGCTCCCTCATCACTCCTTACGAGACCGACTTGACTTAACAGATACAAATCTGTTAATTTCTGTCTCTCTCTCCCCCTTTTTCTTCCTCCTGCATAGCTAAAGATATTTCTTACGAAATGGGGGAAAAATCTTTTGGGTCTGCTCTTTGCTGCTCTTTATGCAAGTGATCCCATGCAATCTGTGTGGACTTCCTTCCTTTCTCTCTCACCTTACAAGTCAAAGGTTCTGTGATCTAGTTTGGAAATTCCTGAAATTACCTTCTCCTTCAGATATGGTGAGTTTTCCTGCAGAAGACATCTCTAGTGGTTTGATTACACAGAAATATTGTACCACCTGCTCATTTATGATATGATGAAAAAAACTAATTGAGTTTTGACAGCATAAACCTCTGCATGGACATGTTTCCATACTTATAAATTGTCTGAAGAGGTTGTTCATTCAGCTTAAACTCCTTCTGAGTAGTACAAATTTAACTTAAAAATATCTTGAGTATCAGAATAAAGTTGTTTATAATGTGGACAGAAGGGACAGTTATATTCATAAACTAGATGGACTCAGTTCATGGCTTATGTCATAGTGGACAGAATAACCTGAAATGGTAAAAAATAAGATGACGTCATGGAAATCATTAGCAAACATCTTAGTGAAGACAGCAGTGGACACATCACTTAGTTTGGAATTTGGAATGTGCTGGGAAGAGGCAAAGGAAAAACTGACAGTGAGAACTCATTGCCGCAATTCAACCTTCATACTAAGTTCAACTGTTCCTGCCTGCAAGTTGTTAGCTATATGCCAGTCACCTAGCAAGTAACAGTGTAATTTTGAAGTGGACAAATTAAGGAGGTTCCAAAATAGGCTGAGAAAGGGCTGAGACACCAGTTGTAGACTACAGACAAGCACACAGCCCTAGATGATCACAGTTGTTTGGTACTTGTGGCAGAGTTGTCACCATCACAGCCATCAGATGTGCATGTCTCTTACCTTCAGTGAAAAGTCAGGCAAAAACTGCAAACCTCCAGTGATTATGAACTTAAACTAACACTGCAGAATGCACACAGACCTGCTGAGGTGTCATCACATTTTCTGGACTTTTGGGTTTGCTGGAGGAGTAGTAGTGTGAAACAGGAGAGTTGTAATACACCATCATAGGTAATGCCAGTAGTTTCTTAAGGTGCTTCACTTAGATCCGTCAGATCTGGTCAGGTCTTATAGGAAGTAACATACAGGACAAAAACATGGATAAGAATAAAACCATTGCATTTCTGTTGGATTATTTTCTTAATGCATAGAAGCACTTTTGTTGAGATGAAGTTTTATAAATATTATTTTGAACAGTAGTGGCAAATAGAAGTGAGTTACTTTACTGTCATTCTGTGAAAGACTGTTCCAGTGGCTAGACCACATGTCTAGCTCTCAGTGATCTAACTGCCTCCATGTATGGCTATAATTAACCGCGGGTACAAAACTGGGGGTGGTTTTCAAACTCAAGCGGTTAATATTCCTGTCTTCATTATGCCAATTTGTCTTGCCAAAACAGTTAATCCATCTCTGCAAATGGAGAGAAAAATCAAAGAGAAGCAACTCTTGCCGACAAACTGACATCTGTCAAGTGTAATTTCTAGTAATAAGGAACCTCATCCTCTGGGAATATTTTTAGTCTTATTATTTTTATGTCAGAACTTCCCAGCTATTTTCCTTCCTTCCCTAGCAGTTCACAGATGGCATTTTGCTAATATTGGTTTCATTTAGACATATAACATTTCCTTTTTAATGTTGGACTGCTGGCTTGTTTTTCCCATTCCTTCAGTGCCTTGATAGGTGTTTTCTATGCAGAAAGAGTTACTTATATCTTTTCAAAACCCTCATCACTGCTGGACTGGCTTGTTGCTATTGTTTCAAGTGCAAACAGAACAAGTATATCTTCCTACAGATTTACCTGTCATCGTTGTAACTAGACAGAGGCTTCAACAAAATCTCTTAATACGGACATTTTCAGACTTTTAGTTTGTATCTCTGTTTAAGTACAAATGACAGTCTTTAGGGTTGCATTATGTGCAGCTTGGTTATAGTTCATTTGTTTCACCACTGGCTTTATGCACCTAAAGGGGAAAAAATTATATTTATTTTATTTTAAATTTCATGCTCAGTTTTGTAGTCACAGTGGCACACTATGAAAACATTGTGATGGATGGATCTCATGGAATAATCTTTGATTGGTCTCTTCGTTCTTTCTCTATATGTCAAAAACAAACAGTAGAAAGCCTTGTCTCTGTTGTGTTTCCTTTCAGTAGATGAAGATGGAAAGTTAAATAAGTGCAAAATATAAATGTTGAGGCAGGTTTAAAATTACTTTTTCTTGATATTTGACCTTATTCAGTTTGCATTTTGTATGTTGAAACACAAATATTGCACTGACTTTAACATTTAAGTGAAAATATATTAAAAAATGACCAAAACACAGAAAAAACATACCTCAAGCTAGCCAAGCCTCAAGTAAACGCATCACAAGTTAGGATATCTTCTTGCACATTTCACTGAATTCACCTAAATATCTTGCATCTATGTGATGCTTAACAATTAAAAATCCATTGGATGTTAAGATGGTGCATAAGGATTGGGAAACCTCAGGAAAGAAGAGGTGAAAAAGGAACTACACCACATCCATCATCCAGTTTCTAACACATTTCAAGACATGGAAATAATTTGTATTTTCTTGCATTAGTCACTTTTTAACTGTCAGTCTGCTAAGCAAGTAAAAACAACTAAATAGCAAAGCTCTTTCATTTTAGTAGAAATACATTTAATAGCATTCCTAATTCATTTACATGTTTTAAATTGTTTAACAGGTATTCCAACAGGATTAAGATAAAAATACAAAACAATGCGGGTCCTATACCCAGTCACTGTTAAGGTCTTACATTTAACAAAACAGCCCCTAGTGCAGTGGTGCAGATGCTCAACTATTGGAGTGTGTCTGAAAGCCATCATGCTCATATTTAATTCCAGGCATGCAATTGCAGTGGGAAGATTGGAGGTTGGACTGAGGATAGGCAAAAAATAACTTCCATTATGTTTAATCACGTACCGTGTACTCAGATTCTATCTGGCTAAATTATCTTTCAAAGCTGAAGGTTTCGGCTTAGTTCCACTTAAGCAGGAAAATCATAAGCCTTGACAGACAATGCTGAGAGATGTAAAGAGCACTTAATGATCAGTGGTTGAAGCCCTCTTGAATTACACAGAGGAAATCATAAACTTTCTTTGGATGCACCACCAGTGAATGTAAGGACAGAATTAGTTTCTGCAGCAATTTTATTACAAGCAAGACAAAACAAACAAAAAACCCCAAACAAAACAATACTCACTTCCTTGATTATTGGATATTCTTTTGATTTGCAATTTTGAGAATTAAAACACATTGCTTGTAATTTCCACTGCAGGGGATCAGGCTGCCACTGTGCAGAATTACCCTCATAATAATTCAGCTGTGATGGTATTAAGTTATGTTGACAAACACCATGTTCACATTCTAAATTGCATCAGTGAAATTGTGCTAGAGATATTTTTTGACTACTAGTTCCCCTTTCTGGCTAGCCAGTTCTTGGGAGCAAATTCTTATTATTCTTTGGCACTGTGAGAGAAAGACATACCTATCCTGGTGCAGATATTTAAAGATTTAAAAATAAAATAAAAAATTACTCTCCTGCATTGCTTAATGATATTTTAAGGCTGATGTAAAAAAAAAAATCTTATCATCCCAATATTTTTAGTGTCAGAAAAAAGAATTATAGTTATCATCATTAGTAGAATCAATCACTTCTGGGTTGTTTGAAGAATCATTAAAGAAAGGTAATGAATTTCTTTCTTTCTTCCTTCCTCCCTCCCACCCCTTCTGATCATATTTATTTCCTTTCATATCTACCCATATCTGCCCATTCCTTCACAAAATAATATGAATTCTTTCACCAGTGATTTTTAAAGGAGTTTCAACACACATACTGTAGTAATGTACTCATGCTACTGGCTTTAAGCTTGGCAAGAATACAAAGTATAAAAAAAAAATTGCACAGAAGTTACACTCATGTTACTCTCTTAGAGTAAATCTCTGAAGAGTATAGCAAGCTCATTGCAGGCACTATATGCCACTTCACACCACCAGGCTTTCTCTCCTTGCCAGCACGCTGTAATTAAAGGAAAGAGACATCAACATGAAATCAGACATGAGATGCTGTCCAGTTGAAAAGGTTATTGCAGCAAATGAGCAATTAGTGCACCCTGCTGCAACGACTGCTTCAGGTTCAGAAAGGACTCAGACGAAGTACAATGGCTGAATAAACTAGCTTTGTTATCTATTTGTTGTAAGTCCTGCAGTCAGTGCTATACAATGGGTTGGCATGGTATATGCTTCAAGGATAGCGTGAGACCTATTCTACTGAAGCTCACCAGGCTTCTTCTACAGTTTTGCCTACAGAAAGCAAGAACATTTTTGTTGATATATACCAAACCAAACTCTCAAACAAAATATGGTAGCAAAAGTACTTTACAAGTGGCAAAGTTGTACGTGCTATGTGCTGCAAGTACTTTGCTTCTGAGAAGTGCAATGAAAACCACTTCTCTAATTGGCACTGTCCATCAAATTGGACTCATAGTTTAATTAAAAAAAAAAGCCAGAAGTACAAATGTCCTCAGTGTAAAATGTGATTTGTAAGTTTTTTAGAAAAACTAGATTTTCTTTCATTATTTTTACCAGTCTAAAATAACTTGTCTGATTCACGCACAGCTATTCCTATTAGTATTACCCAAGAACTTTTTTTATGTCATTTTAAACTATACACAGTTTCAGAAGATTATATTTAAGAACAGAATATTTAGAATATTTTAATATAGAGCAGAGTATCCTGAACCTTACAGGTACACGCCAGCAGAGCTAACATTTGTTTCCTGCTGTTAGCTTGTTAAAACATACAAATAAAGGTATTAATACTAGAGCGCTCAGTTTTAGCTCTTTTCAGAGACTCTCTTTAGAATCAAATTAATTCTCATTCACCAAAGAGCTGTGAAGCTGTTATTAAGTGATGAAGGCTACTTTGCCTGGAGCAGAGCCTGCAAAGAACCCTGAGCTCACAGCACATCTTCCCTGTACAGCTGATCTTGGTGGGGAGTTTAAACTTCTACACAGAGATGCAAACTTACAAGAGAGGGCGGCCAAAAAAGTTGGCACCTGTATCACTAATGTCCCACTCTAAACCAGAAACACTCTTGTATACCTAGGAAGGAGAGATAGGGATCAACATGAATGGTAGCTCCATTAAAGCAACACATTTATCAACTTAATCAAATACTTATTGCCTGGTCTGCCATTCATTTCAAAACAAGGTTCCTAGGAATTGTTTTCTCTACTAAAGACTGATCTATTTTGCTTGAGCCTTTTATTTTCAAGGGGCGGTTTGACAGGATAATATTAGTATTACATATCAATAGAAACTAAGTTTAAAAGATCATAATTACTATTTAATGTTCAATATTTACATAGTGTTTTTAAAAATCTCAGAACACTCTATGGGAAAAATTACACGAAGCACCGATAGTCAAGAGGAGGGGGAAAGTAACTAATGCAATGGAAGAGTGACATAATGTCAGAAAAAAATATGAAGAAAAAGTTGGATCAACAACTTAGGTGAGGTATTTTCCTCAGTGTGAAAGATGCTCTAAATACCAAAGATAAGCAAACAAAATATCTGGATTTTGGAAAAGGAGCAGACAATACAGGCAGAAGTCTTTGTTTCACACATCCAAAGGGAGAGCTGGCAGTGAATGAGATTGTGGTCTTCACAAAGAAAACAATTGTTCAAATCCCAGCAGTAGCTTCTTCCTCCCCCTTCTCCTCTTCCTCACTTGCTCTCACTGGTTCCTCCCAAAAGCCTTGGCAAACACTGAACAATGGAAGGGAGTCTTTCAAGTAAGTAGAGGCAAAAGGTTTAAAGGAACAAGGCAACAGGATAGTTTAATTGCAAGGATTCACAGATGGCTTAATCACTCTGCAAACTGGAAATGTGACCAATAATGCCTTAAATTTTGTATTTACCTATTTTATCCTTGTTACTGCTCAATTTAAAATCTTTTCCTCCACCTCTGCTGCCTCCCTTAATAGGTTTCACACAAAAACGTTTTTCAAAAGCTTCAAGTGATATGTTCAAAAGAGATACATTTTTCAACAAGTGTTAAAAAAATTAAAAATAAACCAATTTGAAAAAAAATAATTCTTGTGCATTTTAATAAGCACAATTTTCATTAAGAAGGATGGGAGAGACACAATTACAACTCAGTTCAACTGTTTGAAAAACTGAAGTATTTGTTATCTGGCTTTCATGCCTTGAAGAGTCCTTGGCAAAAGTAAATTACATCTTTGTCCACCAGTTACTGTTCCTCGATATTTGTGATACTTTTTACATTGCTAGGTGAGGTAACTGACAGTGGAAGTGAGTGAACTAATCCTAAGTGGTATTAGTAAAGGAAGGTGCTCTCAGGCAATTCCCTTATATGCTGTTAAAAGAAATTGGATCAAAGAAAATCTCCAAAGACCTTTTAGAAACAGCTTTTGCATACGACTCTTGATATGTTCAAGAAAAAGACAAAAGCTGCCCTGAGTTGTCAAAGGACAAAAGATAGCATAGAAGTCATTTATTGAAAGGTCATGGGTTAGTTTTAGCAAACTTCTGTGTAACGTGGATCTCAGAGAACAGTGATTCTAGTTTAGGAATCATGAGCAGAACAGAAGATACAAATATAATCCAGGGCATGGAGATAGTATTTAAGAACTCAGTTATTAATTATATTTTATGTACAATTGTCTAATGAGAAATGGAGAAAACTCAAGAGCAATATAATAACACAGCTAGAGCAGAAGTCATTACAATAATTGGTTGTAACCTAGATAGCAGATGTATATTTCAGACTGTTTTTATATGAATAATATTTTTCAGAGTGCAGAACAACAACTAATATTTCCCAGAAGAAAGACCTTCTAATTTTTAAATTGCTGTTTTGTTTGCATATCCACTTATGGCATTGTAATTTTTGTCTGATGGCAATGCACCCTTTTTAACATAATGTACTATATAAGTAGGATCATATTTTTAGTCATTCTTTCCAAGATGATATTATCCTTCATTTTTTTCTTTGCTGAATTGAGGAATGTAAGAACAAGAGTCTCGAAGAATATAGATGGTTTCACATGCTTTTACCACCAAATTATGATAAACTGCCTGTAATACAGTGTCTGTTTCCTAGATTATACGTGATCCAAATACCAAAGAAATCCAACTTTCTTCTTTGTCCCAATAACTCAATTACTCTTTTTATAAGGAAAAAAAAATAAAAGCCCTCACACATTCTGTGGTACACACAAGGACTGTGAAATCCAAAGGATCAAAACCAACAAAGCTATCATCAACTCACTGAAAAGCCAGAGATCATGATTAAGAAAAAGTTCAGTTTGTGACAGATTCTGCAAGGGTTTTCTTCAAAGAACAGCAGTCTGTAGAAAGATCAAGTCTTTTCATGCTTCCTTGTTCTTTCTTCTCTTGTCCCTGCACACTTATTGTTATAGGCCTGAACTTGCACTCTTTAAGATGGTATATCAAACATGCACATAGATGGTTAAATACATGTCATAGGTAGCTGTTATAACTTACAGTGTACTTATGAGGCTTAACAATAACATTCAGAAAGAAGAAGAAAATTGAGATATCCAAGAAACTATTACATTACGATTTTTTAGGGGATAGAAGTTTATGTCTATCCAGAATTCAGAGAGCATTCAAATGAACATATTAAGCAACAGAAGATTTCAAATCAAAGCAACAGGGGAGTGATACCAATTTACAAAGAATTTCAGAATTCAAACTAAGTAACAACTCAGGTAAACCCTGAAGCACCTGCCAACATATGAGGAAAGGTTTCTCACTTAGTTCTCTTCTAACTTGAGGGCTCACACACATATTTTTTTGCACAGAGGAGCTCTTCTGCATGACAGGCTACATCTGAAATATGAATATCCTAATGTGTTATAGAAAATTTGTCCCTTTTCTCTTGTCTACTTTTCCATCCCCCTCCTCCCCTAATTAAAAAAATTATTTGAAGGCAGAGGCCTAGACCCTGTGCACTATCTTTCAGAAGCTTTTATGTAGAAATGTGGGCACAAGTGGCTTCAAGAATCCTTTTCCCTATAAAATCATAAAATCTAATTTATATTTGCTAAACATCCTTTTTCATCAAATTACAAGGTTTAGTGGTTGGAAGTAAAACACTGCTTTGCACAAATAAAGGCTGTTTCATGATGCTGGCATAGTGTAAAAGTATTACTGGAAATGAGAATGATTTCTCATTCTGTTCTGTTTGTATCAGCACATCTTTCCTGCTACTAGTTCTCTGTTTGCCACTTTGACATGGTCAGTTCAAATGGCCCCTCACCCTCAGCACATTATCAGTTCTGTGTCCTCCTCTGTTTGCTCCAAATCCCTCTTACATTTCCAGTCCCTGGGTAGCCATCTCCACCTGATTGTCCTAATGTCAAAAAACATTTCTGTCAGTGTCAAAAATTACTGGTGGACATAGGCAAAGAGATTTTTCAAAGTTTTGGGTTAATTAATGGACAAATTGTACCAAAACAATTATTTTTCTTAAGATCCCTGAGGAGAGAAGAATGTAACAATAATTTTCCTGTTTTCTGGGGTTTTTTGTTTTGTTTTTGTTTTGGTTTGGGGTTTTTTTTTTTGTCAATAAAAACTTTAGTGGTTTTTGCTTGATTTTCCTTGGAACTCTAAAAATAGTAGATTTCATTCCTGGCTGAGGGCTAACCATCAGCAGAGACTGAATACTGGCACAACTCCAGCCCTGAGTGGCAATTCCAGCTGTTCTGCAGAGAAATACATGCTTAGCAAATGTGTATATCCACAGCAAAATTATTGACTGTCAAGCTTATGTTGCTAGAGAAATCCCCCAAAGAGAGGCAAGGCCTTAATCAGCCATTCCAGCTGTGACCTGCATTCTGACCTAAAACTCCTGTAAAGTGTAATCAGTTGCTACTCTCTGCACTCAGGTTATCACACAGAGAACAGCTTTTTCCTTTGCTCCATAGAAATATTTGCACAGAAATCTACTAAATAAAGTGTCCATTGACACTTCATATAATCAAAAAGCAGATCCTGCAGTGCCTGTGTGAACACTGAAAAATTATCATCAAAAGCAATCAGAACTAGATTCAAAACAGCTCTTCCTCTCCCTTTTTTCTCACTTAAAAATTAAAGGTAGTTCTTTTTTAATCCCAGGGGGTTAATCCCTTTCTCATATAAACTAGTTTCATGGTAGTGAGCCTCCAGTGAGTATCATCAGATCCTTATCAGAGTAAATAAGAGTTCTTTTCACCTTATCAATTCAGTGAAGGCACTCTTCTCTCATGCTGGACCTTCTGCAGAGGAAGATGACATCCATACACTGGACAATGTGCAGTCTGCAAGAATGGCAAGGTAGGAGAGAGACAGAATTAGCATTGACCTGTAGGAGGTGCAGAAGAAAGGACCACGGAGCAGTTTCTATTAAAATGTTTTTCTTTCTAAAATTTCATCTTTGCTCTTTGATAATGAAATTGCCTGGAATGGCTCTTTAAATATATGAAAAGGAGTTTTTACTGGAACATGCACTGGAAAAAATTTCTATAAAAGAATATGAAAAAACTTGTTAGCCATTACACACCCACCCAGCCTATAAGACATTCAAATTAGCTCAATCAAGACAATTTGCATACAGTGCACGCAAAAAAGGACATGCAATTTGCACATTTTATTGTAAAGTAAAGCACTTCTGATCAGGATTCAGTCTTTAAAAGGAAAGTTCTGTATTTCACAGAGAAGACTCTAGGATAGATAGTATTCATAAAATACACTTTATCTAAATTGCTACTGTCTTTAGCAATAAAAATGTTTGGAATTGATGTTGACAAGTGGAAATTATATTAAAAACCCTGCATGAATTCAATATATTCACGGCTATGCTACTGTAATTTCAATATCCTATTATACCCTTGCCACCAAAATAAAGTATATTTGCAGAAAACTGCAATTTAAAATAGCAAGTCCTACCTTTTATTATATCGCTTCTGACTTCAGTGGAACTTCGCCTTAGGAAAGACTCAGAAATCAGTCTGTATACGTGGGTAAAAAGCCAGCAAAGAGCAAACCTACTCTACAGCTGTTAAACACTGCCACACAATTATAGGCAACTTTACATTTGTAGGGATTTCGTAGAGACCTTAATTCTCAGTTTCTCCTTTCTTTCTTCATTGTGATATCTTACTTAGTTTTACTTCTTCCAGGTCCCACTTCAAACGTCCTTAAATTGACAATACTTTTTCTACCAAACCCATACTCCAATAGTAATTTTTATTTTTCCCTCCCTGGTTCCTTACATTGTTTGAAGCTTAAATAACTAATTTAAACTCAGACTGTTTTCTCCTTCATCTGGTCTGGGACCAGCCTCTGTCAAAAAGTACAGAAGAGGGCCAAGCAAGAAATACGGAAAGTGGCAGAAGAAAGGACACACTGCTCAGCCTTGTGTACTAAAGTGCCATTTTGGTGACTCAAGTCTAAAAACAGCCTAGATGTGTGAAACTCTAATTTTCAACAGCTTTATAATTTGTCTAAATTTAGGACTATTCTTATGACAGAAGAAGGCATACATGTGAAGAAAGGACTGGTCCTCTGCTTTGCTATAATCTATCGCTCCAAATGACATGTTTTTAAAGAAAAAACTGTGAAGATGGCTTTAAGCTCTCCCTAACCCAATTCCCAGAAATGAAAGAACCATGTGACTGCAAACATTTGGGAAACTGAGCCTAAACAGAAAAAGGGTTGGAAAGTTATAAAGAAGCTACAAGAAAGCTTTAGAGCAGAAGCACATTGTAATGCAGGACTACATGATCTTGTTATTAACATCCCCTTCCCCAAATGAAGCCCGTGCTGTTTAATAGTGTTTGTACATTTCCAGTACATTTACAAACCAACTTCAGGTTAAGTTCTTTCGCATCCAAGGAAAATCACAGAATAGGAGCAAGAGGACAGCTCTGGTAAGGAGGGAGCCCAGGACATGTCTGGTCTAACGTTGCTCACAGCAGCAGCAGACATGGGGTCAGACTAGGCTCCTCAAGGAGAAACACTCTGCTACTGCCCAGCTGCTGGCTTGGGGAAAAGTTTTCTTATGGCCAATCCCAGCCTCTCATATCTCTCACCCTCTTGCTGTGCCCCACTGAGAAGAGCCCAGCTCCAGCTCCCCACCAACTCCTCACAGGCACCAAGGGCTGCTATTAGGTCCCCCCAGAGCTGCCCCCGTGCCAGGCTGGAGGCCTCTCCTCAGAGGGCAATGCCCTAGCCCCAACCACCTCTGTGGCCCTCTGCTAAGATCACATTTGGTTTATTGATGTCTTTCTTGTACTAGGGGGCTCAAATCTGAATGCAGTATATAGAAGTGGTCTAAACAGTGCTGAGTAGGATGAGGAGCCCATGCAATGATTGACTGGGCATATTCCTGTTTAAACAGCCCTGGATGTGGTTGACCTTCATACCTGTAAGAGCACTTTGCTGGCTGATGCTGAACTTGCTGCTACCAGAGCCCCCAGGACATTTCCCTCGGACCTGCCCCACAACAAAGTAGTTCTAGCCTATAAGAAAGCAAGGGATTAGTCCTTCCTGTGGCAGACATTCACATCTGTCCTTGTTCAACTTCATGACATTCCTGTTAGTGTATTCCTCCATCTTGTTTAAGTCTCTGAAAATTCTTCAAAGGCTTTCTCAGAAGTTTTGCCCAATAATGTCAGTTTCAAAAAGGATCTTATACACCATAATGAAAAATCTGAGGCAAATCTCATTAGAAAGACAGTTTTCAAGGGATAATGCAATTCATAGGTGCTCATGAAGACAGTGGAAGTAATGGTTAAAGTGAGGAACTGGGGGCCACATGATACACTGCCATTAACATTCTCATAATTTTCATCAGCAATACAAATTGTTTTTTCAGGTAAAATGTTGTGTTCAGGAAATGCTGTAGTCTAGATGCCTGAATATGACGGGACCTGTTTCCTGGCGGAACAAAAAGGTGAAGGAGTAAGGAGATAGTGTGTCTTGCCTCCAGTGATTTACAACGGGTTCTTAGGTCAAAGGACTCAGATGTGATGACCAGTAGTAGTAATCAGGTGTTTTGTTGGCCAGACAGCTTCTCATTACTGAGGGAAGCTGAGACCTGCTCTCTTTTTACAGGTGGCTGATCATTCCAGTCTGTCCTACTGTGACAGTGTCTCCAGACTTCAATTACATTTGGATAATACCGCTATCCTGTCTCTCACCCTACCTTCAACACTAGGCATAAAGTTGTTCACAGTGGCGTTACTAGACATTGTCACGAAAAACGAAGTTCCAGGACTTCTGACAACCATCAAAACCAAATTATTTGCCTCAAGAAGAGTTTGTTTTGAAAATCAAGTAGTAATTGGGGTGTCTGACAGGATGCTGCTTAGAACTCTTTCCTTCCAGAGTATTTCAAAATTTAGTCAAGGCTATGCTTGGGAACCCTAAATACCGCATCATGTCAGCCCATTTATAAACCTCCCGGCTATTTTCAACAGCTCATTCAGCTTGTGCTGACCAACAAAAGCAATGCACAGTTTTGAGATAACTCAACTATTTGGCATGTTTTATCAAAAAGAACCATCAAGCTGAGCTTTTAGTATCTAGCTTGTGTGATTTATTTTCCAACAAACCGGATTACTAAAAAAAAGCTTTGTGTGGTAGTGGACCCAACATGTGAGAACCCGGGGGCAATCACATACATTTCTGATTCTGTCATCACCTCTCTCTACAATTACAAGCACAGTGTTCAGATACTCTCTGCCATTTTCCACACCCAAAAAAAAGGGTATAACAGCATGTACTAGAGTACTACGGAAAAATAAGAGCCTGGTCCTGCTCCTAGTGAAGTTAACAGCTGTAGCTTTGTTCATTTTTACTAGATAGAGCCAAATTTGAGACCTTAAGCCTGACTGTGAACCATGTTATGGCAGCATAGATATAGTGTCTGTTCAACCAGAAAGTGGGTAATTTTCCCTCCTGGGTGGAGGACCCTGTGGGACTGCAAAATAGGCTGCTATAGTGTTTGTACAAGATCTCCTCCTGTAGATACAGGCACAAATATCACACAAAGAAGAGAGGATAATAAGTGAGACAGTGATCTCTCTGTGTCTAGTAGTCTACAGAAATCTCATCTGAAGCCACATATAGTTCTGAGAAGCCTAAGTATGCATTCCTGAAAATCCCAAAATCGAAGAGAGTAGACAGAAGCTACCACCATGGCCTTTAGAGCTGCCAAGCACAATTCAGGTCTTAAAAAAAAGCATCACCAGTAGTCCATGTGGTTTTCCTGAGAACAAATTATTTCTTAGAAGTCCACAGTTAGTAGCACATGTACTATAGAAGACCAAGGGGAAAATAATTCCTACATTTAGTAGAAACTCCCCTTGTTTTAAAAATCAGTAAAAAAAGGTAATTCTAGTTAATAAAGGTTGTAGCCTGTAAATGAAGGCATCCAGTAGTCTACAATTTGAAAATATCTGGGAAAAAACACTATTTAACAGAAATTCAACAGCCTTCTTTTAGCAGCAGACAAACAACATTTGATATCAGAGGAAAAAAAACTTAGAATCCTATCACTAGGGTGCAATTTTCTTTTTCCACTCTTACCACGCAGTGGGTTGGCATAGCCACCTCTAAGAGCTCTGACAGTATTTTACACCATGAGTGCCCCTTCCCCACTTCACTGCATGATGATCCTCAGCCAGGTCATCAAACATAATTATTTATCTGGATAACAATGTGAAGTGCAGCTGCAGTGAGTGTGGAGGTCAGGCAAAGCAGGCCACGGATGCAACAGCACCTGCCTTTTGCACGCAAAGAGAGCCAATTACAACATTTGTCGCCAAGGAACTGAGCAGCAGTACCGTGTGTGATGGCCTCACAAGCACCATTTTCATCATGTGCATGGGTATATCTTTTCAAATCTAGAGCAGGGAACAGATGTTTCATCAAAAGACACATTTAAAATAAAGATAATTATGCAGTAAGAAGCTTAATTACACAGGATTATTCAGGTCCACTTAATTGCTTGACAGTCTGACAACCTCCCATGTATTTGTGAGAGAAACACACTTCTCTTACTCTGTTACCAAACTCTGTCATGGCTTCAGGACAAATGCAGTTGTTTTAGCAATTCAACTAATATTAATTTCTGATTTTCAGCTACAAGGAGAAAATGTAAGCAATCCTATCAAGCAGTAGAATATTGCTTTATTCCTATGGGCACTGTATTTTCTTCCACAAAATATTAATAGCCTGAACTACAAAAATAAAGCTTAATGCTATTATCACAGGAGACTCAGTAGAACATTAATCTCACTTAGACATGATTTAGATAAGAAAATAGAATTTCCTCTGGTCTGGCTGCTCACAGATGCTTACATATCTCTGGTTTATAGAAGTTTGTTATGACTTTTTCATGTGGGCATATAAAAATGGCCTTTCACCTTCTCCCCAATGGGTCACCCTCTTTCCTCACAAGCTAAATTTCTAATACTCT
This sequence comes from Pterocles orientalis, assembly GCA_011057875.1. Classification (NCBI taxonomy): domain Eukaryota; kingdom Metazoa; phylum Chordata; class Aves; order Pterocliformes; family Pteroclidae; genus Pterocles; species Pterocles orientalis. The sequence goes on from WKFP01014231.1 coordinate 484,728, forward strand.
AAAAAAAAATGTATTTACTATGAGAAAATAGATTATTTTCTTTGTCTTTGCTTAAGCACAGTAGTATATACTATGTGGTTATGGTGCAGATATACTGAGAGACTGCATTCTCATGGGAATTACCAAACTGATCATATTAAAACATTTCACAGAAAAATAATGATTTCTGTGAACTTCTGCTGACAGGCTTTCATTGTGACTCTGTCGAGCCCCAGGAGCTTAGCAGCTGCAGAGCTTGGATTCAGCACTGCTCCAAAATACAAAATTATGAAGGCAACTCTGCCATGTGAATGATGCTGAAGGAGGAATCCCTGCATTTACAGGCTCCCTGTCATGCAGCTGGTGGGTTTAAAGAACACCTAGCATCAGCCCAGGTGTTTTTTCACTGTGTACAAGTTCCAGAAAAGAGTTTAAAGGACTTTATATAGAGAGGTTTGTAATTAAATCACATTCCTCTCGCCAGCCTTATATGTATTTGTTTCCCATGCTCAGCACTTTTCTTGATTGTGTACTGTAGGGCACTAGCAAAGCCAAGCACAGAATTCATATTTAAAGGGTGTAAATGTGATATCGAAAGCTTGAGCACTAAAATGATCTCCTACATTTTGTCAAAGAGAGCACTACAATATTTGCGTTTGACAAGCCATTGTAAACTTTTCTTACATAGACAAACTAGGAAAGATTTCATTGTGCATTACTGAAAAAAAATCTGCAGAAGAATTAACTTTTTAGGGCGTTAAAGTTTGTCATTTAGAAAAAAAACCCTTAGTTCAGTCTAAGCTGCTAAATGTAACTTAAAGCTCAGGAAAGACGATTACCCTATAATGGCTCCATTCACATTTAGAAAGTTGGGGTCATTTTAAACTGCTGCTATGTTTTGGAAGGCTGCCCAGAAAACTTCGGTGTAAAAAAAACCAAACTGCTGAATGCCTTTGCGGTACATTAGCTAACAGTATTTAAGGTCAACAATGCAGGTGTGGGTTTTCTCCCATTCAAGGTGCATTTTAAAACCCTGAAAACCCCTTGCAGACCTCTTCCTAAAACGTTTTTCAAAAGTGGCTTTTGCTCAAACCTTTAAAAAGAAGGAACAATGGAGAGGAGAATGGGGAAAGGGTGGCATTTTGCTGTTATCAGGAGAGAACACAAGAGAGGTGCTAATAAACCATAAACCAAGAATATGGCTTTTGCATTAGTTTCAGTGTATCAATTTAACTTATAAAAGCATGTACCAGCACTAAGAGCAACTTGCCAAGCAAACCATAGGGACTTACACTACTTTCCACACTAATGGCGTCAAGGTGCATTGAATGTTTCTCCCCTGCTGCTTGAGAGTGACATTAGTGGTTTTTGGTGAAGCATACGCCCAAGTTCCTAGCTCTGCAGCAGTTATCTTATGCTAGGGTGACACTATGACTGATCACACTCAGGCACTGCTTCTGCTGCTGTAAATGGGCTTTCAGTTAAATGGAAATGTTTAGTTCAAAGCAGTGTATACATTACACTTGTTATTAATGGCTGAAACAGATGCTTCCACCTAGTGAAAGGGATTGTTTTTATATAAAGCAAATCCTTCTGTAAATCTGGATCTTTTATTTGGTTGCATATCACTTTGAAGGATAATAATATGAAAAGCCCTTTCTACTCTGCCTTATATTACAGAAGCATTTAAATTTTTAATTTGTGTTTAATATAAACAAATTTATAAACACCTACACACATTTTATTACCTATTTTATATGGCTCCATTTGTTTATGTTGTAAATTGCACAGTTTCTTAATCACTGCTAAGCATAAAATACTCTAACAGTAAATTATTCCTACAATAAAATACATGATGTGGTTTACAAATGATGGTTATTAATTTCAGGACAGAAATGTTGCATTTATATTGTGGTTTATGTTCAGTTAACACATGGCTGCATTAATGCAAAGTGTCAGCATAGAATTGAACTAGAGACTAAATGAAAATGAAGTACCCTAAAAAGGAATTATTGCCTGTGCTACACTGAGTAAAAGCCAATTTATTTGGGAGTTTGCTTGTACTAGTACCACCTGAGATATTAATGAGCAATTCCTCATAGATCATGTTTCCAAAAGGAAATTATCTGATTGCTTTACCTTTTATGCACTTTTTGTGGAAAGAATTGTGTCTCTATGCACATGATAGATCAATGATTCTAAGGCTGGAGCAGCTGCAGTTCATGAAAACCAGGTTATTAGCAAAGGGAAGGCACCTTCAAAAATAAGTCACTGATTTTTTTTGTTAATTATAAACAAGCCTGTTTTCTACAGTACAGGGAGCTTATGAGAGAAAAGAGTGGCCATGGTGGAAACGGTGATTATGATCTTTTAGATGTAAAATGTAACAATAGTTTTATTTGTCAGATACAATTTTGCTAAATGTGCAAAACTCTGTAAGTACATAAAAGGAACAGACAATAATGCTTCAAAATTAAAATGCTGAATTAGTCTCTTTTCAGAACCGCAAGACTTTGTAGGGCAAAAATTCTTGTATGTTTTGAATTTGAATGCTGTAGGGGTTAAAACTAACCCTGACTGCAAATCAAGTGGACTAGAATTATGTCCTTCGAATACATAGTGTGTCTCACTTCTGATTTCAGCTCTCTCAACCTGTATGGGTTGTAACGCTTTTTTTGCCAGTGAATACATATCTGAATAGTTCTAAAATATTTGTATCAAAAAATAGGTTAGCTTCATTAAACAGATTCTGAATTGCAGCATTACTGAAATCTATTTAATATCAGGGGAGTCTGTTTTTAATTAAATGGCCCCTTTTTTTGTAAGACATGGAGCTGTACAAGTTTAGGAATAATCCCATAGAGGTTGCTTGGCAAACCTCCCAAAATCTTTGTGAGCCACTAAGTTTCGTCGTACGGATTTTACATTAGAACTTGTGTATTTGTAGAGGAACTTAAAGAGTCCAGCTGGCACAAAATCACTTTGTAAAACTGGCACCACAGTCCTGAATAAAGTGTGTAAAGTCCCTCTGAGATTTATATTTCATTCATGTGGACTACATCTGCTTAATCATATTGCTGCAAAGCACCTGAGCTCTCCCTCATCTCAAGTGAGCTCTGGAGGAGAATATCACCATAAGGCTTCCTTCATGTCATTTCTCCTATTTTGCCCCATGCCAGCAGCAAGGTGAGAGGTAGGATTTGCTCCCTCACAAAGCAGGTTTCAGGACACAACTCCATAGCTGGAGGGCTAGCTGTGTAAATCTCACAAATCTAGGCACCACTGCTGGCCCATTGCTTTTTAATTTCTCTCAGATGGGCTCTGTCACACATTCTCCATTTGAAGACCTCTGGATGAAGACAGGAGGGATAGAAATAGTGGAGAAAATAACACCTTGCTTCCCTCAGAAACCAGGGGGTCCTTTTTCTTTATTTTCCTTTTTTTCCTTTTTTTCCTTTTTTTCCTTTTTTCCTTTTTTCCCCTTTTTTTCCTTTTTTCCTTTTCCTTTTCCATTTCCTTTTCCTTTTCCTTTTCCCTTTCCTTTCTTTTTCTTTTTATTTTTTCTTTTTCATATCTTTTTTCTTTTTCTTCTTTTCCTTTTTATTTTTTTTCTGTTTCTTCTTTTCTTGAGCTCTATCAATGTCTGTCTTTGAAAGAATGAATTTAATTTGTACAGTTTGTTGTGCTGCTCATCCAAACACTTTATGTAAACGCTGGTTTGCAGGTTGACCTAACTGAAGAAGTCAAGCAGCATGCACTATTATGCAGTTACAAACCACTGAGGAATATCTGCTGTTATTATATAGTCCATGGAAAACATAGTTACTTTGGTTTCCTAATACTAAAAAAGTGTTTTCTGTGGTGCTGCGCTTTCACCTGTAAAAGTCATCAGAGACCAGGACAACAGCTACCAGCCACAGTACAAGGGTCTGAGCATTTCCACTGTTTGGATTAAGATTTTCATTAGCCTGTGCTTTTATTTAGGCCCTACCACCTACGATATACCCTGCATCTGCACACTGTGGTTCTTACAAGCACACACCCAGCCCTAGAATTCACTGATTTGCCACTACATGGATCAGCTTAAGCAAAATTCCTCCAAGAGATGTATCTCAGTAAAAGAATTTAGAAGTCTGTCTATTTCTTTTTAAATTTCTAATTCTAAATGCTTTTTCTTCTTCTGTTTCTAAATCTACTACGGAAGAGACCAGCATTGAAAAAAATTTAAATAAAAAGTCCTTTTACATAAGGCAAATAATGTAGACATACCTGCAAATAAACTAATAGAGGTACAAGAGAAACTGCCGTCAGGTTACTCATCAAGATCTGGTATTTGATATGTGGAGAGAACTTTCTGCAATGAATCTTTAGGTCCCGACTGGGACTGATATTGCAACTGATATTGCAATTCAAATAAAAATTATGTGTGCATAGTGATCTAAGAAGACAAAGACTTACTCTAAATTAAGAGTAATAAAGACCTATATGTGAAGTATTTTGCTATTATTTAGGGAAAATGAGAAAAGTAATGTTTACACGTTAATCTTCCTCTGACTCCAAGTCTTCATTCTGTGATAGGAACTTTTGTCAAATTTTCCTGAACTTTCCATGCTTAATTTGCTTTCACATAGACTCTTTCTGAAGTAATTTTGGTGCCTAAAGCATTTGTGTATTATGACTGTATTTCAGAAGTAGCTCGGTGTAAAACTAATCTAAAATTGGTGAGAGGAACGGCTTTGAAAGAAGTTGAACTTTCTTTTATGGGGCAAAGATATTTTCTAAGATTAAAATTAACTACATATAAAACAATTACATTTAATGTAGTCCATATTTTACCGCTAATTTGCTGTGTGATATACATACATACGCTTGGACTATAAAAGCTGAAGTGATGTACATCAGTTTCAGGCAATTTTGCTGTTGTTTAGAACAAGTCCTGAATCAGGATTTATTCTCCATTTTCTTCTAGTTGATAATACTGCTCGAGGAAAATAGCTCACCTCATGGCTTACACTTGCCCTGAAGGATTTTAAGTGCCAGATAATAAAACTCACTTTGACAAAAAAACTACCAGAAGAGACAAGAAAGGATGAAGTATGAAGATAAGAAAGAGGGAAGATGGCTTTCAAAGAGAGAAAAAGAAGATCTCTTGTTTATGTATTCCCTAAAAAAATATTTTTTTTTACTTTTTTTTTTTCTTTTCTAGATTGCTTCATTGTATGAAGAATGTTAAGGTCCTAAGAATACAGTCATCACTGGCAGCCAGGAAAACAAACCCACCGAAATATTCAATTTGTTTATAGATAGTCCTTGAGAAGCAGGCTGCAAAATAATTTTATCTTCCTGAGACTGCTAACAGCTACCTGAGGGTGTTATGCTTGAAAAATATGACTTCACATTTAATACTTGACTGTTGTATTGTTAAGTATCCAGGAATAGCTCAAAAATATCCAGCTGGCAGAAAAAGAAAGATAAACAAAACACCTCAGACACATTTGATGCAGTGTGATTTAAGGAAAAGTGACTTTCTTTAGTTACTCTTGCCTCCTAAATGCAATACATAGCCTCATTTTTAAAGGTTTTTTCTTTCAGATAATCTCAGAGGCCTCACTCCCATGACGGTTGTTAGTTTGTTCCCCTTAGATAATACATGAATATAGATAATAGCCTTTCAGTGTCACAGATTCAGCACAATCTTATGTTTATATGTCAGAAATGTCGTTTTCCCCAGATGATTTTAGTTACAAATGCCTTGCACATTTCAGCAGCTTTCTCATGCTGAACACTTCACCCAGGGTTGGATCTGATCCAGCTCTCACTGTAGGTGGTGGCAAGAGTCTTACTGGCTTCAGTAGGGACCAAATGAAGCTCTGTGGGTTTCATGCTTATTTCTATGTCTTCAGTCCTAAGTACAGCACTTAAACGGTGGCTTAAATTTCAACATGTGAGCAGTCTTATTCAAATCAATTTAACACTCACATGTTTATAATTAAGCACATACAAAAGTGGTTTTCTGATGTGGGAGCATGTACATATATGTACACATATGAGTAAGGGTATACATATATGTTATTGAGAGCTATACAGCTTATCAAAGAATAGTGCTTATCACCTTGAGCATGAGAATCACAAAATCACAGAATAGCTTGAGTTGGAAGGGACCCATAAGGATCACCAAGTCCAACTCCTTGCTCCTCACGCAGGACTACCTAAAACTATGACTAAGAGCATTGTCCAGACACTCCTTGAACTCTGGACAGGTTTGGTGCCAAGACAACTTCCCTGGGGAGCCTGTTCCAGTGGCCAACCACCCTCTTAGTGAAGAACCTTTTCCTAATGTCCAGTTGGAACTTCTTCTCATGCAGCTTCATTCCATCTCCTGTCACTAGTCACCAGAGAGCTGACCAAACCAGAGACCAGAACTGACCTCTCCGCCACGTTGAGAAAGTTGTAGACTGCAATGCATTCATCCCTCAGCCTTCTCCAAGCTGAACAAGCCGAGTGACCTCAGCCAGTCCCCTTAAGTCTTGCCCTTGAGACCTTTTACCATCTTGATCACCCTCCTCTGGACACACTCTAATAGCCTGATGTTCTACTTACATTGGGGTGCCAAAAACTGCACACGGCGCTTGAGTGGGGCCATACCAGTGTGATGTAGAATGGGAAAATCACTTCCTTGACCAGCTAGCTGTGCTGTGTGTGGTATATTCCAGGACACCCCAGACCTTTCGGCTGCCAGGGCACAATGTTGACTTATATTCAACTTGTCATCAATCCAACTCCCAGATCTCCTTCCATGGGGCTGCTCTCCAGAGAGTCTCTGTTTTTGTTTTTTTTTCAGAAGTCAGAGAACTGAAGAAACTAATCCTTTTTGAAGAGGTTTGCATTGTATCTGTCTGAGCCGTTTTTCACAAATAAATGAGCTAAAAAAAAGGAGCCCTTTATCAGACTCAAATTTGTTGTGACATGAGCCTGATTTTTATTTTCGTCTTATTTACAAGGATCACATTATTAGTCTGAATGGACTATTTCAAATCAATGGATTATTAAGACACTGTTCACTTTACTTGCTGTTCATTATTTGTGATTAATTACATGAGTGTTTAAATATTGTTTCTATATTCTGATTGGATGCCTGAAACTTCTGAAAACTGGAAAAGAATGAGTCAGAAACAGTAATTAGTACATAGTCAAAGTGAATGCACTTGTTAACACATGAATGATTCGGTATTAATATGGAAACAGATGTTGTTGTGAAAAAAATCTCCTGATAATGAGTGTAATTAAAAAACTGCTTGTGTAAAATCCTTAAAATGGTATTTTTACCATATTGAGCCCACTCTAGTTAGTTTTGTATATCCATTATCAAATTACTGCAAAACAGTAGAAGTGCCACACTAACGAAATAAGAAAACTCTAATCCTTTCAGTGACACAGGTTATTGAACATCTTATGGTGTAAGCATAGCATGGAAACAAAAACATAGGTGCTTAAGTGTGGTTAGTGTTATTGACAGAGAATTTCACTGAACACTTTCAGAAGATACCATTATAGTTACAACTACATAGGTCATTAAGTAAAAAGTAGCCGTAATGAGAATATCTTAGATGATACACAACCCTCTGTCTCACAAGGTGTCATGGGTTAAGCAGAGGAGAGTTAATTTTTTTTCCCCTTTTTCCCTTCTTCATAAATAGCTAGGAAGAAGCTATGTTTTGGATTCCTGCTCAGGAGAGAATTGATAAGAGAAGAACGTCCTTGAGGACAAATAGCAACATCCTAGCAATAACTATAAACGTTCTTCTCTTATCAATTTTCTCCTGAGCAGGAATCCAAAACATAGCTTCTTGATAGCTATTTATGAAGAGAAGGGAAAAGGAAAAAAAAAAATTAACTCTCCTCTGCTTAACCCACGACACAAGGCATAGGAAAAAATATGAAGCTACAACAATAATAACAATTAACTCTCCTAAAATACAAACGGTAACATATTTTGAATAATGCCCAGGATGAGGAGGGTAGCTATACGCAGCAGTAGCAGGGCTGCAGCCAGCATCTGTGCACGAGGGCAGGTGAACTGTGAGCACTTCCTGCTCTTTATTTGGATAATCACAGGACAAGAAGGACCCCAGGCAGGGAAAATAAATCCTTCAGGTGGAAAAGAATGGCATAGGAAAAAAAGCTGCGGGATGACAGAGCTGTGACTGAGAGAACATGGATCTGGACCCAGTTTTCCCTGGAACTCTGTTGCAGACCCCTGCAGACCCATGCATTGGAAGGGTTCAATGGCATCTCAGCAGTTCCTGGGGAAAGCAGCCCACCATGTGCTGCGGGTTTGGAGACCAAACTAGCACTCACCTCTGTGGAAGGTGGTTTTCTGTGGCTTGGCTTCAGCTCAGGGAGATGTCTCTGGGTCAAGGCTTAACCTGGCATCTGCTTGCCTTGTACCTGCCCCAGGGAGGAGAAGGAAAAGTTTTAAAGTCAGGCATGACACTGTTTTTACCTTTAAGGTCAAATACATTTCCTGCCCTCCCATCCTCTGAAATCCTCGGAATTCCAGAATGACATCTTACAGCTGAGAGAGTGATAGTAGGAGGCGTGCTGCCGCGCCCGGCAGGCCCGGGTAGGGGGGCAGCAGGGCGGCTGTGGGAGGCAGCTGACAGCTGCCCGGTGTCGGCTGCAGCCGGTTGTGGCATCAGCACAAGTCCCCCTTTGCCCTCTGAAGTCACAGCCCTCGTTCCGTGGCTCATGCATGTCAGTGGAGATCCACAGTCATGGCAGGAGGAAACATGGGGAAGGAAACCCTCTTGGGGACATGTGGGTGGAAGCATACCGCTGAGGGAACTGCTGAAACGGTGGCTGGAGACTCTGGGAAGGAGGCCTTGCGTGTCACACAGGTGTCCTGCCAGGGCAGGGACTGAGGCCGTAAGGGCACCTGCATCAGGGCAGGGACACTCCCGAGGGGACTGCAGCCAGCCAGTGGCCTGCGCTGCAGCAGGGGAAAACCAGTGGAAAAGGAAGGAGGAGCACCAAGAGACCAGAGTGCACAGAGGTAAACACAGGAGCCATTACACACTTGACCCCAACCCTGTGGGCTGCCCCACACCTGGATGGGGGAACTAGGATGGGGACATGGGGAGGTGCTTGACTTAATGCTTCTCCTCCTCTTTCCCCATAGACCACTTAAGTGTTGGTTTATTGCTCTACATTTTCTCAGGGACTGGATCAATTATTAGAAATTTGTGATAATGGGTGTTAAACTAAATTAAATAAAAATTCTCCAAGCTCAGAATATTTTGCCCAGGACAAGAGAGGAAAATACAAAATTACAAAATCCTGAGGTCTGCCCCTTTCACTGGCCACCCCACAATGCTCAGTGAGAGCAGAGAAATGGGAGCATAGGCTTAGCACCTATTCAAGAGATTGAAAAGCTGTACGTTCAACTGTGAAGACTAAAGCTCTGATTCAGCTACTTGTGTCGTAAGATCCTCTTCTCCTAATGAAAAGGGAGGGAGCTGTAAGCAACAATCTGCTTAAGCTTACCAGTTACTGTTTTTAAATGTACACATCTAGATAGCAACAAATATGGCAACAGACACATATCTTTTTTATATTACATTCACTATTTCTACAATGAGCTTACTCCAATATTTCTGTTGCACTACAATGATGAGTCCCTCATGCTTACATGTGTGAAATCACATTATGTCATGACACAAAGCACAGCTCCCGATTCAGTGGGGAAAACTCAGTCCTAGTCTGCATGTCAGGCAGAAGATGTGAAATAAGAGGGGTTTCTGTGAGGTCTGCAGCTAAAGTTAAAAAGTGAAATAAAAGTGAGCCCTCCCAATTAAAATATTCTAGCAGAAACACATTATCCTCCTCTGTCAGAATTCTAGGACATAGAGAAACCTTATATAATTATACAAAACTGCAGTATGATCAAACATGAGGAAGAAAATAGATGTTTAAACCATAGCCTTGTATAAATTCAGCAACAGCTCTCCTTCATTTTCAGACTTCCATTGAATACATTGATGTATACCTCTGCATAACCTCAAGATGGCTATTAATACTAGGTTTTCTTAGGCACACAGAACAAATATCATATAATCCTCCTGCCTCATCTGCTACATGCAATTCCTGAAGATTCAGGTATTTAGGAAAGCTTGCAGAAAACAAAATGGGAAGACATGAAGTATTTCGTGTCTTAACAGTCACAGAATTAATCTTTCACCCAACCGGAGAGCAGAGCACAGTGGCAACCACACTGCTAAATTTTCTTTCACTGTTTTGGAACTGACACAGTCAGAGAATATCCAGGTTTTGGTTGGTTAAAAAATTATGCTAAGAAATATCTGTGTATGTAATTTTTATATGTTTAATGAAATACACATTTTAATTGTTTTACACTGAAATGGAGTGTGATAAAAAAGTTAATGCATTCAACATAATTTTTTCATACCGATAAAAGCAAGAAGCAGCTGCACTGGAAAGTGAGTTACAGCTCATGGTAACGGTTAGAACCAGGACCATGTTCCCTGTCAAATGCACAGACACCAAGATTTATGCGGATCATAACTGAGAGCAGAATTTAAAGTTGGCAATTTACTGCTGAAGTGTTACCTGTTGTTTAAAAGGACATTTGTTTCATCTAAATGTAGCTTATGCAAATTTAAGAACAAAATCAGGGGTTCAGCAAATGCAAATATTCCTTTAGCTGGTGGAAAATTAAATATTTCTGGCTAGACGTTAGAGGTGCTTTTAAAAAAAGTAATATGTTCGGAAGAGAACATCTAACATATATTGAATACTAATGACTGGGGAAGAAAAAAGACTGGTTCCTCTACATCACAATATTTATCTTAAAATAGTCTTTAAACTCCCAGCTTCTAACACGGGCTGACATCATTTTGAAGCCAGCTTGTCACTATGCTGGAGAAATTGTTGGTGTCTTAGTTGATTTACTGATTTGGCATTTTAGGTGTTTAGAAGGCTTTGTATAGGAATTTGAAGTAAGTATTCCATTGAAGTGGACTGTATTTCAAATTAAAGCTTATCTGATGAGCTTGATAGGAAGCTGGTTCTCACCCTGAAACCAAAGCAAAACATAATTTTGGAGCCATTAAAGTGTACAACAAAAGTTTGCTACTTAACTGTTTTCTGGGTGACAAACTAAAATACATTTTAAGACTTGGTGTTTTTTTTCGTAATTAATGTTTCCTTTCTTTTCTAGGACTATTTTCAGACTTCTAGTAGAGAAGACTCATTTATCTGAAAGGTTCTCCCACATTTGACTCATGAACAACCAAAGTATTTGAAAGTGTCTTAGGCTTTATTTTGGAGCTCTGGCATATCCTGAAAAGGTTCCACCATGCATTACACAGCAGGACTTCAACTACAAGTGCATGTCGAACAATTAAGCTTCATTTACGTTTTACCATTAGGTTTCACGTACATTTTACAGTGATTTTAGCATGCATCAAATACTTTATTTCATATCTTTATGAAATCTACAAACCATGAATTTAAGCTTCCCACATTTTTGACATGTTATTCCACATACTACATGTCTGTAGTCTACATCTCGTTGAAAAATCCTAGGAATTATACAAGAGTAAACTCAAAATGAAATGAAATTACTCTGAAGCCAAGCCAAATCATTTACAGAAGCTTTGTAAAAAGCTGAGAGATGAAATGCAAATTCTCTCTTGCTTTATATAAAAAATGTTTAAACCATGTCATATATTATAAAGGTCTCTGTTGGTACATTTTTGAAAGACTGTCACTTTATTAGATCACAGATTATATCTGTCTATAGGAGGTCAATATGTAGTACTGGATTCTAATTTTAAATTCTTGGACAAATGTGGATGTTAACTAAATAGAGAATTTCATTATTATACCCTTTGCCAGAAATGGTGTAATTTTAACCACGCAGCATTAAGTAATATTTCTTAATCTTTAATTATATTCCAAGATTTAAATAGTTAGGTGACAGACTATCTATGGAAGAATTACTGTCAGATGTTTTCCTCTTAAACTCTGGAAAACAATGCTCTGTTGAATGCACATCAAGCCTTTATTGCTCCCAGACAAGATTATCCCATGTTCAGCTTATTTTCTTTTTGTAGTCATCCTACAAAACAGTACTACCACTGCTGCAGCGTTTTAAATGTTCATCTCTTTGTATAAAACTTCTCATCTGCTCAGAGTATTTCCACTTTACCAAGTCTCTGACTCTTCTCTTTCTTAACATGGAAATAATGCTCATCTGTAAATGGCACTTTTGTTCAGTACAGTAATGTGAGAATTCATATGGTGAAAATAACTTGCTAGGTACAGTGTCACATGCAGACTTGTGACGTTGTGACTAAGTCTTGACAAAGCCATTTTTGCGTCATGAGTTCATATTGTAAATATTTTAATAGGACCAAAGGCACTAGTGGGAACCATTACATCCTACTCTGATCTGTGCCACTGAGAAATCCCAGGCTAATAACTTAAGTTTTTTTCTGCTCTGGTCTGCTCTTCTTCAAAAAGTGTATATATCCTTACCTCAGAAAGACTGTATTTTAACTCTATCTCCAGCTTTCTTGGTACTCAGGAACTGGCATTATCAGAATGTCATCAGCATGGTGCTACACTTGAGATAGCAACCCATGCTGAGAGACAGGATATAACAGCAAATACTGTGCAGAGGTAATTTAGGACTATAGCACTGCTCTCTCAGTGAAAATCTCTGATTATGCTGCTTTGCCTCTCACAGGTATGTCTGCTCTCACTGATGAGAGCTTGGGCATTTCTGAAACATGTTCTCTTAGGTGCCATCTTTTGCACCTTTGGGCCAAGTCTCCTAAGCTGAAGCTTGATGGCAGATGACTTAGTAGAGGGAACAACCTGCATTTGCAAAGCTAGGTTTGCAGTTCTACACCTGTGTTATCTTAGGCAGCACATTTGAAGTAAAATCACGGACTTTTGATTCGATAATTCCCAAACCAGTCATAGAAGCTTACTTCAGACACCCTTCCTGCAAAACCTTGAAGTGTCTTCAAATCTGTTACTGAGACAATTGTCTTTTAAAGGATTTGTTGTAGAAATATCTCAGAACTGTATTAATTTCTCCAAGATCAGTTCTTTCTTCATTAAGACAACTCTAATATACCCATGACAAGACAACTGGGTGGCCTGTTAGCACGCCTTTGCATTTGATTACACTGCTAACACCAAGTTCTACTTAAAGGGTTTATTGCAGCAGACAGATTTTTGTTGTCCAGTAACCAAAAATGTCACATGATTTTTTGCTAAATAAATCAGTCACTATTATAATATTATCCCATTGCTTCATTATTCTGTAATTTGAGTCAGATTTGTAGGCAGTTTGGTTACTCCTACAAAATTATATTTGTTGAGTAACCTCTCTCTCACTGCTTCTTGTTTACCTTTAACTAGGGTTAAAAAAAAACTTTGAAATTAGAAACTAAAAAACACCAATTACAAAGTTAATTGTAAAGCAAATTTTATCTTGCCAGTCATTTGACTAACCCAAGGATATGAGATAGCCAAGAAATGCTGTCTAATACTTTCAAATGACACGTCACCTCAGGCAGAATTTCTTTTGCTGCTGGCTACGGAAAATAAGGGTAAACGTTGTGCATTCAGTGCTTCACTTCCAAACTAATGAAACAGGAACAATGTTCCCACAACACAAACCGCTGGCTATAGCTGTGTAACACAGCTGTATCTTCAGGCTCTGAACATATATATATATTTACCTTTCCAATAAAGTGGTTCGTCCACAATACACCCCACAGACAAAGACAGGCTTCATCTCAACAGTCTTTTACATTTTTCACTTAACTGATGTCTTGATTCTGACCTCACTTCTCAGTGTAAACCAGGAATAATTTAACTGAAGTCAGTGGGGACACACTTCTTTGGTAAGGTCAGAATCAGACCTCACCTGGGAGTCCAAGCCTGGTACCAAATGTTGATAGGTATATCACATTCAGAACTTGGCACAATGTTGTCAATACAGAGTCGAAAGACAGATATTCTATGCCATTATCAGACATCTACACTGCTCTTTCCAAAGGAAAATGTTGATCTAATTAACTTCAAATTACCTTTCAGCAACAGCTGCCAAGTTCCCTTTAATGGAGAGCGTGCGAGGATTTTATTTTCTGTCATTCTCTTAATAAACACAGATACAAGGATGATCAGAGAAAACATAGCCAGCTTTTAAAACCTGTTCTTCCTCTCTAGTGCACCTGCTTTGACACCTACAATACATTCCAGCAAAAATTAAGAGCATCTTAGTCCAAAAAAGTGATTAAGAAAATCCATGTTTTATATGTTAATTCACTAAGCATTTTCCTATTTGCCCTGAAGCTTTCTTAGATATCTTATGCAAATAAGTAATCATGTAGAAAAGCATCCCAATCTGCAAAAGTAAACATGTGACTCCTGCTATTCTGTATCACAATCTGGAGATGAAATGGAGAGATGATTAACCTCCGCTGGAAAAGCTCAGCATACTCAGAGCTCCAGTAGCATTTGCTACAGAACAACAACCGTATGTGGTAAAGAGGAACCCAGTTTGTCAAAGCATCATTAAGGGATCAAGTAAGTGGGTGCGTGATCCTATTTCCATTTCAGCCATTTCCTCTGCCCAGAAGACTTTGCTGTCCATGTGGGGCAGAACAGCATGGCTAGAGACTCGCTGCCCCTTCTGCGGATATTGGGCTACTGACAGGCCCAAACTTTCAAAACCTGTGCGACCACGAAGAGAAAGAAAAGAGCCTTTTCTAGTTAACTGGTGAAGACAGACCCCCATATCAAAGGAATTCTACCTTTGCCACTCATCTGAAAAGCTGTTGTAGCACTGGTCCAGTGCACACAAAGCCCTGAACCACAGCAGCTGTACTAGGTGACCCAAAGTAAATTAGTTATCTTTTTGAGCAACAGCTAGCCAACTGTACAATGTAGAAAATGACACTTCCACCTTGCTCATGCTAGTGATGAGAATAACTGTAACAGCGACCATGAAGCACTCACTTTTTTTGGTAATAAAGATTGCAATAATATCATGGGAATATGTCCTCACAATGTAAGCAACATGCAAACTTCTTGTGTAGCTTCATCTGCTGTTTTTCATTTTACAGCAATGGACGCAATTTTCACTACAATGCATTGGCTTACACATCTACAAATATTTTTTTACAAACCTGGAATTTTAGTGTTAAAACTGCACTAGCAATCTTGGTAATGAGCAACAAGGCAAATACAGTTTGAAGCTTTGTACACAAAAATTTCTAGAAAAATTTGCATCAGCTCTTATGTACGTACAATCTGAGACCACTATGTTGAGGCTATTGCCTTGTTAGTCTTGATAATACGCTGCTGAAAGAAACACAGCAGTTGTAGAGAGGTTCATTCTTTTCCATCAAAAATGTATACCTAATTAAATGGAACTGCTTGTGCTTTCATTTTACCTCCAAACCTCCAGTTGGCAGGCAGGAACAAAAAATAGGATCTTGCAACATGACAGTCCTTTGTGCAACAAGCTGAAAAAAGTTTTCTATTTAGACATAAACAAAATTTCTGGTGTTCGTAAGCTCTATTCCCTAGGGAATCCATTTGAACATATGTTGTTCTGGTTCATAAAATAAGAGAATTTAATCTTAATTGTTGCACATGTATTAGTCAACCTGAGGTTCTATTCTACAAGAGTTTACAGGCAACATAACATCTTGCAGTACAAAATATTCCCTTGCATTACATATAAAGTTTATTTCCTGCTGAGGCACCAATTTACTTTTTCATAGTGTTAGCAGATTCCCAGCTGTGATTTTCTATATCTGTTGCAAATGTTCAACAATTTACAGAAGGAATTTTAGGTCATAGTTTTTTAAAAATTTAAACATATAGAGATTAAAGAATGAATGTGCAATCAGCATATAGAGAAACTAGCTTTTGCAAGAATGAAATAGATGGTTTAGGTTCTTAAGCCCCAGAGGAATAACATCTACACTCACTGCTACGTCTCTTTTGTGCACTTCCTTCTACTAAGTAGGTACCTAGAGAGATGGTTTGGTAGACTAGAAAGTACAGTGGTAAGACATTATTTTCTTTTCTTTGTTTCCAATAACAAATTTAACACTTTCTGTTATTGCTAAATTTTTCTCCTTAATTTTCCTCAAGGCATAGACTCTACCTTCTTTGTTTTAAAGCAGGAGGTACATCTAACCTCTGCTACAGAGAATGGAGGCATTAGAAAGGAATCCCTTCTGGAGGACTTGTTCATGGTGTGGTGTACACAGTTGCTGAGCTGGACTTGTGGAATCCTGAGCAGAAGACATTTGTTCTTGGCCTGCTAGATTCACCGGGCCTGTTAGGGACCTCCCCTGAGACAGATAAAAAAGGTTCATTTTGTGCTTTCAATGCAGTTTGGAGACTTGTCCATGACTATTGGTATATAGACCATATCTGGCAATGGGGCAATTTTAAATCCTGCTTCACTCTATTCCTCCATAAGCAGTGTCTTATAGAATGTGGAAGTTATCTGGCCAGGACTTACATTCTTCCCCAGCAGCTATCACTAAATCAAACAGTTGCAGCCCACAACCCACTTTCCTTCCTATCTCCATATCCTCCGACATTCAGGAGACATTGCCTTTGAGCACATTTACAGGCAAAGTGCTGAATGATATCCAATACACATAGGTAGTTGTCGTGGGTTAAGCAGAGCAGAGTTAACTTTTTTTTTTTCCTTTTCCCTTCTCTTCATAAACAGCTATCAAGAAGCTATGTTTTGAATTCCTGCTCAGGAGAGAATTGATAAGAGAAGAACGTTTATAGTTATTGCTAGGATGTTGCTATTTGTTCTCAAGGACATACATTCAGCCTTTTGGGGGGGAAGAGACAG
>WKFP01014232.1:0-47081 GCA_011057875.1 Pterocles orientalis
GGCTCAGCCGGTCTGTGCCGTCGTGGTGTGTGTGAGCCCTGCGGCTCAGCCGGTCTGTGCCGTCGTGGTGTGTGTGAGCCCTGCGGCTCAGCCGGTCTGTGCCGTCGTGGTGTGTGTGAGCCCTGCGGCTCAGCCGGTCTGTGCCGTCGTGGTGTGTGTGAGCCATGCGGCTCAGCCGGTCTGTGCCGTCGTGGTGTGTGTGAGCCCTGCGGCTCAGCCGGTCTGTGCCGTCGTGGTGTGTGTGAGCCCTGCGGCTCAGCCGGTCTGTGCCGTCGTGGTGTGTGTGAGCCCTGCGGCTCAGCCAGTCTGTGCTGCTCACAAGGTGTCTCCCTTGTCTCCCTGGCAGGCTAGGTTTCTCCCCTGGTGCTACACAAAGCCGGGAAGATGGGCCATGATCAGCAACACCCTGTGACAGCAGTATCTGCAGATTTTGGGAGCCCTTGCTGGTGTGCGCAGTGACCAAGTGACTCCTCTCTGCTTGTGCCCGCGTGGCGGCACCGGGGGTTTCCAGCATGGGGTGCCATCCTTCGGCATGGAGGCACATGCTCCCCTGTGCACAGCAGCTCTGTGGGCTGCAATGACAGCAGGGAGGGAGCAGCCTGCTTCAAGGGGAGGCGTGTGGTCCAGATCTGTGGTGGCAAACATTCCTCTGGGGCGTTTGCCTTCTATCTAGTGGCCATCTGCGAGCTGTGCCACCGGAGGCCTCTCTGCAGTGCCAGCGTGGGAAGGAGCAATGTGTCTGGGGACAGGGCTGGGCAGCGCTTTACACCTGGTTTTCTGATGGAGGAAAAAGCAGGCTAGAAACACGTGGAGGAGGAGGTATTAAACAGAGTGGAGAGGTGCTAAAATGGCCTTCATCGCCCTCCTGGCCTCTCTGAACCTCAAGAAACTTTAAACGTGTTTCAATTTCACAAGCATGCTGTTCTCCCTTCAGCAGCTGTGTAGGTTTGTTGCACTGCAGGTCGCTCGGTAGCATACCCGTAACCCCACTGACCCATCACGGGAATGCTGTCGCGGTGGGTGGGCGGGGAAGAGTGTAGGGAAATGAGAAGATGTTGAATTAGGATTTGACTTCCAGGACATGAAGCTTTTCCCTTAAGAGACCAGAAGAAGAAGGAGGCCTTGCTCTTAAACAAAATGGAAGAGGAGGTGATGGAGATAAAGTAGCGTGTTGTTTTTAGTTAATAGCCAATAGGAAGTTCTGTAGCTGATGTATTCACAGTAGTAAAAGACTATAAAAGCAGTCGTCAAAGAGCAATAAAGTGATTCTTCTTCACTACCTGCAGGAGTTCACTCTTTTACCCCGCCGCAGAAGAGAAAGGGAATTCTTTGGGTAGGTTGTACCTGGCACCGTGGAGCTGCCAGATGCATGGCACACTCTGTTCGGGACCTTGCAGCTGGAGCCGGTGCGAGGCTGTGCCGGGTCCCCCATCCCAGCAAGGAGTGGGCATGGCACACTATGCCATTTTGAGAGGCACCCGTGTGCTCCTGCAAAGGGTCTCTGTGACAGATCCTTAAGCAGAGGACAGAGTCTTAGGTTTGGGTCCGAGGGACCATTGAACCTGTTTTCATTTTCTACGCGTCCAGGGTGGATGCTGAGGGAAGAAAATACCAAGGAGGTTTTAAATGAAGGCTTTATTGGGAAAGTTTTGTTAATGTTTTTTGTTTTTATAAATACATATATGAAACTTCGAGGGGGGAGGAGTGTCTTAAGCTCTTTAAATGTCTTTAAATAAATCTAGGCACCTATATTTGTGCTATACTTTTATATTGCCTGTGATTTATAAAGTTAGATTTTATTCAGGCAAGGTCACTTCCCTGGCAATGTTCTTGTGGGCTTTTTGACAGTAGGTACATTTGAAATGATGCTACAAGGGGACAGTGCTACCAGATGAATATATCGGGCATGTTTAAAAACCAGGGCTGTTATTAATGTCTGAAGTCCAGCCATGCCTTGAGCTCCTTGTGCGAGGACGTGACTCACTGAATGTGCCTTGGCAAAACACGTATTTGACATCTGCAACTGCAAATATTTTGACTTCTGAGAAGCCGGGCTGCTGCTTTAGTAATGATATCCGGGATTTGGGGTACATGGATTCCTGCGTATCTGTTGCCTCAGCTGCTCTGCTGCAGCCTGGCACTGAACTTGGACCAGGGCTTCCTCGACAGCTTGTGTTGAGTTACACCTGGCTCTCCTCGGGTCACTCTGGTCTCGGGTTTAACCAGTGGAACTAATGATGCATGGTAGAAACGGTATCGATTTAGCTTGCCTAACATGGTGGCTATGGAGAGCGAAAGCAAGCGGTTTTGGTTTGTGGAAAAACATCTGATTGTTATAACGTGGTTTTTTTTCCACCTCCTTTTCTGTCAGAGACAAAATGGTTAACTGTAATTTCCATGTTTCCATTTGTGTTCCTTGCATAGAAAGGAACTATTTAGATTTTTGCCAGATAAGTAATTGAAGTGCTTGTTAAATAATTTTTCTTACAACTTCTCTGAAAGTTATTTGCTTTGATGGGCTCTAATGGGTGTCCATTCTAATATTCTCTTTACTGCCATACAGATGTGCCTTTTTTTCTCAGCACCTGAGACTTTTTGATGAACGCTCTTGATGTCTGTATGTCTCTGTTACATTATAAACTATGGATTTCTCAGTGAAAATCCGTTGATTTTAAATGTAATGTAAGAAGTGTTTTGCTTAGCATAGGGAGGTTTTAATAGTGTTTTCTGAAGTCAATGGCCAGAATTCCCTTTTTACTTCTGCCCTCCAGTGAAGCTGGCATGCTGGGAGGACTGCTGCTGCATGCCAGCCCCACCAGGAATGAGCTCTGGGTATGAAGAGAAAAACCAAATCTCAGTAGTGCTGCTGGACTGAAAACTAGCAGTGGTAGATGAACAGTTCTGCAGCTTTATTTCACTGACTTAGGTTAAATCGAATTAGATTCTTCTCTGAGCAATCTGTAAAGAGTTATTGTCTTGTCCTTGAGGAGACAGAAGGACCACCTGCAAAAGGCTGGTGTCAGAGAAATATTATCCTGAAGGGTACGATAGCTACAGCTGACAGAAAGTGTATTTATTGTCCTGGGCCGTGGAATACCAATTAGATCTCTTGGCACGCAGTGGTATTTGCCGAGGCATTAAGTGTTGACCTGCCACATGCTGCTAATTTAAAATAAAGAAGCGTTCCCTTCTCATTTTGAAAGATAAACATCCTAGAGAAACACAACTGGGCGGAATGAAGAAGTAATTTGTTTGATTTGAAGGTGTAATGTTCTGTGTAAAGTAAATACCCTAAATGAGTGATTGCACACTGGTCTTTAAAGCTGGGAGGGGATTTTTTACTGTTGGCTTCAGTGTGGGAACGGTTCCCATAAAGCTGACTGATAATGAAAACCTCACTTGTAAAGTCATGATGCTGGGGGGTCCGAGTGTGGGAGAAGCAGCAGTAATTCTCCTGTGGGCACATGCCCATCATGAAACGGCCTCTGTGTTGAACTGCCCTCTGAAAGCTCCTGTGGTGGCTGGCTGACCGCATCCAAATGGGACTGTGCTGCCAGAGCCGGGGCTTGCCTGGGGCACACCCCACGCAGATGGGGTCTCTTCCCTGCTCTCTTTCCATTATAGTTAACAAGGAATATTTGTCAGGCATCTGTCTGTGGGGTAGGAAGCGGGGTTTTGTAATGGAGAGGTACTGCTCCCACCAGCCAGGAACTTGGTCCTGTTCTGGAGCTCGTAAACATGACGTCCTTCTGGGTGAGTGACTTACCAAGCAAGAAACCTGTATATGGTATTCCCCACCAAGGAAGAAACGTATATGGTATTCTCCACTTTGACATGCCTTAATAATTATTTTTTTCCTGCCCTGAGAGTTAAATTGCCCTAGGCAAAGGGACAGGAGGACCGTTCCTGTTACTGTCACTGTTAGAGCAGTGTGGCTGTGCTGTAAGGCTGCCTGTTGAATCCCTCCCTTCCTCTCCCGGTGCGTTGGTGTTGAGGACAATCCCTGAACATGCGTGTTTGAGGCTGCTCCTGCTCTGGACTGGAGCACGGCAGTGGGCAGAGGCTCGCTCCTTGGGAAAGCTGCTGCTCAGCCCTGGGGTGCTGCCGGCGTTCTGCTCCGCACTGCAGCCATAGCTGTTGGCGTGTCCTTAACTGCACGGCTTACCTGCTCCACATGCCCCGGAGCAGATTTGTCATCGCCTCTGTCGTACTTGCTAATGTGAAGTGGTGCGTTAGAGCTGACCTCTGACAGCTCCAAACATGCACTTTTTTCAGGATCGTGTCCTCTTGTGGGCTGGTCCTGGGCTGGAGCCATGCAGGCATCTTACTGGGATGGCAGGAGGTAGGGATGGCAAGCCATGACAGCACGGGGCACCGCTTGTCTTGGGTCTCGGTGGCTGATGGTGGCCGTGGGGTTCCACAGGTGCCTGGTGGAGCGTCTGCAGTGAGCGTCAGCGAAACGGCTGCTTTGTAATTAGGGCAGCAGGGGAGCCGGTGTGCTGCTATGCAAAGCCGCCCTCCAAAAACAACACGGGACCTCAGAAAAGAGGGGGGATAAAGGGCTGACAGCCAGAAAGGAAGGCTTCTACCTTTATTAAATCCTGGTGTTTTTTGACATGTAGAACCAAGATGAAACACATGCTTAAACTCTTTCCCTTGTGCCTCACCTCTGCAAGTCTGCCTCTCCTGTTCTGGAGGATTTTTTCAGCTGTGACAGCAGCATATTTGTTCTGGCACATGCAGAGATTTTTAATGCAGGCAGGGCTAATGGAATGATTTATTTCATTAGCAAGTGACTTGTATAGCTCATCAACGCGTCATCTGGAATGTAACCACATTCCTCACTTAAAATGCTTCTTTTCCTCCTTCTCCATGTAAAAATTTCTCATTCTCCACTTTTTTGTTCAGTGGCATTGGAAGCACTTACTTCAGTGTATGGCTCAACAGATGTTTTATTTTCACAGCATAGTGATGTTTTGGGGAAAAAAACAACCCAAGAATTGCTAGAAGTGAGTCTTCCCTGTTTATATATTTACAAACTTGAAATACACACAGTTGAATTAACAGGCCAGGCTAACTCAGCTCCAGAGGGACGGATCTTTAGCTTGAACAAATGTATTATCACCTTTAATGTGGTGTATCAAGTATATGAAAAATTCAGCTTCTTCATTTGCAAAATGGCACAATCATAGCTTCTTTAATACTATAAAGGCTCTTGATATATTTTTTTTTTCATTTCCCCCAGGAAAGAAATAGGGGATTTTAAGAGTGAATGTGGATTCAAGGTTACTTCTCAAATTCTAATGTTTGCTCCTCTTCAGTTTCCTTGGGTATGTTATTTGATTTTGATTGGAGGGATTCCTGCCCCACACCCCCATGTCTTTCCCCTTTAGGTATCCTCTTTTCACCCCTTTCATGTGAACTCACCCTGCCTCTGCTACCAGCCACTGCCCTCTTCACAGGCACTTTACAGAGGATGCTGGGTGGAGGAAAGGGTTAGAAGCAAGAATGTACAAAAAAAGAATAAAAAGGGGTGGTTGTTGTATAAAAGCTTCATATGGGGAGCATAAAAACATTTAAAAATACTCTAGCAAAAGCTGGGAGCCAAGCTTTACTACTTTGCATTTAGGGATGGCACAGTTGTGGGTACAGATGGAAGTACATAAACGAAGGAAACCTGGAAAGAAATGTAAATGCTCCAAGTTTAAATATGAAATTCTTATCACATTGCCCAAAAAAAAAGACTGAGGAACAACTTGCTAAAGTGAAAACCTTCTGTGCATACATCAGAGGCAAGAAAACTGGAGGTGAATGATGGTGATGTGTGAGCAGAGAGACCAAGGAGGGGCATATTTAAACATGGATGTGATGCTTTCAGGTTCCTGTCTCTGGGGGCTTGCATCTATGAAATTGTCATTTAAATTAAATTAAAAGTGTTATTTGGCATGATTGCATTTTGGAGAGACTCTGGTGAGATCCATTGCGTAAGACCAGTAAACATAATAAATAACACCTGTAGAATATGCAAGAATTAATGGGGAAGTCTCATCATCTGTTTGCAGAAGAGCCACGTTTCAAATCTATCTGCCTGTTTCCTCTTCTCTCGTTTTCAGAGGTTAGTGAACCTGGAGAGGAGGAAGCAGCATGCTTGAATTTTCAAGGTTTTGGTGAGATTGCTCACCAAGAGCCTCAGGAAAAAAAAACAAAATTAAACAAACGTAAGCTGTTGTGGGATGAGAAGGTTCTTGTCCTGGATTAGTGACTGCCTGGTGGGTAGGAAACCAAGCGGTCAGGTTTCACAACATCACAGAGGTCCCACAGGGATTTGCTCCGAGATCTCTGCGGTTGAGCAGCGATAACGGAGCAGCGCAGGAGAGGAGGAAGGGCTAGGTTATGGGCTTGGCTGGCTTTGTCTTCTGAGCACTGCGTAGCGGCACTAGGGAAAACACCGAGCAGCTGCAGAGGGATGCGGCGATCCTGGGTGGCTGGGCAGCGCAGTGGCAAAGGAAGCCTGTGCTAAGCAGGGTAAGATAATGCTCTTTAGTTCTGTTTTATTCCTGCCCTTAGCCCTGTGCTGGGGACAACTTTCAGTGCGTCAGTGCTGCTTGCAAAATATCCTGAAGTCATTGCTGACAGCTTGGAGCTCAGGGCTTAGAAACGGTCAGGAGGGGAAATGGAAGTGGAGGAAGTTTTGGAAGGAGAACAAAGCAGCCCGGTTGTTATATTGCTGCGGGACCACGTGGACTGAGTGTGTGCAGCTGGGGTGTCCTGGTGTGCCTGCCTCGAGGGATGCTCACAGGCTGTAAGCAGTGCCAGGGAAGTTGACCCAAGAGAGTTGAAGGTATGGAAAAGCTACTGCGCAAGGAGGGATTGGAACAAGCAGGATTCAACTTGGAAAAGCAACGAGTAGGGAAGGGAGGGTCTTAGGTGGTGACACCCTGAACGACTGCAGAAAGCGAGGGCAGAAGGATTGCTGTTGGTGCGAGTGGGTTCGCCAGTGTGAAGGGGGGAGAGGAGGGTTGTCTCTGCACTGCGTGGCTGCAGAGTTCATTGCCTTGGGCTGTTTGGGAAATGTGAGTGGTTTCAAGAAGCAATTAAACAAATGTGCAGAGGATGGGCATTGGTACAACTGATGACACAGCTTTTTGGAAGCTGTGTGCAATTACTGGAAGATAAATATATGCATGTGTTTGTACTTACACGGTTTCTCTGTGTGTCTGCTGTCAGTCAGTATAGGAAACAGGTAAGGGCTTGACAGACTTTTTGTTTAACGAGGTGAAGACACTGCTGTTGGCAGTTCTAGTGTAAATCTACTGTGGGTCATGGAAATGGGAACTGCCTGGTGTTCTCTGCCCTGGCAGGGCTGGCTGCAGCTCCCTGGGTGGATGGCAGCATCTGGGAGGCAAGAGGCTGCTGGGCTTTCACGCTCTTCTGTGCTTTGATGATTAAGACCTGAGTCCCGTGGATACTTGGACAAATAAAGGTTAAGTACAAGAGCGCATGGACAGGATGCAATTCCCTGACTGCCTTTAAAATACTGCCTCGCTCACTCATTCTCTGCCCAGGATTAATTTAACCGCAGAGGACTTGCTGTGCGGGGTTAGCAAGCCTGCCAGCCAGCCAGTGCTGCACCCCACAGCTGCGCCAGGCTCTAGGTTTCAAGAAGGCAACAACTATTCAAGTTTTTTTATAGCGTGGGGGTTTTTTTGTCCTTTCTTAGCACTCATAGCTGATACTTGTGCTTTCTGTAGGTGATAAGTTTCCGTCCCCTCCAGAAGAGCAAATTTGCACTAACTGTGGCGATGCAGAAATGCACACAAGTGACTTATTCCTGGGTCTGGAAGGAGAGCACCGCTTGTGTCCTATCCTGCCTTGCCCGGAGGAGCAGCTGCCTTCTGCATGGCAGAAAAGGCCCAGTGGCAGAGTGCTTCAGAGGGACCTCATGTTAGGACACTACTTGTGCAAATAAAATACAATCATATGGGGAAGTAGTATCAATAACTAAACTGAACCGCAGCGCACCCATGGTGAACAAAAGGTACCTTGAAAAGTTGTGTCTCTGCTAAAATGTACTTGCTTGCAGAACCTACTTTGCACATGTAAAAATCAAAGCAAGATAACTGTTTACATTGCAGCAGCATACATGGTCATTGCAGGCATGGATCATGCTGTGCAGGGTGCTGACAGTGAGTTTTCCAGGTTCCTTTGTGTGGGCTGGGGAGGAGAGGTGGTGTGACTTGCTGAGCTTCCTCTGCTGTGTGGCATCGGGGGGAGCATTCCAGCAGGAACTTGCCATAGCTTGCTGTGAGCTTGTAATTACTGTGAGGCTGTTCCACCGTGGTGAACCTGCCCCTCCTCTAGATTATCCTGGCTGTGGGAAACAAAAGCTGAGAATATTGGGGTGCGCCTATCAGCTGCCCTTGGGAATCCTCCAGGAGAGGCTTCTGCAGTCAGCAGCATGGCAGAGCCCTTCAGGGCTGGGGTGAAGAGCTCTACCCGAGGGCCGTGAGCAGCCGGGCGCCTCCGTTCTGCCCGCACAGGAGATCTTGGTGGAGTTTCCTGGGAGCCAGACCCTGTTCTTGTGTAAAGAAGTACAGTGTGAATAAAGTCAGGTTGGGGGCTGCACGAAGTGTGGTCAGATGGATGTGTCTCAGAGTTTTGTGCTAGGCTGGCACTGGACAGCTCTGTTCCAGAGTTTCTCTCGATTTGGAAAGCATTGCTGTCCAAGTGTGCTTTGCCTGCAGAGCCTCTGACAGCACGCAGGCTGACTCAGCAGTGCTTCCCCTTCAGCAAATGGCTTTTGCAGCCTCCTGCCTGCCCATGGCTCTTTTTTCCCCAGGGCATCAGGCAGATACCCAGCGGGCTGGCCAGCTCGGAGGGGATGGACAGGCGAGAGACGGGGGTGAGAGTGTTGCAGAGACCACAGCAGAATAGGAGTTGTAAACAGCATGGGGAACCTTGTGTTTCCTCCTCGCAGAAGAGAGTGTAGCGATGTTCTGCATCTCCTCCTGACAGCCCCCTTCCCCAGACCACCGTACCTCTGCGTCTGAAACCGTGCTGGCCAAAAACAATTCAGTGTGCCTTTCTAGTGCTTGCTTCTCAACCAAATGAAAAGTGAGATGGTCTGTCAAGGCAAGGGAAATTATTTCAATAGAGGCTATAATTACTTGTGCTTCTTGGGGTTTTTTTCTTTTTTAATTCTTTTTTTTTCCCATTTATGAAGTGGAGGTAGAAGAAGGTTTGCTTTTTAAGTGAGCTGCTCTGTGAGAAATCAGGATGAGTTTCTTAACAGAGCTAAAATAAAATACAAGTAGTCAGCATTAGGATGCTTTAATAATTTAGTACTTAAGCCTGTGAACGATAGCTTTCGTAATTTAGCTTATGTGGCATTGTACTGACTCAGGGTTCCTGCAAAAGCAGACTACTTCTGGAATGGTATAACACTGTGAAATCTCCCTTTCTCTTGCTGCATTTCCTTGGTAGAGTGAAGCTGTAAAGTCTAAAAAACATTTGTTTATTTTGTGAAGACCTGTGGTTTAAGATATGTTATAAAGCAGTTTGTTATATGATTTGCTCCAAAAGCAAAGAGAGCCTTCTCTGCCACTGCATATGAGGAAGAGTGCAAGAATCATCCAAGAACAGACAGTAAGATCTTCCCCTAGGATAAGTTA
This sequence comes from Pterocles orientalis, assembly GCA_011057875.1. Lineage (NCBI taxonomy): Eukaryota > Metazoa > Chordata > Aves > Pterocliformes > Pteroclidae > Pterocles > Pterocles orientalis. Next base: position 9,672 of record WKFP01014232.1, read on the forward strand.
GCTTTTTCTTTCCTCTGTTCGTTGTGTTAAGCATCAGCGTTGGGATTTTTCCTTGACTGTGTTGCTGGTGTATCCACTGCTCAGAGCTTCTCCATGGAGCAGGCTGTCGGTCTGGTGGGAGCAGAGAGCAGACAGCCTGCAAGGCAGTTCCTGCTTTAGCTGAGAGTGGATTTCAGACAGAAGAAAGATGCCTACTTTGGGTGGGCATTTAATCGTTTAAAAAGCTGATGTGTGTTAGTGTGTTTGGTGCTGGCCCTTCCATGCGTGGGTAGCAGCTTTTGTCGGACTGAGGGCTTGTCTAAGGAAATACTTGGTCATCCACAGAACCAAAATGTTTTCCCATAATAGTGTTTTTTGTTTTATTTTGGTTTTTTTGTAGGTGTTTCTTGAACTCGCAGAACTGTTGTGTTTTGGGATATCCTGCTTAAACCCTCAGAAGAAAATCTGCAAACAGCCAAAAATGACTTGAGTTGGAGAGCTGCTGCTTTGTCCACAGGTAGTAGTACCTGGATAGCTCAGTGGATTCTCAAATACCACAGCTTAGCACAGCTTGCTTTCATGCCACGTTTATTAAAGTGCTTTTATGAACCCAGACATGCCTCAAACCCAACTGGATTCATTGGCTCCCAGCAGCTTTTTATTGAGGCTTCATGGTGAGAGTGCACTCAGCCCACTGCAGGCTTGCAGAAGTTTCCTCTGAAGTCACCAAGTGTGTCAGTACCAGGCTGGTAAAGCTCCTGGTGTTCATGAGCTCACAGCTTTTTTTTTTTTCCCCACAGTTATATGCCTCATCGTGTGCTTCATTAGCATTCATGCCTATGGTCAGGTAGAGGCTCAGTTCTGGAAGTGGCGGTGGTGGTGGGATTTGGATGTTAGCTGGCTGAGATGGGAGGTGAAGGAAAGCAAAGTGGAGACTTACCTTGCTGCTGGTATGATACTGGCTGTGTTAAACTGGACTGTCACTTGCAGAAGGGAATAGAAGAATGGTTTGAGTGGCAGTGGCCTCAGATCACTGTTACATGGCTAATGGCCAGCTCAAGTCTATCTGTTTGATATTTGAGGTGGTGGACTTTGAAATGAGATCTTTAAATGACCTGAAATTTGTAAAATTGCCCCTCTGTTCTCCCTCTCCCCTCCCATTGCCCACACACTGATATTTATGTATGAAGTGTGCCTGTGCATGCAGCCCTGACTGAGATGTGTTCCTCTCTCCCAGGACCAGCTGCCTGCCCGGGGTTCAGTGTCCCAGCTGGATGCACCGTACACTATGGTTCACATCAATGTGGTGAAAAAATTAACGTGTGTTCTTGTGGTGATACTGGTAGCTCTGACGGTTTGCCTGTGGAGAGAGACGAGAAGAAGCTACTACGTTGCTTTCAAGACCGAGAGCAATGATTTGCAGGCTCACAGGACTTTGGAAAAATGGAACCCACTTAAGTCACAGGGCCTTTTCCATGAAGCAGACAGTGAATTGGGTCAGATATCCCAGACTCGGTTTAGTAACCACAACAAAGTAAAAGGCAGCACCTCTGGAACAGCCGAAAAGTCCAAGAAAGCAGCAGACTCTGTGAAGGTATGGGATAAGGACAGTTCATCCAGAAATCTCATACCTAGGCTGCAGAAGGTCAGAAGAAACTACCTGTCCATGAACAAGTACAATGTGACTTACAAGGGAAAGAGGAATGCTGCTAAACTCAGCCCAGAGAAGCTGCTCTGCCAGCTACGGGACAGGGTGAACGTGACCATGATACAGGGATCAGATGGTCCTTTTGATACTTCTGAATGGCAGCAGTACCTACCAGGGAAAAGCCTCAATGAAACAGTGGGCCGCCTGGGTCGCTGTGCTGTTGTGTCCTCAGCCGGGTCTCTCAAGTCATCTCATTTGGGACGAGAGATAGGTTGGTATCTCTCCAGTCACGTAAATTCAAATAACATTTTTTTAATAACTTACACTGAATAGAAGTAACCGGTAAGTCTCTGCTGTGGTCACAGAGGTGTTTAAAATAGGTTGAAATAGTATCCTTGAACTTCTTCGAAAGTTAGTGAACGTTACAGCCTAGGAGGAGATGGGAGTGATGATCAGACACTCCCTGCCTCTCCGAGTGTACACCCTGCACAGGGCAGGCTGCCTTTAGGATGCCCTAGATCCCAGTGCCTGCAAGCCTTAGAGGATAGCATCTACGGCATGTTGTAATGCAGTCCCTGCAAGCGCTGGCTTAGTGTCAGAGCAGGGAAGAAGTGCAATGGGCTGTGCCCCAGCTGCGGAACAGTGAGAGGACGTCAGGCATAGAAAGCCATTTCATCGTTCCTACCACTGGCCTCTGTTCAGAAACTGGAGGACCAGTTAGTTCCAGATCACAAGGGGGGGATGCTGGGAAGGTCACTGTGTAATGTGCCCCAGGCGAACGCCGTTAACCCCTGCTGCTGTCCCAGGTGTGAGGAACGTGAGTCGCAGACTCCAGCCTTTCTGCTCAAGCAGTCATCTCTGCTAGTGATTCTGCAGAGTTCTGGGCACTTACAGCCTTCAGCTGGGCAGGGTGAATAGCGAAGGATACAGGGATATTCAGTGTATTTATGTACGGGGGTTTTTTTCCTAATTTTGACTTGACATATTTCCATGTAGGAAAATACATGGTTTTGTTAGAGGAAGGTGCCAAAAAGGTACTACATCTGACAGGCTTAAAGTGATGCTTTTGCATAGATGAGCACAACAGGTTGCTGAATTATTATTACTCCTTAAATGTCCAGGAAATATTTGTTTTGTCTAATCATGTTAAGATATCAAATGAGCAATTAGTCAATGTAAGGGAGGCTGCCAGGGCAGAATGGGAGAGGCTTGTAAACAAGAGCTCTTCTCTTACTGGGCTGTTGGTGTTACTGGAGGTTATGAATTGCCAGTGGAAAGCCTGATCTGGGAGATACGGAGTGCGGTGCAGAGAGCCAGCTACTCTACCTGTGCAATCATTAAACACCCTTTCTAAATGCAAATTTAGGGCGTAATAATGCTTGGTGTCTGGCTGCAGTTAAATGGGGAAATTATAACCCATACTCTGTTGATGCAAGGTGGGTTGTGGAGTTAAGGGTCTGTAGTGGCAACTACAGAGCTTCACCTTTCTGGGGTTTGTGTGTTGGTTTGGAGGAGCTTGAAACAAGGTTCACTTGTCTATGGGAATAAAGTAGCTGAGGAACTAGGCTTCACTGCCCGCAATTACTGATCCTCCAGCATTGTTTGTGACGACAGTTTTCAAGCGAATGATCTCGAAAAGACCCAGTTCTGGACCAGGTGAGCCCTTCTGTCCTGGCAGTTCGCCATGGATCCTGGCTGCAGCTACTGTGAGCGGTGGTCTCGTGGCCTCAGCACAGACGCAGGGAAGCTGGTCCTGCTCCTGCAGCTGAACACTTCTGGTCATGTGAAGTGTTTCCTGTCCAAATCTAGCCAGTAGGTATGGAGAAGCTGGGGTGCCACGGTGATGGGCACGGACGCCCTCTGTGCAGCAGCAGCAGCCTGGCTCTGTGGCATTATGGCTGTGCCAAGTCGGAGGAGGATGCTGCGGGAATGCTGTTCTATCTTAAGAGATGACACCAGGAGAGGAAAATGCAGCAAATCCCAAGGCGTGTAACAAGCCGTCCCTGTTAAATGCACAGCGGTGGTTTTATTTCTATAACGTGGGAGGTGGCGCTGGCAGCCTGAAGCCAGCTTTGTTTTCCACTGTGGTTGTTACACTTGTTTCTCAGGCTGATCAACCTCCAGGTTGCAAAAGAGGATGCTGGCTCGCCGTTATTTCCTAGTTCCTTAGTTTGCAGCCAGCCACATGGTAAATATAGGTCTGTCTCCTGTCAAGGTATTCGGAAGGAAGAAGAGGGAGAGGGACTGAGACGTGGCACTCCTCCATGCAGGGCAAGTGCTAAGGCTGTGCTCTCAGCCTGCCTGTGGGTTGTAGTGTAAAAAAGTGGATTTTTAAAGTCATTAATTTAGACTAACAACTTATTCCACAGAATCTGGCTTGGTACTTCTAGTTGTTATGTGGAAAGCCAGGGACTAGCCAGATTGTGTTAGAAATGCAGGTGAATAACCTATTGCAAGTCTCTTCTATCACCTGATAGAAAACAGTTGTTAGCTCGCAAGTTCTCACTCTGTTTTGCTTTCAGACAGCCACGATGCCGTCTTGCGATTCAATGGGGCTCCCATCAAGGGGTTTCAAGAAGATGTGGGTCAAAAGACAACAATCCGTCTTGTGAACTCCCAGGTAGGTCTGACAGATGTGTGCCAAATGGGCCAAGCGTGGCAGAGCTGCATGTCGCCCCTGTGCCTGCCTGGGAGCTGGGCAGCAGCCTGAAATAGCAACATCCCCGAGGCTGCTGCCTTCATCTGCTGATGGGAGGTCTTTAAAATGAAGCTGGGGAGAATAGGGCTTTCCATCCCGTTTCTCCTGTACCTAGCAGGTAGCCATAGGATGGGAACAGCCTTCCTTGTAACGAGGAACTGTTGGTAAATCTGTGGTTACTGTAGTTAAACTAGTACGTACTGGCAAACCTGCAGTAGCCTGCTTCCCATTTATAGCAAGCAGAAGGTAATTTGATTTTTGGCTTGGCTTGAAGTCTCTTTATTAGTAGAGGAAAGCCAGCTGCATGCTTGCTGCTGCAGTTTGGGAGTGTGAGTCAGGAACTGCACCACAGCTCAGCTAAAGCTGCTGAGCAGACGGAGGTGTGCCAAGAGACAAGTTGCGTCTGCCCAGAGATGGGTATGAAGAATGAAGGAAGTTTATTTGGCTTTTAATAAAAGAACAGTACTTCTTTTCTGCCCAGAAATGCTGCAGACTCTGCAGATAATGCATTAACCGGGGTTGTTAAATGGCTGAAGACAATTGGCAAAGGACCCACCACGAGAGCTGTGGCGTGCATGCAGCCAGGAGAGGGTATGGACTTGGGCGGGTGAGCCCAAGGGTCCAGGGCCTCATTGCAGAGCACAGCAGAAAGTGCCTTTTAATGCAAGGCATCGCTTAACGAGTTCAATTCTCCTTGACTCTGAGAGCTCTTTCTGGGTGTGAGGCTGTCCCTCTGCTCATTTTCTTTAGACTTCAGTCAGCTTTGAAGCAGGGCGTCAGTAGTTAGGACCATGCCTAGCAGTACATTAGCAAGGTTAGTAACCCACCAGGTCAGGAGCAGAGAGACTGACAGTAGAGGCTGTCACCACTCTCGAAACATCCTGGAGAGTGTTTGCACCCTGCTTCCATGTAGCTGTTACCCTCCGTGTTGGTCCATTCTGGGGGGAGAGATTTTCCAAGTGTAGACATGCAGAGGGAAGAGGGAATCAGTGGCAGGTGCTGGTGAGAGGATGGAGGAGGATGGTAAGATAAGGAATAGGCAAACAGTCACTGGGTGAGACACTGGTGCAGCACTGCAGCACATCCTCCTCACCCAGGCAGAGGGGAGGAGGCTGGAGGCGCATGGAGACTGAGGGGGTGAGTGGGGGAGAGATGAGGGAATGAAGCATAGCTTTTGTACTCCAGAACTGAAAAGGCAGTTTCCTTTCCTCACCCTAAAGCTGAGATTTGTAGGCCTGGAGTTGTCTCATCTGCTGTGCAAGGGGCCCCTGGGTGCTGCTGTCTAACAAGGTTTGAAGTTTCTCAAAGCAGCAGCAGGAGCTTGGCCATCCTCTTCAAAGGCAAAATGTGGACCTAGCTTGCCCTAGTTCATTTTGCATGTCTTTTGAAGCATGTTCTGGCTTCTTGTGCAAATGCAGTTGCTGCCTCTTCTCTTGGATCTCGCCTTCTCCCCTTGCTGCTGTGCTCTGTCCTGCTGCTTGCTGCATCTCAGTTCCCCTGCGTTGAGCCACCAGTCAGATGTGGGACAGTTTGTCCTCTCTGAACCAATCTGGTTTTAGCAGACATATCTGACTACTGGCATCGTTTTTCCTCTGCCCTGTTTGACCTTTCCATTATTTTAAATCTTTCCCTTCTGTGTGTATTTTTATGGTGTCAGATAGGTATTATCACTTAAACAAACTTTCTCTGGAGGATGTGCCCTTTGCCAAACTTGTGGTGATATGAAGTCATTTACCAGCAAAACCACATACATGACCTGTGTGATCCCAGGGTTGTCTGCACAGGGAGGAGGGTGTCCATGTGATGGTACAGCTGTAAGGTAGCGGTAATAACGCCCGGTGTGGATGCCCTTATCAAAATAAGACTAAGTGTAGTTACAGCCATGTCATTACAGTGCTTCTGTTCTCCATGCAGATCGGCCTGCAGCTGTGGGTGACACTTTTCATGTGCCACCATCCCCTTTGAATGGAGACACCAGCTTAGAAAACTTCAGTTACAGGGAGAGCAAAATTGTGGCAGTTTTTAGAGGCTGAAGTTAACTCAAAATGCAGCATTGATCTAGCTGCTGAACAGGGCGAGAGATGCTCTGCATGTGAACAGCACAGGAGTCTCCTGGTGTTTCTGAGCTGACGAGCTCTAATTGCAGTCCCTGTAATCTTCAGGGATCACCAGATCAGGAGCCTGGTTTTCTTCTGTGTTTTTATTTGCATTTCTGATGATTTAGTGCTATTCTGGTTATGGAGACGTCATGTTAACCTTCTTCTTCGTGGGGTTGCCTGATCGTATTTTGTTTTCAGCTGCTTGTGGGCATCAGATACTGGTTGGACGAGCTGTAATTTGTTCTTGTTTTGGGTTTGGCTTTTCTGCTCTTGTAAGTGGTCACTGGGAGCAGGGATGGGATTGTGGCTTGGCTGCTCTTCTTTTGGCTCCTGCTGTTAGTCCTTAGTCCTTTCCAAAAATGGGATCTCCTGAATCTAATCTGTCAAAATGAGTCTGTATTGGGTAGTATCCCTTTGGTGTATGTGGCTAGTGGCCCTAAGTTACTTAACTATGTTAAGGTATTTTTCTGTAATAAACAAAACAAAATCAATTTGGAAACAGTACCCAGCTGTTAGTTTGCTGACCAGTCTCTAGCACATATCTAGAGGTGGGTTTTAACAGTGGGTTATCTTGTACATCTGTGTGCATAGGGAAGGACTAACAGATTGGTACTGGCCAGGAGGAGAAATCTGTGAATCTCAGATCTGAGGATATGCTTGTAGGTCCACAAGCTTGGTAGTTGTTCTAAATAAAGATTTTCTTTAACATTGCCTTGCTTATTTTCTTAGACCTTCACGGGTTCATCGGTACTGCTTCCTTTAAAGACATCTTTTCCTGCAGTCTTACGCAAGGCGTTGATTTACCCTAGGAAAGTGCTTGCATCTTGCAAAAATAAGGGTAGAAGAGTGTGCTGGAGGAGTGCCAATGTCATTCTGTAGGACACAGCTCCTCTCCGCAGAGCTGACTGAGGACCAGAGTACCTTAGAATCATAGAATCATAGAATGATTAGGGTTGGAAGGGACCTTAAAGATCATCAAGTTCCCACCCCCCTGCCATGGGCAGGGACACCTCCCACTAGACCAGGTTGCCCAAAGCCACATCCAGCCTGGCCTTGAACACTTCCAGGGATGGGGCATCCACAACTTCCCTGGGCAACCTGTTCCAGTGTCTCACCACCCTCATAGTGAAAAATTTCTTCCTAATGCCTAACCTAAATTTACCCTCTTTTAGCTTATACCCGTTACCCCTTGTCCTCTCACTACACTCCCTGACAAAGAGTGTCTCCCCATCTCTCCTGTAGGCCCCCTTCAGGTACTGGAAGGCTGCTATCGAATCCCCTCGGAGCCTTGTTCCTCCCAGCCCTTGTTTACAGCTCTTGGCTGGTTTCTTGCTGCCGTGGAGAGCACTCTCTGCTTTGGCTGCGTTTGCTGTTATTGGCTCTAATGAGTCTTCAGGGAGGAAGGGAAAGGAGATAGCACATTGGTGGAATGGAGTAAGATTGTGATGGGAAAGGGGAGCATGTCTAGATTACAGGGCATTGACTGCGGTACCGGAGAGAAGGAACTTGTTTTGATACGGTCAATAAACATACCAGGAGGGTGAGGACTCTATTAGCAAGATACTAAAAAACAAATGAACTAGGAAATCAATAGATCCGTTAGCTAATTAGGATCAAAAAGCTGGGCAAGACAAATAGGTCATATAACAATTTTAATGGATTTAACTACTTGGAAAGAGTCAGTTGCTATTAAACAGAACAAAAGAGCACTAAAGATAGCTGTGGAGCCAAGTTCCTCCAGCAAACAGGTTTAAGTGACCGATAGGTAACTAGTAGTGCCACCTCTGTGGCACAGGGAAGGAAACAGCAAGCACCTCGGGGCTGTGGGGGTGCTCCCCTCCTGGTTTCTTATCCCTTTGCTTTTGTGCCTGTCACAGCTCTGTGGGGGTTTGTGTCCCTCCACCGACTCGCATGGCTTTGCTTGGCTGACCTTTGCTTTCTCAGAAGCTCAATCTCTCTGGAAGCCTCTTTTCACGTTTCACATCAGAACAGTTCCTGAAAGATTTTTAGCCTTTAAATGGAAACAATGAAATGAAAATAAAATGCCTGTGTTCCTTGCCCCATTCATGTCCCGTTGTGTACTCCATCCTGCCCGTACCTGGCTCAGGAGGTGGCTGATGCCAACTGCCTGCCCTCTCCTTGCCCCTGGTGTCCACGGACCCAAAGCAGAAGTTTGCACCTGCAGTGTTGCACCCTCCAGCTCACAAGTGGCCTAGATATTTTAGCTACTGTAAGGAAATGAAACCAGGCAGTACACGTGGCCATGGCCAAAGCCTAATCCTGCGGAGTTAAGAACAGATGCGAGGAAACCCTTTTTGCTTTTGGAATAATTTGCATCTGGGCTGGCCTGAGCATCCTCGTGCTCTGGTTGTGGGAACAGCCAGGCAGGCAGCCTGCTGCTGGGCAGCTGGAACACTCAGGGATAAATTGGTAGCTCTTAATTAGATCCCTGGAGAAAATCAGGACAAATGGGAGCTGATTTTTATCATGCTTTTCTTCAGCAGACAGTTACAAGCTGTGTCTGTACAGGTTATGCATTTGGGTGGGGAGGGTAGGAGATCAGTCCCTGTCTCACTTGATTCTGGCTGTTTGCTTTTTGACACAGACGTGGGTTGCCCTCGGGTGTCCCGAGCTGTGACAGTTGTGTCCAGACTGGAGAGGACAACTCTGTTTGAACCACCTGGTTTCATTGGTTTGGGAAAGCCTTGGTGGAGCAGTCTCTGTCCACTCATGCTGTCTGGGGTGCTTTGCTTCTCATTGCTGCTCTCACAGGATTCAAACTGCTCTTGCCCGAGTGCATCCCCCTGCTCTGGAGAGGCAAGGGGGGGATCAGTGTAAGGGCCAGCCAGAGCTGCCACGGGCTCTTGTCTCTGGCTCCAGTTCTCTTGCAGCACTCTGGCCCAGTGCTGAGCCCTGTCTCTGACTGAAATTGTGCTGCTGAGGAGGAACCACCCAGGTGCAAACTTTTTTTTTATTATTTTTTTTTGCTTCAAATGAAGGCTTTTGGTAAAGCCAGGGGTGTGTTTGCGTTCGAGTCTTCCTGGACTGTCCTGGCGATTGGTGGCAGAAACTGGTGTTCCCACTTGCTTCGGGTGGTTGTAGCGATGGATCCATCATGCGAGCTGGGTCACTCTGCGGGTCCTGTCCTTGGGTCTTTATTGAAGATGGATAGAGGAAACCTTGTAAAGCATAATGGCAGTTTTTCTTGTGATTCTCCGCTAAATCCTGCGCAGCTGGGTAGGACTGGAGGGGTGTTGGAAGGGTGTCACTGGGGGTCATGTCCTTGCCTGTGTGCAGCAGGGCATGCTCAATAACCAGAACTGTGTTCAGGTGGGTTTTACTGCCCTGCTAATTCTGACCGCATGCTGTGTGTTGTTGTGTTTGTTGTTATTCAAGCTTGTAACTGTGGAGGAGCAGCAGTTCCTGAGGGAAGCGCTATATAACACTGGAATCTTAATTGTCTGGGATCCAGCACCGTATCATGCGGAAATCCATGAGGTAAGGCTGAGTTTTGTGTAAATAAAATCAGATTCATGTGCTTTGAAGTGAACCTGTTAACCTACTTCCTCCTAATGTGGGCAATCACTCATTTTCAGGCCGTTCTTGTTGACCTCTTCATTACCATGGATATATCCGTATGCACTTCTGAGAGCATCCCACGCCTGGGTGCTCTGAGGGGAACACCTGCCTGTTCCCAAGCCCCGCGAAGGGCCTCAGGCCACGCGTAATGGGTCACCACCTTTACTTTGCCGTGGGCTGGTGCTGCAGGGAAGAGGTCACTACTGGCTGCAGCAGTTGTCATCTCATCAGAGTATGATCTCTCGCTGACAGTTGCTGTAAGATTTGCTGATGGTTGATGCTTGGATATTTCAAGACCTGAGCAAGTGTTTCCTCCCTGTGTCAGCTAGACTTTCACTTGTGGGTGTTGCAGTCGCTGTAGCATTCACCTTTCATTTTGAGTACAAAAGGGTACTATTTGATAAGTGACGAGCTTTGGAGGCTCAGGGTTGGAAGCAGGTAGGAGTGAATGGTCCATTCTTTGCTTTTATTTTAAGCGCTGTCTGTAACTGAGAGGTCTTTCCATTCCTTTCTCCAGACTGCATTTCGTATTTTCTCACTGCTTTTTATTCCTATATCTAGTCCCACGCCTCCAGGAGACATGAGGGTGTATGTACAGCAGGTTTAAGAGTCAGTAAAAACAGGATGGGATATTTTTAGCATAAACCCCTCCTAAGTGTTTTTACTGAAAGGGGAAGCTTTAGGATGCAAATCAGCTCAGGCATGTTTAGGAGGCTGTGCTGGTGACACTTGCCTGCAGAACAGGATGTACTCCAGCGTGGAGAGAGGTCCCGGTCTGTAACATTTAAGGCAGAGTTCTCAACATCATCTGCTGTTGGGGGCTGCAGAATGAAATTGTACAAGATAGTGAAGGACCATTAAATGAGATCAGTGAGATTTAGGGTTTCCCTGCTCTGTTCTCTGAGTCAAGCCACTGAGTCAAGCCAGTGACTCGAGGGGCAGATAAGGTGGTGGGAGGCAGAGGGCGAGTGTATGTAGGTATAGCAGGAACTTTTCTCCTTGGCAGCAGCAGGTTCACTCATCCTCGTTTCCTGTTGGTTATGGGAAAGAGTGGGCTAGAAATAGAGTCTGACTTCTTTTTTTCTGTTTTGCAGTGGTATAGAAAACCAGACTACAACTTCTTTGAAAGCTATAAGATGTATCGTAGTATACATCCAGAGCAGCCTTTCTATATCCTGAATCCAAAAATGCAGTGGCAACTCTGGGATATTCTGCAGGAGAATTCCCTGGAGCATATTCAGCCTAATCCACCATCGTCAGGAATGCTTGGTAAGATAATTGCTCTCTAAACTTCTCCTTCAGTTTGCAGGCAGGAACTGTCCAGGATGCTTTTTTTTAAAGACAACTACAGATTTATGGTGCTTATCAGAGTTGCTCTTACAGTGTTTGTCTTATGCCAAAATTTAAGCTTCCTGTCTTTAAAGTAGCTGCTCAGTTGTGTTAAAGTAAGTGGTTGCAGCACCCCTCTGAAGCACCAGTTACAAACATGGCCCGGTTCCATGTGGAAACGGGAGAACAGATTGCAACATTGAGATGGTCTCAAGGATTTCAAGCTTCTAGCACCAGAGCAGTTCCCACGGGGTACGAAAGGAAGGATACGGCGCCAGTGGGCTCAGATCTTGTCAGGCAAATAAATCTGGTTACTGCTTCTGTGTTTATACTTTCCATATATAAATATGGAAATATATATATATGTGGAAAAATATATTGTAGTTAAAAACTTACTGGGGGGCCTGGGGGTGGTCAGATTGAATAGTTGCCCTGAAAAGTTCAGTGATAATTCCCCCTTATTCAGCATGCTAACGTCTTGTTTGTTAGCTTGCTAAATCCAGCCTCTCGGTGAAGGGGCTCGTTTTACGTTCTGCTGTTGCAAAGCTTTTACTTATTGGAGGGCAGATCTCATGACTAGCTGAATAAAAAGGAGTGAACTTCTCAGGAAGTTCATGAGTATTTTAAATAACAGCGTAGACGTATGGTCTCGTTTGCCACATGGATGTCCAACTGCTGTGCTTCAGCCCCTCCTCTGCTCCCATCGCTGCTGGGGCACAGGCACCCTTCTTCCTCTGGATAAAGAGTCACTTCTTGTTTTTGCCAGTCAAATGTCTGTTTTTTTTCTGCAGCCTTGCTGTTGCCCAGCACCTGTTACCTCATTGCTGGGTATGTGCAGAACAACTGCATAACTCCATGGTCAATGACTTCAGCAGCAAAATTATTGTTCACTGGAGTGGGGGATTTGAAGGTGGTCACTGGGCCACGGCAGACAGCAAATACCTCTGTGGCTTAACTTCGGGCCAAGTTACCCACTTTGTAAAATAAGTCACCTCGTCAGACTCAGGGGCACAGACAAGTTCGCAACTCTGGGTTTCCTGGAAGGACTAAGCGTGAATGAAAATTGTCGTTTAAAAAGGTGGATGAAGATGTGTTCAAGATGCACCTTAGTTAAACAAGTGGTTTTAAAGCTGAGTTCTTCTAATGTCTTGTAAACTGTGTTCCTCTGATCATGCATGGTTCCTGATGTCTCAGATACTGCATGAATTTTCTGTAATACTATACATGGGTTCTGTTTCCCTAGTCTATTCTTGCTATTTCTTGCCCTTGGAAGAAAAGTAGCCAGTAACTATGGCTTACTTCTGAGCTGGCCAGAAAGTTGGCAGGTCTGTGCCCAGCGCTGGTGTGGATGTCCTCGAGTGGTTCATGTGCCTGTCAGAAAACCCAGGAGGGTGGCACTGCTCTGCCGTGGGGCCAAGGGAGCCTGAGGGCAGGGGATGCTTGGACGTGATGAGCCATCGCCAAACACCGTCACGTTCATGTCCCCTGCGTTTGCAAAAGGCAGGTGGGGAAGAGGTGACAGTCTCATCACTGCTTACCTGAGCAGGTTTGAGATGGGCTGTTTGGATCAGCTAACTGTAGTGCATGGTTGGCAGACACCCAAGTTTCCACGAAGGTCATGGAGAATGGTAGCGCTCTTAAAAATTGTTCTTTTGGCATGGCTTGTCACTGTCAACAATCTGCTGTAATCAAGTGGATCGTATGCTTTGCAAGAGAGGGCTTCAAAAAACAGCCCTGTCTGGCCAGACATTTTCTTCCCCTTTTGTCTGAACATTCAAAAAGGAAACCCTTCCCCTTGGAGCTGGATGCTCCTTGCTGACTGCCTGTCTGGCTGGAATGTGCAATCAGTTCTCCCTGGTTTGACACGGGGATGTCTGCTTTCTTTCCCTCCCTAGGCATTGTGATCATGATGACGCTCTGTGACGAAGTGGACGTGTATGAATTTCTCCCTTCCAAGCGCCAGACGGACGTTTGCCACTATTACCAGAAGTTTCACGACCGTGCCTGTACCATGGGAGCTTACCACCCCCTCCTGTTCGAGAAAAACTTGGTGAAGCACATAAACCAGGGCACAGATGAGGACATCTATACTCACGGAAAAGTCACTTTGCCCGGCTTCCGAAACGTGCATTGCTAACAGATCAGTTTTTAGTGTGTTTAGGAATTTTTCTCGACTGTCAAAGCACTTTTAAAATCAGGGTTGTCAGATTTATTAGGTCTAAGCACTGGTGTGTTTTGACAGCTCTTCCATGTTGCAATACTTGCTCGTAGGACTTTGTTGCCTCACTTCTCCCAGCTGTAAGGCAGTTATAATACATTGTGGTACATCCACATGGGATCTGCATGAGCCACTGCAATAAATTTACCCCGAGTGGAGCCAGGCTCTTGCAGCAGGTGGATATCTCTGTCTTCATCTCAGTGGACGCTAGTGTGTGAGAGACGCAGGAGAGGTTTTTTAAGCAGAGATTGCACAAGTCAGGATCAAATGCTGAACAGAGTTCAGTTTGCTTCAGAGGGGCTGTGACAGCTGAAAACCTGGTACATTGAGAAATGAGAAAAATAATTTAAAACTTGCTCCCATAGTCCTAGGAGATCTTTGAAGCAGGGCTGATTTATGGAAACACTGTCAAAACTGTGTACTGATAAGGTAAACTCTTAGTCCAAAATATTTGATTTTATAAATAGTTTGTAAAATAACCATGGCAACTTCCTTTCAAATCGTAAGATTTCTGAAATCATTCAGGTGGCATTTTTGGCAAAGGAAGGAGGCAGTTCATATTTCAATGATTCTTGCAAGACTTTTACATCTTTTTACTTTTTTTTTAATTGCTTAAAATAAAATTTAGTGAACATTTACTTATCCGGCACAGTGCTGTGCTTGGTACAAAAGAAGCCTTGTTTCAAAAATGTTTTGGGGAAGATGCTCCAAGGCACAAATGGGAGAACTCACTGGAAGTCGGTACCTCTTTCCAGCTCTCTGCTGGTCTGCCTTTGCAGTCATTGGCAAATTACTTGCTGGCTCATCTCCGGTAACAGAAATGCCACATAGCTGCTGGCCAGCTTAGTTCCAGTTCTCTGGAAGCTAACCAAGGTGGTCTCTCAGCTGTTGCATGCTTTCTGAATCAGTGGGGAGCAGATGCGTTGCTCCCACACTTCATGAGTGGTGGGGAGGGAGGGCATGTCTGCTTCTCCTGCTGAAACACAGGTGGAATCGAGGAGGGCAGCTTTTCCCTGTGTGAGGGGACCCCCCCCAGTGGCATGGTGGAAGTCGTAGCTCTGCAATCCCTGTACGTGGGTGAGAAGACCTTCCCTGTCCTCTTCTGTGCTGATGTGTTTCATGAAGTCTGTAAAGAAAGACTTTTCTTCTCCTGTTTTGAATAAATCCTGTGAAGTCGTTGGCCCATTCTTGCCTTGGTGGAACCAGTGTAAATGGGTTTCAGCCCACAGCTCTTCCCGTGTCTGTGGGAGTGCTGCTGCGGGGCTGTTCGTCCAGCTCTGGGGCTGGCTTTCTGTGTACCCATCTGTTGGGATGGAATGGATCTGTCAGTGTTTACAAATTGTATGCCATATGTGTATGTCATATATATATATGTGTATGTAAGAAACTTCAAGTCCTCACACTGCTGCTCAGGGGCACTAGGACAAGGGCATGATGAAGCCTGTGACCAGTTATGTCTGGTTAAGCATTCGTTTTCGCTGTTAGGGAAGGAGAGAGCTTACAGAGGAGAACCGAGCAGAGGTGATTTGGCAGAGCCACAGCAAACCTCTCTCCGCATCCACTCGTTGTTTGTAAGAGTCCTGCCTCTGGCCCTTGGATCACAGGCTTGTCTGCCATGGCAATTTGCCTTCTTAGTGTGTGTTTAGTTGGGATTTTAATAGCTTCTACCTTTTTTCCTAGGCTGTCTCATTTGTTGTTTCTTGCAATGTTATTTTCCCCCACCTCCCCTGCTGGGGTGACCGGACCAGCCCCCCTCCTGGGCTTGGCCATGTGTTGGACGGATGGTACCTTGCTGCCTGGAGCAAGCACAGCCTACCTGCTGCTCGCCTGGGCATCCCCCAGACCAGCCCTGCAGTGCTCCTGCAGGAGGACAAAATGTCAGACAGGCTCCCCAGGGTCTTGCAGAGTCCTCGGTTACTTACGGGCAGTGGTGCTGCACTGGACATGAAATTTCAAACATTATGTGAACGGTTTTAGCTAGATCCAGCGTGATTCATTTACAGTCTAAACAGTTTTACAGGAATTATGACGGAGCTTAAAATAGGCCAGTGTTAACCCTCCTTTTTTTGCTCTTTTTGGCTGCATAGTTCCAAATCTAATGTAAATTGCAAGTGATGACAAGTCTGATATTTAGCAGATAGTGGGCAGTAATAGCTAGGCTGTAAGAAAAGCCTTATCCCTCCTGCTGTCTGTAACCATTTCCAAAGCCTGAACAGCTTTCTCTCCATGTGGAAAGTGGGAAGAGGGCAACACTGCCCTTTCCAGTTAGCCACTGAAGGGCTGAGTACTGGGAAAGATGCTACGTGATGATATGGGAAGGGTGTTGAGGAAGGTCAGCAAGTCTGGAGAGGAGGAGAAGGAAGGGATTATTTTAGGTTTTGATGTAGGAAAGATCTCTCATCTTGATTGGGGTGTTATTTCTTGTTTTGAATATTGCTTAGAAATACTCTTCCTCAGCTGTAACTTCATAACTTCTCCCTGCAGAATAAACTAATCTGTAGCACTCTCAGAAGCTACAGTCTTTGAAGTACTGAAAGCGAAGAGGAAGTGAAAGGGAGAGGGAAATGCTGGAAGGTGATGGGAACTCTACCTTAATTCCAGAGACATCACCCCTGAATTGTCTTGACTTCAGGTTCAAACTCTGCATTATCCAGTGTTCCAGCTATTTCTGCAGTTGTGCTGATTGGCAAAAAGTGTATTTTAGTATGACAGTGGACTGGCTGATAAACACTGTCAAGATATCTTATTTCTAAATGTGAGCTCTTGGGAGCACATATCGGTCCTTGCCTGCCATTTTGGAAACCTAGCTGATCCAGATTTAAAAAATAGCTTTAAAGACCTAGAATTTCAAAACCAGAGACAGTTTCTCGAGGAAATCTCAACCTTTGTTAAGACTTGTGATAATAAAATATTGTAATTTATTTAGACAGGGCAGTAGAAACTGATTCATGATGTTAAGATATTAGGAAGTGAAAGGAATTTTCTCCACACTGTGAATATACCCATCTTACAAAAGACTCCAGTCTTAAATGTATTAACATGCAAAATGTATTAACATGCAACACAGAGCAAAGATTGGTCTTGATCTGGCGCTTCAGCTGGAAACCATTTCTTCCTCTTTGCCTTTAGGTGTACTGGAGAGCAGGGGCATGGGCGCAGGGAGGTTGTCTGGTAGGACCAGAGCCCAGCAGAGGTGAGGTCAGTCCAGCTGGCAGGAGCCCATGATTGGATGAAGAAATACTTGGGCAATGTAAAAGCAATGACAGTATTTTACTGGCAGAGGAACATTGGACTTCATTGTCTTTGAAGGAGAGCTTTTATTGTCTGGGCTGACAAAACTGCCTGTGTGGTTTGGGGTTTTTTGCTTTCGCTAAAGAAAACAAAGGGAGAGGTCCCAGAAACTCAAATTTGTGTGCACCTGAGTCAACACACCCTTCTTCACCTCCCCAAGAAGAACAGAGTGGTTGAGTGGGAACTAGATCTGACATGAGTATATCAGTAGCAACAATTAAAAAAATACATACTGGCACTCCCTGGAGAGAAACAGAAGCCTCCCCAGCCACGTATTCCTTTTGTTTTTTGTGTGTGCACCCAACTAAAGGTGTGGGTACAGGCAAGACGGCTTATTCTTCTCTGTTGTGTACCGTGGAGTCTGACGCTTTTGCCCGGCACTGTGGATGTTTGTTTTCCCTCGTGAATTGTACCAGCCTGGCAGGGAAACGTGTTCATTTGCTTCAGGTGATGGAACAAGGCACAGTGCAGAAGCGTTGGGCTTCATTTTGGAGCAGGTAGTTGGTGTGCATGGCCATGAAGATCTTAGATCTTAGGTCTTAGCAAATGCTCCAGAAACAATGTGCCACAGGGATGGAAATGCCCTGGTGCACTTATAGGTGAGATGAAAGTGGGAAAGAACTTGTGGGGGTGTGGACATATTACCTGGAGTCCTGAGAAGGGAGCTGCTGTAGTCCCCATGTTCAGCATGGTATCGCCTGGAGCTAATGGCAGATGCTGGGAGGGAGCTGTGACCCAGCTGGCATTATGCCTCACTCCAGGTGAGAAGGAGCCACACATCAGGACTCCTTTTTGAAAACAGAACTTGGAAGGAAGAGGATGTGCTAGTTTTCTAGCTTGTTTTACAAATGCAGGGGAAAGAAAACTGGTAAGTGGCCCTCTCGGCTCTGTAAGCAAATCACTTCTCTTTTTGACCTAAACTCAACGGGCTGCTTAGCAGCCTTGTCTTGAGAAAGGTATGGAAAATGGGTTCAATAGACCAGGCTGGGACTGGTCATCCCGATAACAGAGGGACATCTGCTGTCTCCTGGAGTTGGTAACACAGCTCATGTCACGCACAACTTGTCTGCCATTCTGGAGTTGGGTATAGAGGACTTCCTTCAGGGGCTGTGCTAGAGGGTTGCAAACACAGCACCCTTACACTGTCTCCACTGGAAAAGGAAGGAGCCAGCTTTCACAAGCCCTCTTCCATCCCAGTCCTGTGCAATGCCTTCCCTCTTGCAATTGTGGCTTCTGCTGCTACTTCTCCTCCAGGATGTCAGCTCTGCGTTCCGGTGGGATCTCAGGCCACAGTCCAACCACTCCTACAGGGAAACCTCTGAAACGTGCAGGTTTGTCGTTCATTCACCTGTTTGATTTTCTGAGTGCGTGTGCTGGCAGGCTTTCACCTGCCTGCAGGCAGCGCGCGTCCAGTGGGGGAACAAGCCCCAAACCCTCTTCCCCATGCCTGGCAGAGGGTGAGGTGATGCAACAGGGTGTTTGTGCGTCGGCTTTTTGTATGAGTGTGTATGTGTTTGTTCACTTGCCTGAAGTTGCCCTTGCAACTTCATGTGTGATAAAGGGAGAATTCCGTATCAATTGCATCTTCTGACAGCCAGGTCAGAGTTGAAGCTTGGCACTTTACCATTAAATTGTGTTCAATATACAACAAATAAAACTAATCTGGGGAGAAAATTTAAGCAATGAGTATTTGAAAAAAAAGAATCCTCTGTTCAAGGTATGTTTTAGAAAGATACATGGGTGTTTGCAAAGGCAATATAGAAGTTGAGAAGGGAAAAACTGACCTTGGCAATGGCTTGGAAAAGTGTGTGTTTAGTGGAATTTGTTCCAAATAACTCTCCGAAAGCCAGAGAAGTGGAGGAGCAGAGGGAGTCGACTGAAGGTGGTTTGGTTTGGTGTGAGAAACTTCTGGCAGAAACTAGATCTCTTTAAAGAGAAACATAGAGTGATTTCAAGACTTGTGTAGTCTTGCTCAATGAGCTTTGAAGCTTGAGCCTGAGCTGTCTCTGAGCCCACCTCACACATGAGCTTCCATACGAAGCTTGTGGCCAGGTCTGAGCTGTCCCGGTGGCCCAGGGGTCGACACAGTGCCTCTTGGGCTGAACTGTGTTGGTTCTGCCACCACGTGGAGGTGACGCAGTTGGGAGCGTCTGCTTTCAATGTCACAATCTGACTGCAGATACTGAGGGATGCCAACAAAAAGCCACAAAAAGGGTATGTATTCATGAGCAAAGTCATTGGATTAACTTCTCATTGACCCTACCTAAGTTCTGTTGGGACACAGGTGTTGGGTGGGGTTGGCTAGGTGGGTGCTCTGTATTACAACAATGCCAGCCTCTTATTCTCACAAATAAGAAACTCAAAAACATTCCCTTTGTGCCAGAGCAGTAAAACAGTGCCCTGCCTAGTTGTGTCTTTCAAAGAAGGTAGGAGGTCTCTCCAGATCTCGCTTCTCAAGATGTGTAAAGCAAACAAGGGCAGAATGAGTGAAGGTGGGTGGGTCTGTGGTACCTTAGGACACCTGCAGGCTGGAAGATGGACTTCAGTGCATGTGTGGTGCTCCAGGTTTCTGAGTGAAAGTCTCATCCAGCTATGCACACCAGTCCCTTGCCTCTTGACTTCCTCCTGCCTGGATGCACCCAAACTGGTGAAATTCTCATTTAGTCATCATTTTAATTTTGCACTTTTATTTAATAATTAAATGTCATGATGGTGCTATAGTACAGCATTGTCATATGTGGCAGAGAATGTGCTTTTTTTTTTACTGTATTGGGGAAAAAAAGCCAATGAGTAGCCTTGGTGGTGTGTGTGAACAAGGAAGTGGTATGTCAAGAAACCACATATTGTTGTCGCTGTTTGCCAGAAAATGGACAACACAGGAAACAGACTTAAGTTCGATTCATTTTCAGTTCTCCTATATAGCTATTAATATTATAGCAAAGCTTGCATTGTCCCCTGCTCCTCCCTGTTCTGACCGTCCCCTGTCACCCCAAGTGTGTGAATGGCCACGCTGCCCTTTGCCATCCCTGCAGGTGCCTGTGGACTCCTGCAGCACAAGGGGCTGTGCTTCACCTCGCCAAACCTTCCCTGCGCTGGAAAGTGTCTGGAGAGCTGGAGAGGGATGGTGAAGGTCGTGAGTGTGTTTTTCCTTTGTGAAACCTGTATGTATGTAGCTCTCTAATCACATCATCATTCCTTACCCATCCCACATTGTGAGCAGATGGTTTCTGTAGAAGTTTGATGTTTCCCTAGCCTCAGCATTACGTGCATGCTTTATTCAGTAATCCTCCAGCATAAACAGTAATGCATCTTTGGAAAAGCTGATACACAAATTAAGAGCAGCTGAGCTGGTACTGTCACCTGAAGTTACGCTTTGTTTTCGCAGAGTGTAATTTGCCATCATACCCCTCTGTTAGCCAAGGTCTTCAATTCCCTGCTGTGCCCAGCTGTAACTGTGAGTGGGTGGTCACAAGGGAGTTCCTCAGAGAAAAAAAACAATAAATACAGAAAAGTTCTAAAAGCGGGTCCAGGAAAGGTCAGCCTCATGTTTTTTTGGAGCAGATGAAGCTGAGGTTGTAATGCAGTGAGAAAACCTTACAGGGTGGGAGAGGGATAGAACTGTAAATGGATTTTCAAGTACTGAGAAAGAAAGAGGTATTGGTTGTGTACAGCAAATACAGGTAGGAGTGTATACATGCTGCTTTCAGCAGAAGGAAACTGTATGCAAGGGCAGATGTTTTGCACCTCTGGTACAAGCAATGCAGAAGTGCTCTTTAAGCCCCATGCTGCAGAACTGTCACTGGCTCAATCGCTGTGAATTCCCCAAAACAGTTGGGAACGCCTGGGTGTCTTCTTGGTTGAGGTTTTCGGTTGTGATGAAGTTGCATTTCAAAGCTCTTCTCTGGATCAGCACAAACCAGAAGCACTTTACATTTTGCTTTTAAGGAGGGCTGAGATTACAGGGACTTCTCAACCCGAGGCTGAAGAGTGGCAAGGCTTGTGGGGCTCGGTGAAATGGGTCTGACCCTGTGCACCAGAGACCCATCAGGAGTCGTGTAGAGTTCGCTTGCTCAAAGTGTGCTCTGGAGAGTCCCCCACCACCACTGCCTAGCTTCCTTCAAGTTAATAATTTGCTCTATATTTATTAGTTAATGTACCTTTTGCTTTGATGCATGAAGATAGTGAGCTGGCAGAACCGACTATAGCAGTTTCCGAGAACACTGCCCTTAAAAACAGATCTTCCTTTGAAGTCAGGAGGTGTTTACTCCACCAAGGGCCATGCTTGGCACTTGTTCATTTGTCAAACAGTAACAAAAAATTTCATCATCTTCAGGGAAATTAAAAGAAATGGCATATTTGGTGTGAATGGGAAGAGCTGTGAAATATGTTTCTGGAAATTTTTTATATATTTAAAAAAACAGCAAAACCCAAACATCTCCTCAGCCATATATCTAATGGGTAAAGTACTCGACATACAACTTCACAGCTTGGCACTCTGTGTCCCACCTGGCCATCATGAGCATCCTGAGTCGGTGCGATTTTGCTGCAGTGTTTAAGGGTCCACTACTGAAGCAAATACACAGGCACACATCAGAAATCCTGTAGTGCAGCAGAAATTGTTTCCATTTGCAAACCAGAATAGCCCTGTGCCTGGTGCAGAAACTGGAGCAGTTCCCTTCAGGTGATGGGTGTGAGGACCCGGTGCTCCACGAGGAGCCTGCCAGAAGTGATTTTGTGCTGATGTGCTGGGTTGATTCTCATTGAGCCAGATTGATGCCGTTCAGCGTGATTTAAGAAATCTGTTCTTGTATTGTTGGGACTCTGCGGGCTTTTATTGCCATGTGAGGCGCGTGTGTTATATATATATACACATACACTTGCACAAGGGGAAGAAGCAAAAAGCTGCAGAGCGAAGCAGTAGTGTTTCAAAGAATGGCAGTGAGGGGCATTCCTGCCTCTGCAGGTAACTTTTGGGGTCTGGCAAGCTTTGCTTTTGTATGTGCTTCCTGCAGTGCAAGTGTTCCCATGATAGTGCAATATGTGGCCAGATTGCTCTTCTGCATTATACTGGTGGTACTTGTTAGTCTGCTGTATATTTATATTTTAATTCTGAAGTCTGGGAAAGGTCATCAGTCTGTCTTGGTAACAGATGAGTGGCTGTGTGCTGCATTTAGACCCACAACTGAAGGGCCGCCATAGGCTGAGATACTCTGAATTTCATGGCAGTTTCTTGTCAATGTGTAAGAATTTCTGGTTTTTTGCCATGTGTAGCCTCCTTTTCTTGTCTATTGGGAGGGGATGGAAGTCTCCAGGTACTTTTCTCATGAGTGTTGCAGATTCAGTATTTCAGCCTGGAAATAAACCAGTATAAAACAGTACTGCAATATCCATTATGAGGATGGAGCACAGGCTGGAATTTGGGTAGTGGAAATGTTTGCACGTGCTTCAGAATGGAAGCAGGTGTAATCAGTGGGGATCTTCACACTTAAACTAAAGGGCACATGTAATTGAGTTTCCTTCATTCAGCTACTGTTTAATGAATTTTGCCTGTCCCAAGCTTCCTCAATACATCAGGTTGTCGTAGGTTGGCTGGTGCTTTCACTGCCACTTTGAAGACTGTCTGGTTAGTTTTCTAGTATTTGAAGTAATTAAAGTCACTAGTGTACTCTAAAACTGGCTTCCTAATGTCTGTTACCACAGCTGTTCCTCAGTTTCTCTCTCAAGAGTGGTAATTTGATGCTTTTAGATATCTGGCTGGAAGAAAAGAACTCCAAATAAATGCCTAAATATATCTAATGGGATAAAACCACAGCCTCCCACCCCCAACCACAAGGAGAAACTTCCCACAGAGAAAAATAGTATTTAAAAATACATTTTAAAATTAAAACAGCCTTTGGTATGTGCTATAAAAACTTGCACAGTGGCAACTTTCTCATTGCAAAGCTAAGGAATTGAGTATTTAAAATGAAGAGCCACTTGCATTGTTTGAGAGCCTTGAAGAACCTGGAGCCCGATGGTTTTCTCTTCTGAAGTAATTTAGAATCACCTCAGAACAGCAGTGGTACTGGGAATTCGGCTATCCCAAGTTCATTAGTTTTTGTTCAAATAGCAAAGCGATTGCATCCCCACATACCTCGGTGTATGTGAGTGAGCCAAGGGGTGGTGTTGCACTGGTGGTGAGCTGGACCATGGGTGGTGGGAAAAAATACCAGGTGATGGATTCCTCTATGTTCTCACTGCCTCCGGGCAGGGGAACGGGGCAGCTGCTGGGCTCGCTGGGGCAGTGGTCCCGGCTGTGAAGGGGCTCTTGGGGCAAAGGAGATTCCCCTCTTCTCTGCTACAAGTGTATGGGAGATAGATATGCTGATGTGCAGGGTCAGGAGTCTCGTGTTCCTATCCATTTTTAATAAACTGGGAGAAAGTTAACACCGCTTTAGTGTTCATCTTGGCTGTTTAAGTATGTGGACATGGCTCTCCCCCTCTTGCACATTTTTCTCCTAATTATAATTTTCTGACATACTTTCCTCCTGGAAGCCAAAGTTATTAATGTTTATCCTCCCAGGACTAAATGCCTCTGTTCATCTCTGAGTCACTCTTCCAATTACAAATTAATTTATCCAGTATTGCTCTTTGCTGCCATGAGCAGTGATGAGAAACACACCAGACTCAGGATGAAATTTGCTGAAGGGATGAAGTAATGTGTCCGTGGTGTATCTTTAGGGTGCGACTTTGTGAGGGGTATATTGAAACACGCCATTTGGGAAGGCAGTCAGCGGAAATGCGATGGCTGATTTACCCCAAGGAGCTTTGCACTGTGCAAGTGGGACAAACCCCAGGGTGCGGGGGAACTCCCCAGGGTTTGGTGCCTGTCTTCTCCCCCTTGCCTTCCCTCTGACTCTGGGGACACCAGCTTTTCTGGGCTTTCTCTCTGCAGACACTTCAGTAACCTGTTTGGGAGAAGATACAGATTGACAAAGGCATCTAGTGTGCTGATTTCAGACCAACCACAAACTGGTGAAAGAAGTGGTTTGTTATCTGGGTAGCTCAAGATCGCTCTTCCCTGCTTATGAAAAAGGCAAATACTTGGCTGCTTATGTTATTTGAAATAGAAAATACTGTTAAAAGTGTTCTTAAAAGCTATTGGTGGGGAAAATGAAGGCTGAAAAGCTTTAGTTGTTTTCACTGTGGTGAGTTCTGCAGTGTCTGCAAGCCCAAACCCTGGACTGACTGCCATGAATCCCTGTCGGAACAATGAAGCTGGTTGTCCTGAGGAAGCCTGCAGGGAAATTGCGTGCCTGAAACATGGGGAAATGGCATCTGCTTTGGGATTGTCTGCCAACGCAGAGAAATCTCGTGAGTTGGTAAGTCAATATCTGAAGGGCATCAGCACATGAATGTGCTGTGCAGTCAGGGTTATCGGGAAAGAGACATCAGCTAACGTCCTTTTGAGTCTCCGAACGGCAGCGAGGATGCTCCCGGAGTGTGGATGCATGTTGCCCAAAGGCACAACTGGGGTCTGACCCAGGCAGCTGCTCATTAAAAGCTAGTTGTTTAGGAAGCTGTAGTGTTGCTTGCCTGCTTTGTAAATAAACCTCTGCCCTGACAGATGGGTCAGACCCGAACTCCTAATTGATGGTTTGGGTCCCTTCATCGGGTTGGACCTGTTGAAGTTAAGCACAGACTTGCAGAAGTGCGTTAGTTTTTCTAATTGCTCCACTCTTCTGATCTGTTCTGGCAGGTCAAGATGGATTTCCTCTTTCCCCCATGTCTTAATTACTTCATTCTTATCTGGAAGCGAATTCACAGAAGTACAACTGAAATAAACATCCCCTCCCCTCTCTTTTCTGGGAAACGCAGATTGCTGTTTGTCAGACATGCCTGTGACCTTCCAGGTTAATGAGCAACTTTCTGATGCAGCATGGGGGCGAACCTCTCCTCTGGCTTGGTGTCAGATGGAAAGTTCAGTAGATGGAAGCATTCCCCAGTGAGAGGGGCTCAGAAATTTGTGCAGTGATGAACAGCCTCGACAGAGATGTCTGCAGCAGGCAGCTGTGTGTGGGGTGCGGGGTCTGGGCCAGCGATGGAGGGAGGGACAGGTGCCCCTCTCCAGGAGCAGGGAATCGGTGATGTTGCTGAGCTGGTCCGTGGCACCACATCAGGAGGCAGCGCTGCTGGTTTCAATAGCAGTTACAGACTCAGCTATGCATGTTTTGGCACTAAAAAGACTGTCTTGTAAATCTTAGCCTCATTGATTTACCAGGGTGTTGTGTTTGGTTTTGTTTTTTTTTCTTTAAATGGAAAGTTGTGCGGTTTTTTTAAATGGACTTATCTATTTAGGCAAATCATATTTTAAAAGCATGTAGAAATACGATTGAGTGGAGCTCTCAGTGTTGCTTTGATTAATCAATCTTTGTTCCATAAACATATTTTTACTCTTTGCAAAGTGTAATTATTTTATGATAAAGTACTGTGCTGTTAGATAATTCTGATAGTAAAGAAGTCTTGGCCTGTTAGTCCTCCTAACTGCATGCTCTCAAACGTTCTTCTGTTTTCCCTAGACCTTGTGTATCTTATGATACTCTTCTGAGATGTATCTTACACATGTTCAATAGAATAACCAGCTAATTGTACAAGATGTGGGTTTTGTACTGCATTTGTACAGATCCAGCTCTGAAATGCAGTGAAGAGAACGCTCAGGTGGACAGCATTGCCCTCCTCTAGGGGTGTCTTACGTGGTGACGGCTCATGATAGGGTTTCTCCTGCCTTTTTCTGGAGTTGTTAGAGGAGTCTGCCTACAGGTGAACACAGCGTTACTGAATGCCTTGCTGATCTTGAGGAACGTGGCACATCAAGCGCAGGGCTTTTAATGCTGTGCCTGAGACCAAATCTGTGCTTGTTCGGTGGCTGAGCCGGTCTCTCTGGGAACCAGACAAGTGTGGGGCAGGTCGGAGGGCATCTGCCTTCCAAGTTCAAAGCCCTAATAGCAAGTTTTAGAATAAGCCTTAATAAACAAATCCTTCCTATTTTCTGTTTCAGTAGGTGTCGATCCCATGAGGCTATTTTTGCCACTAAGATGTCATGTAGTAGATGAACCCTGTGGGTTTATTCTGATAGATATAACTGAATGTGTTTCCGTGTTTGGACTAAACAGTCCAAGAAAACAAGCTTTGTCTGAGTTTGGCTCTGGCAAGTAGAGTGGCTTTGACTTGTAATTGCTTTAACACTGCAGTTCCACCTATTTTTAGAGAAGGGTTCTTAACGGGTTGAAGGAAAGCAACAGCTTTTGTTATATTGGTTAATCAAATGCTTCTTAAAATCCAGGGAGCCCCTCTAGTAGCAGCAGAGTGTTAGTTATATTTCAGTTATTCCTGAAATTGTTAACAAGGGTAGAGAAAACAGTCCTTCAGCAGACACCTGTGTATTGTCAGCAAGCTCCCAATAAGCACTGATGAAATATAACCTGCCTGACACTTTTTCTTCAGTGCTTTTGCTGGTGTTCCGTACACGGTAGCCTACAGCCACCGTTGACTTTCCCTCAAGCACAGCTCACTTGGAGGTGTTGCAGCTAAGCCCTTGTTCTCAAAGATCATATCAGGAGAAATGTATTAAGATTATTTTTTTTCTTCCTTCTTTTGAGCCTGGGATTGGTTTTCACGGGTATCTGAAGTCCTGCTGTAAGAGTTTGCAGCTGTTTAAAGTCTAATAAAATTGCTTCCTAACTGCCTCCTGGGGTGTTTGGACACAGCTTTAACAGCAGCCCGAAAGAGTTAAATAGTACTGGGGATGATCTTACCTGCTTGGTAACGAGTGGTCTTACATAGTATGACATTTATGACTATAAATGCCTCTTATACATGATCATCCTGTTGGAAGGAATAACTCAAACTTCAGTTTCAAAGAAACCTAAAACTCTTGTCTTTATTTATAGTAAAAACAAACCTGTTGTTACAAGACATTTTCTTCGTTTGGATTGGAAGAAACATTTTTGTTATTTACCAAATTTAAAAGTGAGTTATCTTGACTTTTTCTTCTCTGTTTTCCTCTGCCTCATTTGTATTCCAGCCCTTTCCAGATTAAAGCCATGACTGGTGCTGGGGTTTTTTTGTGACTAGAGAGTACCCACTGTGCCCTGTGTCGTGCACAAAGGGGTCACCTGGACCTTGACACATCATGGCTGCAGCTGAGGTGGGCATCTTGTCTTGGCCCAAGCACAGTGCTGGTGGTGTGCGATGGCAGGACGCTGCCGGAGCGGGACCCTCGGCTGGTGGAAGGGCTCTGTGGGCAGCAGCTGTGGGAGGGTGTTATAGGTTTGGCCGCGGAAAAAGATTGTGAAACTCTCTGCTGTGCTATTTGAGATCTCAGTGTCTTTCATGCTATTTTTAAACTTGAAGATGTTTCTCATGGACTATTTGTAGATGAGATGGCTCTTCGAAGGCCCAGAGGGACTTCTGTAGAGCTGGCCTGAGAACTTCACCCGGGAGACTGGCCAGGAATGCAAGTCTTTAGTTTTCTGTACTCAAATGTACAGCTCATCGAACAGGCTGGATCCTGTGCAAACTTAATGCGGCTTCTTGAGTGGATGTGATCAGACTGGCCACGCTGATACTGAGGGAACTACTCCAAAGCCTTCAAGCAAAGCTCTGTCTGTGTGTGGGACTGGGGTGAGAGATACTAAGAAACTCCCATACCCCTAAATCTGTACCTTCTGCAAGCTAGGCTATTTCCTGGATGAAGATCTTCTCCAGCAGGCACGCTCTGTAAAGTTAGGAGGAGACCACATACATCCTCACAGACCAAGAACAACTTACTTTGGAGAAGTTGGTTTTCATTCCTGACTTACTCGGTACACAGTTATTTCCTCCTTGGTTTCTGTTAAGCTGCAAAAGTTGCAGCATGGCTGGATTGGAGGTTTTGGAGCTTCAGGGTGGGAGTTAAATCCCTCTTCTGCCTTGTAGTGCACACACAGGGATTTCACGCTGGAAGGGAACACTGCTGCGTGGTGAGGATAAACATCAGTGGGCAGAAATAAATATAATAAACATAAATAAAAACACAGCCAGTCCTGTCTATTAGGTCATTATAGTGGGCCTTATGCAGGAATACCTGAAGTTACCGACAGTATTTGGGTTATATAGATGTGCGATATAGGATCTTTTTCCTCTATCTAGGAGTTACTCCAGTTCGATGTGAATGGATTACCAAACCCAGGCAGCTCCTCAAAGCAAAGGCAGGCAAATGGTCATATAACGGTTGTATAAATCTATTTCCAGTTCTTATGATGAAATGGGATTGTGTGCACTTTGACTTTAATCCTCTTCTATCTTTTATTTTATACCTTTCTTTTAATAGATGCTGACATTCTTGCTCCATTGTTCATCCAGTTGGGGCTGTGGAACTGTGTCAGCTGATAATTTAGAGCGAGTGAGATCAGATCCTTTGTACACATTCCTCCTGTGTCTCCTTTTAAGAGATTTTTTTCTTCTTGGATCACGGTGACTGCTGCTAGAGCTGGTTGTGGCTGGCACTTATGCGTTTTTACTACATTTAAATGATAAGTGTGACGCTTGAATGAACCCTCATCAGTGAAGCTGTTTTCCATGTCTTTGCCTTCAAAAGTGCCTCAGGCTTTTAAATCTCCTACCTGGGAGGTATTTTGCAAGGGTTCATTAGGCGTGAGCAGCAGGCTTTGATTTCTTTGATAAAAACAT
The DNA here is from genome assembly GCA_011057875.1 of Pterocles orientalis. NCBI lineage: Eukaryota > Metazoa > Chordata > Aves > Pterocliformes > Pteroclidae > Pterocles > Pterocles orientalis. Next base: position 38,222 of record WKFP01014232.1, read on the forward strand.
GGTTATCGTGTGTAATGCTGGCTGCTGTGGGACTCAAAGCAATGAGGAGTCTCATCTTCTAATAGCATCAAACGTGACACGGCAAATGTGCTGCCATTAGGACATAGCAACAGGCAGCCTTTGGGCTTGTTAAGCTCTTTGGCTTTGTGTTCATTTTTAATTATAGCTGTGGCTTGGGATTTTGTAGACGTGCAGCTGGGTCACGCTGACTTGTACAGAAGCCATCAACAAATTTGTGGTGGTGCCTCATTAAGGCTTTTGAGGTCTGGAGCATCTCTGCTGGCTGGTGGAGGCCAGTCCTGTGGTGGCGGCTCTCTTCCCGCCCGTGTACTGGTGTTGGCGTGTCTCTGGCGTAGCTGTGCGGTGGGCACGTGTACCCCGCACGCTGCAGCCCAGCCTTGCCCGCCCACAGTGGTGCTGCTTCCAGGCACCATGTTGGCACTGGCCTGCAGTTTCAGTTGAGTAACAAAACCAAATAAATGCGGTGACGTTCACCTCATGGGAGGCATGGGAAGGAGCTGGTGAGAGGGGAGGTCCAGGATGGGTGCCTGCCCTTCGGCAGCCCGTGACACGTCCAGAGCTGTGGTGTGTTCTGCAGATTGAAGAGCAGGTGCCCAGGGCTGGATCCAGGCATTAGCTGGGCAGGGACTGGCTGTTGACTGTCCGGTGTTTGCTCTTTGGAGGACTTCTGGCTACATGAGGATGTGCAGGAAAGCTGATCTGAATTAACTTTTTAGAAGCAGATTGTTTAACTTGTGTTAAACCCTTGTGTGGACTTGGATTTCAAACAGTCTCACTTTACTGTAATTTACTTCGGCTTAATTATATCTTAAAGCAGAGTGAAGACCGCGTACTCTGAATTAAAGCAGTTTAACGCAGATTAACTAATTCACTTTAAATCCATTCCCCTCGGTTGACTCAGCCCGACCTCCCTCTCAGAGCAGGCAGGGCTGGAGCCCAGGCTCCTGTAACGTGTCACTTCCCTCCCAAGCAGAAGCAGCTTTGAAGGGAAGGACTTTGATGGCCTGAAAGTGCCTTGTCTTTGCTTTTTCCCCTGCTGGAAATAGCCTTCCCGCCGAGGAACATTGTGCCTTACGATCACAACCACTACTGTAAGTAGAAGCATCTACAAGACACCCTCTGCTGATGCCTCCGCTTATCATGAGAAAATCCTGTGGAAGGATCTGGAGCAGCTCTCAGTCTCTGTCATGTCAGTGACAAATGTCACCGGCAGTCTCAGTGCTGCTGCTAACATGTTCCTTTTATATTTAATTCACAACTGGTCACTTACACTTGATGCAAGAGGCAGTGGGTTCGCGCTTACCTCCATGTCGGTGCCAAGATTTCTGGCAAAGTGCATAAGCCTGGTAACACATTTTAAACTACATGTAAGCACTGTGGATAAAGCAAGAGCATGTGATGCTGCCTCCTCACTCCTATGAAAGTATGATAAAACTCCTTCCGCAAGGAAACCTGGGGATAAATCTTCTGCTGTGCAAAAGCCAGCGGTGGGCTGCGAGTCCAGCTAGCCCTGAGAGCAGGACTTGCTGGTGCTCGGTGGCCTTGAAAACAAGGCTCTGGTATTCATCTAATGAAAAGGGGCCACCTGGTATATTCTCTCTGCCCTGGTTGCCAAAACAGCATGAAAATGCTGCAGAACCCTTTACAGGCTGGCTAAGGGGCTAGTGGCATTCTGCTGTAATTTGTCCATCTACTATTGAATTTGCTTATAGTTTGAAAGGAAAAAACCAGTAAACTTAGAAACATTCTCTGGGGGCTGGGTGTTACTTCAGTTGCCAGCTGTGTGACCAAAGACTGCCGCTTTTTTTTTAGGTGATGCTCTCTACGGTCTGTAGGAGAAAATAGCCACCCAGCCCATGTGGAGGACAAATAAAATCAGTCACTATAGCAACTGAAGTAAATGTTCATCATGCTAAATATATGTGCCAGTTCTCCCCTGGCACTGCGCTATGTAAAAATAACTTGTACGTCAGCTCCCTACCTTTCTGAGTGCTGTCCTGTCCGATTCCTGCCCTGACCGAACCCAGGCTGCTCCTTATTGCCATAAACTCCGCAGAACAACTCCAGAGGCAGTGCTGGCTGTCCCCTCTCACATGTGATGGGTAAAACCCCGTTTCCTTGGGAGACACACCTCTCTGCATCTCCTGCAGGCCTTCATCCCGCTCCCAGAGAACTTCTGCTTTTTCTGCTTCTAATAAACCCACATCCCTGCAAGGAAAACACCGCAAGTTGATAGTTTCCCTGCTGGAGAATAACCTGTTTGCTCCCCCCTTCATGAGCAGGTTGTTTCTGGTAGCTGTTCTGCAGCAAGGTGCTCTGGATCTGGGTTTTGTTGTTGGGTTTGGGGTTGTTTGGTTGGTTGGGTTTTGGCAGAAACTCTTTAGAGCATGGGGATTTTTAAAAATTAGTTTAAATTAGTTTTTTTAAAAACCTAGAGGTGTCTGTTGTTTGTTTGGAGTTGGCCGTCGCTTTGTTGCATCTCAAAAGCACCGAAAAGCACCTGTAAGACTGTCACATGCATGTAGAGAGCAGCAAGTTAGCAGAAATTTTAATATTGCTTTTTATAAGACAGGCTTCATCTTGTGGTCTGTGCATTCATTAGGGTTCCTGGAATGGTCCTGGAAAAACACGGATGTAATGTTTTGCATTAGCATACAAATACAAATGCTTGTATTGGCACTCCAAGGGGCAGGTGAAGTGCTGAGATCCAGATGGGGCATTTTGCCTGCTTGCAGGTTGGGTGCTGTGTTGATTTTGGGGCAGTTGCAATTGTTCAAGCCAGGTCTGTAACAGTCACCCTGTGTTTTTATTTAATACAAATATTAATGACTCTATAGTAACACAGAGAACGGAAAGGACTAAATGCTTTCCAGCCTGTTTTCACGTTTGCAGGAGCCTGTTACCTGGCTGAGCTGACTGTGTGCTCAGAGGCAAACACCATCAGTCTGCTGCAGTGCGGAGATTTTGGGGAGCACTGACGGATCGCTCCTGCTAGCCTGTGATGAGGTTATTGATACATCCCGTACTGAAAGCATGGTGGGGACTGAGCTAATCAAATTGCCAATGAAAGCGATGTTGGCTGGTTTGATTTGCATTTGAGCAGGGAAGAGATGAAAAGTTGTGCGATATGTTTGTTTTAAGCTCTCAGATGGGGCTGGTTCAACATCAGTTGTTTGAGGGGTTTTTCCATTGCATGGCAAGACATGCAGTGCATCCGAGAGGGGAGGGGGGCTGCTCCGTGAAATGAAGGAAACTGCCTGTAGCAGAAGCAATATGTATTTTATATCCTATGGATTGTCTGCGTGCCCTCCCTACAACTGCACAGTCAAATACCGATGGCTGATCTCTCTAGCGTCAAGAGAGTCCAAACTGACTGTAATACTAATTCTCTGTACAACACGGCTGATAGCAATAAGCTCTGACAGCTCCCGCTATCAATAGCCAAGTACAAAATCATGCTGCTTTTTGGCAGAAGACTTGCTTGCTGGGGAAAATGGCTTTTGAGAAGTTTCATACCATTTTTGTGTCAGCTGAAATTCCTTTTTTTAATGAGAAATCAAAATTTCTCAGGAATTACAGACTTTCTTCGTACAAAAAATGATTATTTTTTTTTTTCATTAGCATCTTGCCACTGAGCATTGAAATATTAAGCAGCGTGGAAATTTGTGGGGAATATTGTCTATTTTTCTGGGTTTTGCTTTCTCTGCCTCCCCTTGTGGACAAGTTCACATGGGCAGCTGAGGCTCATATCAGCCATCTTTCGAGAGTTGCTTAATCCCCCGGAAATTTCTGTTTCAGCCTAAGAATATATTTTATCTGTTTAACCTTCACCTAGCCCTTGCCTGGAGGCATTTGCTCGATGTGAATGTTATTTTATCTGGCCTGTTCTCTGGTTTTTATTCAGCCTGATCAGAGATTTCTGAGCATTTAGCAAAGCAAGGAGGGAAGCCTGGACATAGAATTGTTTTAGAAATACCATGAAATTAGAGGGAAATGAAAGCTGCCTCAGTTAACAAGATATCCCCTAGAGATTCCCATAGCATCAGGAATGCTGTCAGTGTCCAACACGATTATCTGAACAACCAGCACCTCCTGTTTGCGCTGTACATTTGCCTGGTACCCGTTTGCCCCCCCGCCCTGGGGTTTCAGAGCAGTCCGACAGACACCAGTTGTCACCGGAGGGTCTGTCTTTCCCCCTGTGCTCCTGTGCAAAGGGTCCGGCATTGTCCTGAGTGTGCAGCACACGGGTGGGAACAAGGGTTTGAGAGAACTTTCTCCCCTGCATCCATTGGGAAAGTCAGCAGCTGAATTAAACTGATTTACAACAGGCTCCCTCTCTGCACTCGGGGATCATGCATGCCCAGAAGTAAATCACGCTGTGTATAAATGCTGCTGTCTGGTGCCTCACCCTGCTTTCCTGGTGTTCAGTGTATTTTGAAAACTGGACCTTTTACCAACTGTTGTGTAAAACCTGCACTGTGAAGTGCTGCAGTAAGCACAAGGAACTATTACAAGCAGGTTTATGGGGAATCCAGTGGGATGTATTTGTGTGTTGGAAATCACCTTGAGACTAATTAAAAAATGAAACAAAACTGTTCAAAAAGTAGAATACATCTGTAATTGCCTGCTGAGGGAACTCGAATGCCAAGTACTTTATAAATATCCTGTTAATGTGCAAATGAAATATTTTATGATACTTGTCTGTGATTTAAAAGAAAAAGTGGTATTTGCCACCAGGCAAATAAAGTTGTTAATCAAAATATTTCCATTAGTGAGAGGTGAATATTTCACTCAGAGACACCCACAGGCATCAGTAGCTCAGATTTATTCACAGATATCTCAGACAGAACACTCACATTTATCTTCTTGTGTTGTGTGTCATGGAGTTGATATGGATTCTGTATGACACCTTCCCTCTGTTCAGATTTGTTGAAAGTCTGCCCCAAGTTGGTATAAAACTTCGCAAGATGCTCCGGTTGCGTGAGGAAGCAGAACCAGCTGGATTGGAGCACATGTACAGGGATGGAGATGAAAGAGGACTTGCATTTTGCATCATGTGGGCTTGATTTTTAGGCTCTCGAGACACTGAAAGGCATCAGCAGCCAGCTGCCAAGGTCTTTTATCCTCACACAAAATCCCAGTTTCTTTGTGCTTTCCTAAGACTCTCCTGGTTGCCCTCCCGTGCCAGGAGCCCCCGGGGCAGGTGGTGGGTGAGCGGTGCACCTTGAGGGGGGCAAAAGTTCCTCTTTTTTCTATTGATTTCTGTTGATTTTACAGAAAGCAACCCACCAACCTTTCCTCTTCCTTCAGGTAAGGTCAGAGAAGACAAACGTTTTCTGGATGTTTTACAGATCAAAATCAGGCTGGTCTGAGAGAGGAGGGTGAGAGGAGGTGTTTCCCATTTATAACGGTGAGCAGAGCTCAGGTCACAGGGCAGCCTGGTGCAGTGTGACACACAGCTGAACGGGCAGAAACAGCTGCTTTTCGTCACTGGGTTGGACGCTGGCATAAAGCTCGTGGGGTGCTTCTGCTGGTACGTGTTCCACCAGCGCACCGCGCCCTGCTCAGGCAAGCCTGTGTCATGGGTTACTCTCTTCAAGTATTTTTTCCTTTCCTAAAAAAAAGAAAAGCTTGCGGTTTTCAGACTGATGCTGCCAGGGAATGGCTTCAAGGTTAAGCAAAGAAAGGTTTTAATTTCCTTGCCAGCAGTAGGAAATGATTGTTCTCATCCTACGAGGCCAGAAAGTTTGAATATCCTCCCCCCTTCTGTAATTCTCCTTGAAGCATTTTTGCTTTCAATCACGAGGCTCCCCTGGTCAGTCAAGGAAACCTGAGACCTTGAGATTAATATTCAAGGCACATGCAGAAAACTTTTGCAAAACTAAACCAAGTCAGCAACCTTGAAGTGTTGCTGGCACATCATTGGCGGGTGGTGGCTTGGATGTACCACAACAACGCCAGGGCTGTGGCCAAACCTGCCGTCCCATCAGCTGCTGTAGGTGGACAAAAGCAAAGAGCTGAGTGGTGCTGTGGGCTTTTAGTTTAATTTTGTCTCTAACTTCCAGGGAAGGCAAGAGCACAAGTCTGGCCCAGGGAGCTTGTCTGTAGAAGTTGGAAAGTCAGCCCGGGTTGTTTCTGGCTCAGGGCTAACAGCAGTGATGCTGCTGCAGGAATTTAGCACAGGGTTACTCTGGCAGTGCACTGAGCTGCTGCAAAGGGTCCTTCCCTTCTGGTTTGGTTGAAAATCTAAACCTCAATCCGCTGTGCAATTTAAAAAAAATCTATTTCTGTAGGTTTTGATATAGAAAACAGACACAGAAAATGTGCTTATATGGCTTTATGTTTTCTTTGCTGGAAATTGAGTCTCTGTTTCTCCTAAAAATGTTCTTTTCGGTTTTCTAAAATTTATGATGCCTCTGTATCACTCGTTCTGTATGTTGCACATGTGGTCCAGTGTACCAAGTTAGCAGGATTGGGGAGCTCATCTCCAGTGTAGTTGGAGGCCCCGGTCACATCTTGCTCTTATAGTGATGTTTTCACGTGCTTTCCATCGGGGTGTTATTTTTTACATGGGAAAATAACAAAAACATCAGGAATAGTTGAGAATCTCTGCAAGCATCTGCCATACCCCGTTAAGGTCCTGCCCATGTTTCTCCCGGGCTCTGTTCAGTGTTCAGTCCCTGCCATGGGCGGGCAGTGAGGGCTGACGTGGGGAACCAGCGCTGAGCCGCAAAAAGACCGTTTCCTGAAGGGTTGGAGTCGCATTTCCTGACAACTTAGGTGAGCAGAAAGAAGGCTGATGTGCTGGAAATGTTACTGAGCATGTGAGCTCTCCTTTTTGTTTGAGAGCTTACCATAACAGTCTTCTCTGTGCCCCTTCCAGCTAAAACTTGGCTGAAGCTTGATGACAAGGATGCCATATTCTAGGGCCAATGAATTATTTAATCCCATACATTATAAAGGCATCTCTATATGAGCTGCTGGAATATGCACTCTCTCAATGTAACCACGACACTATAAACCACCGCCTGGGACATTATAAACCACCATGTGCCTGTGCTGTGTGTTAACTTCTGCTGTTGGACAGGAGCTGTGCTGAGATCTACTACAAAGAATCACCTCTAGGTGGTGATTCAGCCTGCAGAAGTGTTTATTTTGCTTCTGGTTTTTTTTTTTTCATTAAGCATAATTAGGAATTTACAAATCCACCCTCCTAGCATGAGAGGGGAAATGCTCACACATAGAGTGTTTTTGTGTTGTGGCACTGGACATCAGGGACGGGAGAAGGACACAGTTGAGAGACTACAGCAAGAAACAAGAACAGGTTTAAATAGAGGTCACTGCAGACACAACAAATTCCTGGTTGATATTGCTGACACACACTGTGCAGAAATAACAGAGTCATCACATTGCTAGGAAAGTAAAATGTGTGTTTCCGGCAATGGATATGGAAATTGCTCAGTGACATCCAGGACCAGAGAGCACAGCTGAGTACACTGAGGGCTGCCTGGGAGGTTTAGCCATGAAGCTCCCACTGGGATTAATTCCCAAATCCCCAGGCTGATCTGAGAATCTCAGCTGAGTGACTGACTATGTTTTCTCATTTTTTTGTGAAACCACTGTAGTATTTAAAGCTTGGAGAGCTGACAAGGACATTTACAGGACTAGGAGGGTGATCCTTGAGAAAAGTTGGAATAAAGGGAGATAGAGGGGAAAAAACATCCACCAGACTGGGTATGCCATGGCCTGAGCTCACCCGCTGAGGCCCCTGGCTTACGTGAAAAAAGCTGCTGGATTCCTCTAAAATGGGTGGCACAGGCACCCCTGTGCTGTGGCAGCAGCTGAACCACCTTCAGCCATCCCTGCCTGTTCGTCAAGAAATAGTGCCTGAGAGCTAAGAAATCAGATACACCCGGTTATACTCTGCCCTGGTGAATTACTAGCTGCAGACACTTGAATACGTACTCAGGAACCAGACTATAGCCTAATAGCATTGCAATTACATTGCACTGCCTGCTCAATCCGATTTCTTCTAAAGTAGATGTGAGAATTCCTGATGGTCCCTGCACATCAGGCTATGTCCTGCTTTAAAGATCGGTAAATGTAGGCTGTGGGTTTGCAGCAGGTATGTTGGGTGCTTCAGGGGAAACGCTCACCCCTTTGAAGTGTTACTGCACCATCTGTTCTTCGTTGATGCTCCTAACTCAGGAGATCTATGGGCATGCACATCGATACTTATGTGTGTCGCTTGGGAAGAGCTATGAAGTGCTTAAAATGCCACCAGGTGTATCCTGCACACAAAGCAGGCTGCCACGGGAGCCTGGCGAGCAGGGACAGGACATCCAAGGTCCATGAGACCTCCTGGAATGAGAGCAGCCTACCTCTGCAAGCATGGGCTTGCTTAGCAAAGGCTGGGCAAAAAGAAATGGAAAGCCTGCAGAAAGCTTCGAACAAGGTCAACAGGGTGCTTAGAAAAGGGGAAGAACTTAGCTTCAGAAGCTATTGCTGGGGCTTAAGGAGAATTTCCTTGAAGCTCTGAAACAGTGGGCAGTGATGCACTGGCCGGTTTAACAGCAGCTCGTGGCCTCTCCTAATAATAGAAAAAGTTTTATTAGGAGAGGAAGTATTGATGTTTATCAAGGAAAGTAAATGGTGTCGTGGGTTAAGCAGAGCAGAGTTAACTTTTTTTTCCTTTTCCCTTCTCTTCATAAACAGCTAGCAAGAAGCTATGTTTTGGATTCCTGCTCAGCAGAGAATTGATAAGAGAAGAACGTTTATAGTTATTGCTAGGATGTTGCTACTTGTTCTCAAGGACATACATTCAGCCTTTTGGGGGGGA
>WKFP01014232.1:85621-136639 GCA_011057875.1 Pterocles orientalis
CCTCACCTGTCCTGCTGGCAGCGAGGCCAGCGAGAGGTGCATGTCCCTTCATGTCCTGATTTTCGACTGCAGTACCCACCCCATCTCCATCTCTCAGAGACAGATGGATGCACGCTCAGCCATCTCATCTCCCACCTGTCCTCCCAAGACCTGCCTGTGGATGACAGACCTTGGACGGACACTGCTGACAGAGCTTGCTCAATGACGACTCATGCTATGAACAAGGTTTCTTGACAGGCTGCCCCAAACTGCGTTCAGCCCCTCCCCCCCCCAGGAGACCTCTGTGCCCTATAGGCAGCAGGACAGGTGAGTCACACCATCCTACAGGAGCTCCTGGGATCCCACCATGCAGTGAGACAACACAGCTGTGTTTAGGTGGGTGACAGGTGTGTGACCTGTGTGTCACCACTCCCCCCATCCTGCCTCACACGGCAGAGCTCATCATGGGGTTCACACACCATGGTGAGCATGGGCACTGCCAGCATGAACACAGCCAAGGCTGAGGGCTTTGCTCTCCCCACAAACAGCAGGAGCAGGAGAAAATGAAGCTCTTGTGCCCACCTGGCTGTGGAGGGGACCTCTTTGAGAGTGATGGATGGTGGGCGCAGCTGCCTTGGTAAATACAGCAGTATCGGTATGCACGGGGCAGCCTGGTTTCGCTTGTCTAGCACCCACTGAGACAGCAAGGGAACATTTGCAGAAGCGTGTCTGTGGCAGCCGGGGTGTTCCCTATGACCCGTTTTCAACACAATAATTTGCTGTGCTGCCAGTCCCGAGTGCTGCCCTGGGAAGGCTTACATGGGTGTCAGGGGCACACGCAACAGTCTTGAGACACAAGTGCCCTTACATGGAGACATTTGTGCCTGTTTAAGTGACAGGCAGGACTGGAAAGCAAGCTGAGCTGTGATGAAGAGGAGGAAGGATGAGATGAGACACACTGGAGTGATAGCACAGCACAGGTATGCTGTGGGCAAACCTGATCTGAAACACCTTCACAGCTGCCTGGCGTGTTTCACGTAGGAGCTCTGCCTCAGCACGGCACACAAAGACCACGCTCAGCCCCTTCCACTGCTCTCGTGATGCCACCTGTGTGTCCAGCCCTATGGCAGCCCCCAATGCTGCTGCCTTTTTCCACCCTGGTGCCCCACTGCGGCACAACTCCCCCTGTAACGGGGTGGGCAGCAACCTCTCGCAGGGTGCAGGGGTTCTGCAGGCTCCGGCTCCCTGGCTCTGCCTGGTGACAGCTCACCTGCCCAGCCGTGGCAGGGACCAGCCTCTCCCCATGGCGGGTGTCTGGCCCCGTGGCGGCAGGGCCGTGGGCGTGAAGGGCCCCCGCCGTGGGCTCTCAGGAAGGCGCAGGCTGGCTCCCAGGGCTGACAGATGTGTCTCTACAGAGCTGACTCTCGGGTGACTCATCTCAATGTCTCACACTCTGCGGACACAAACACACTTATCAACAAGTCTCCCCGGAAGGGAAAGCACCGCACTCTGATGGTTGCCACTGCATCGTTTCCATTGTGCCACACCATCAGACCCTGGGACGTACTGCTGCCCCGGAGCATCACCCCTCACAAAGCCCCAGGGAGGTAATTACTCCCTTCCCCACTAGCCTGTGCCTTTTGTCCACTCAGCATTTCAGAGTTCAAAACCTTGTCCACGCCTCTGGAACATGGGTGTCCCTGCCTTTCTGCTTCCCCTCAGTCAGTGCAGCCACTCTGCAGCTTTCAGGGGCTGCAGCAAGCACACCCACTGCAGCATTTCTCTCTGAAACTGCTCCTGTCCCAGGCACTACACACAGATTTTTGGACAGCAGCACATAAAGTTGGAGCTAGCGTCTTCCATAGGAAAGCTTAGCCTGCTCCTTTTATTTTCCCTGCCCAAACTTATTTTCTACTGCTGCTCATCTCCTCTCTTTTCACAGCCAGGCCTGCACGTGAGCTGGCACTCGGCATTCTGACTTAAACATCCCCCCTATCTTCAGGAAAGGCAGGAAGGAACGTCAGGAGAACTACAGGACAGTCAGTCTTCCCTCGACCCCCGTGAAGGAGATGGATGAAATCTTCTTGGAAACCATTTAAAAGCATACTAAGAACAAGAAGGTGATTGGATTTACAAAATCATGCCTGACCAACTTGACAGCTGCCTCTGAAGAGATGACTGCTTGGTGGATGAAGTGAGAGCAGCAGATGTTTATTTCAACTTTAGTGCTGAAAGCCCTACTGTTTCCCATAATACCCTCAGAGACAGACTGACAAAGTACGGACTAGATAGTGGGCAGTGAGGTGGGCTGCAAACTGGCTGAACTGCCAAGCTCCAAGGCTGTGCTTAGCATCATGAAGTCCGGATGGAGGCCAGTCCCTACTGGGACCCTTGGAGGTCAAGACTGGGGCAAACAATGAAGATGCCAAGCAATAATGGCCTGGCGCTAGGACAGAGTGCACTCTTGGCACATTTGCAGATCATACAAAAATGAGGGGAATGGCTGACTACACCAGAGGGTTGTGTCACTGTTCAGAGGGACCTGGGAGAAATGGGCTGACAGAAACCTCCTGGGGTTCAGCAAGGGTAAGTGCCAAGTCCTGCACCTGGGGAGGAACAACTCCAGGCACCAGTTGAGGCTGGGGCTGACCAGCTAGAAAGCAGCTTTGCAGAGAAGGACCTTGGATCCTGACAGAAACCAAGCTGACCATGAGCTGGCAATGTGCCAAAGGCAGGCAACAGCATCCTGGGCTGCATTAGGATGAGCATTGCCAGCAGGTCAAGGGAGGTGGCCCTTCTCCTCTACCTCGCACTGGTGAGACACATACAGAGTGCTGTGTCCAGTGCTGGGCTCCCCAGTACAAGAAAGTTGTGGACTTACTGGAGCAGGGGAGGGCCACAAAGATGATTAAGGGGCTGTAGCACCTCTCATAAGAGGAGAGGCTAAGAGAGCTGGGACTGTTTAGCCTGGAGAAGCCCTTCTCAGTGGTGACAGAGAGAGGAGAAGAGGCAATGAACACAGACTGGAAGTATAGGAAAGTCCATTTAAACATAAGGTAAAATGTTTATTCTCAAAGTGATCAAACACTGGAACATGTTGCCCAGAGAATTTGCACAGATAGCCTTGGAGATATCCAAAACCAGACTGGACATGTCCCTGGGCAACCTGCTCTGAGCAAGGGGCTGAAGTAAACCTCCAGAGGTCCCTTCCAACCTCAGCCACTCTGTCAACAAGGCCATCGTCCTGGGCTCCCTGTCAAAAATAACTCGCAGCATCAGCCACTCTTTGGGAAATGCAGCTGCAGCTGCCACAGGCAAACAGCCCCTCCAGCCTTTCCTTTGTGGCTCTCTTCACACATCGTTCCTGACTTTTAAACACCTGCGGTGACCACCCAGTCCCTCTTTCATGCTGCAACCCACAGAGCCACTGCAGCGTTTCCTATCAGCGTACTTCCCCGCTCTCTTCCGCCACAGCACCTCGCTAGTGCCAGATGGTATCCGAGGGTCTTATCAGCATGTGGTTCAGAGACATTTACGTGGCTCCTACCTTACACACCGGTGGTTTTTTCCTCCGTGACAGCCAAACCTGGGGGCTTTGGATGTCTGGTTTCCTCCGGAGGGCTGTGATTGGCACGCACATCTCTGTGGTTACAGGCTGGCTACAAGGTGCATAAGCCTTGGGGTGGAGCACAGCGAGTGGGTCTTATCTTCAGGATCTGCTCTTGGGTCCTCTCCCCTGCCCAGCCCTGCTGGACAGCTGTGCTGCAGCACTTCCTCTGTGTCATGTCACCCGGTGCCTCCTGAGCCAGGGACACCTGGGCCATGTCAGCATCTTGCCATCCTTTGCTCACCCCACCAGTGTCTGTGTGCTCTCACCCCCGAGCTCCAGCCAGCAGGCTTCTCTTCTCTCACAGCTCACAAAGCCAGGAGAGTACACATCATCCTGTTTTATAAGCATCCAACCACCATCAGCATCACTGCAATGAAGAAGGTTACAGCTGGTCAGGCACTAGGTGTAAGTGGGCAGCAAGACCGTTCTCCACTGTATTGCACATTGATTATTAACACCTAGTTCATCGCTGAGCACTTTGGGACTTACAGCTCTCTCTCCCCTCCACTTCCGTCAACACAGGGTCCAGCAAGCTCAGCTCTTTGCCACTCACTTCAGGTGCCAAGGTCTTGGTTCAGCCGTCAGCCTGAGGCTCTCGGGTGCTTTGGCTGTACCTGTGCTCAAACACGAGTGCAGGCTGGAGCTCTGCCACTGGCCCCATCGTGGCCATCTCCTGCTCTATCCCTGCCCCAGGCACCAAACCCATCCCAGAGTGTTGTTTGGGTGCAGCAGTCTTCATCTGAGGAGGGTTGGGAGACTTTTCCAGCCTAAAGAACCTACGCTACGTGCCAAGCTGCTCCATTTGCCCACCTCTCCGCCCGGAGCTGTGCAAACATGACTCAGTTTAGCACTCAAATGGAGGGTCATGCACCTCCAGCTGCATGGGGTGATCTAGTACCAGGTATCACATCTTCCTGGCCTTGCTTAGATGAGGTTTCAGCACAGCATTTCAAATCCACATTTGCTGCTAGCTGTTGAACATTTTACAAAACACTGAATGAAGAGGCACTAGACCTCACTGGAAAGTATTGCCACAATTTATTTGGTCAGCAGATTGACATTCAAGACCAAACTGACATGAAATCTCCCGCGTAGGAGGAGGAGGTGCTATAGAAACCATCAAGTACCAGTGAGCTGCTGCCGCTGGGCACCTGCCCTGTGCATGCAGTCCATACCTGTCCTCCAGCCCCACTAGCTGGACCCACTCCTCCTTCCACAGCTCCCACGTGCCCTACTTCTGGAGGGACCTGCTGCTGATTTTGTGACATTAAACCTACAGGTAACACCCCTTTGTTTCATTCTCTCTTGCTGTCTGTGAGCTGCTGCTCAGCATCCTGCTCTGGCTGGGAGGGTGCAGAGGATACCTGGTTTCTGCAGGGCAGCACAGTCCCTGTGATGCAGAGCTCCACACAGTAGGTTGCGATCTCTGAACCTTTCTGTTTCTGTTCTTACTCCCGGGTACTCTCCAGTTACTTTACCTGGAAGATCAGAGCATATTTCCAACAGCAGCTGCAAACTGGAAGCTAAATTCATCCCAGCATGGGAAATGAGTGATTCTACAAGATTTCTTTTTTGTCTAAGTGAACCCTTGAATCCCCTTCCAGGGTCTTTCAAAGCAGCTCTGTGGTTAGGGTGACTACATTACTGTTTTTAAAGAATGCAGTGATAGATAAGCCTGAAAGACCACAAGATTCAAATGAGAACAGAAAAAAGTGCTGTGACTTAGATCACCTGTTTGAGAAAGATGTGAACAACAACAGCAAGGTCAGAGCAGGCAGTTTCCAGATTTCTTCATGCTGTTTGGAAACAGAGAGGAAAAGCCCTTCACCTAAGCGCTCAGGCAGAGCCCTCACCTAGGGCTCCTCTGCCATGGAGGTGGTTTATCTGCTCTCTTTCTCTGGCCATGCTTCCCTCCCAGGTCAGCTTGCTGCCCAGCGCCCGGCCAGCAGTGCCCATGGTTAGATTGACACCCCTGTGAAGGACTGCCCCGTCTGAGTCTATTCTGTGCTGCATATTTATTAAATCTTTGCTGACGGCTACCCATTCAATTTATAGGAAACCTGGTGAAAATCAGGGCAGTTGCCGTGGAGGTGGCAGGTTTGAAGGCAGTTGATGCAGAAGGATGTATCCCATCCTTCCCACCCCATTTTCCCTCTTCCTCTGCCTCTGCTCAGTTCCAGGTCCCCTCCCTCGCCACTCCAGCAGCCCCCTCACCTCCCAACCTGTCCTTACTCATTTCATCCACCACATTTACCCTTCACTTCTCTGGTACCTGCCCACTTCTGAGCTTCCCCCACAAGGAGGGAGGAGGATTTTACACACAAGATCCCCCTGTCCAGTGGAGCTGCTTCCCCACAGACATCCTGCTGGGAAAAATGCTGGATGCTTGCCACTACAGTGCTACTGTGACATCAGCTATGCCTTCAGCCTCTGCCTTGCTTCTCTTCCTCCAAGCTCTCTGTTAAGCGTCTGGAAGAAGGCTGCTACTTCTCAGGCTGTTGGAGGCAATGAGCCCAGCCCTGGCCTTCCTTCACAGCTGGTCACCTGCCTCCATGGTGGGGGACGGCTGCTGACCAGCTCACCCCAGTCTAGGGCAGGGGAAAAGCAGGACAAGCTCCACAGCACTGGTGACCTTGTATATTGAGCTTCAGGCTGTTCCTGGTCCTCCAGCAGCAGCAAGATGCAGTTTCACAGCCATCTCCATCCTTTTCTCAAAGCTGCAGGTTGCTGCCTAGCCCTTCTGATGCTGCAGCTATATCATCTACCCCACCTTAAGCATTTCCAGCAGCCACAGGATGTGCTAGTTTATCAAACTGCATCTCTTTAAAGACATTTGTGTTCAGCCATACCCTATATGTGCTCTGTTAGAACATAGAACCCTCTGCTGATTTCCCCCCCACTCCTCCCAGTCTCTGGGCTGCCTCGTGGCCTGGAGCACTTGCCAGCCGTGAGCTGCGCCAAAGCTGGGCAGGCCACTGGTGCTGGGAACTGCATTTGGGCCACATCTCCAGCTCCAGTGGCAGTGTTGGCCAGAGCCCTTTCACACTGCAGAGCACACCAGCATGGTTTGCCTGGTTTGCCCGTACTGTACTTCAGCACAGAGGCGGCTGCTGGTGGTGCAGACCAGGGCCAAAGAAAAGCAACCTGGGTAACAGCCGTGTCAGCAAAGACATTGTCCTGGTGCAGTTAGTGAGCATAGTGATGCGGCAGCTTCAGCCCTTGATGGAATGTGTTTTTCTGCTGTAGTTCAGAGAGGTTTTCCTTGGATGACAGCTGTCAGCTTCCTCCCAGGGTGCAGGCAGTGAGCAGCAAGCCTCTGTTGGGAAACCCGGACTTGAGCACACAAGAATGGGAAGAGAGCTCTACGCGGGAGTCACATTAGTGTCTGCTAGGGCGCAGGACACTTACATATCCCCTCAGCAACTGAGTCATTTGTGTGTTTATCAGTTACTTCAGAACTGAAGTCTGTTTTTGCAGGCAGTGCCCTCATCAGCTGACCATGAAGTCTGAATTGCTCACAGAGGCAAATAACTAACAAATAAATAATAGGCATGTTCAGTCATGGTGTGCCTTGCTACATCTCTGAAAGCTGGAGGATTTTACCAGCTCCCTCTCGTGTTAGACTGATAAATAACTTATTTCAAATTAAAAGGTTAAATTATTTCCAAAGTGCATTTAGATGCAAGCAGAAGTTCAGTGACATATACACAGAATCACCAGTTCAGAGAATTGTTCCATGTGCACATCACATTGAGCCACTTCGCACAGGATGGGGTCTGATGAAAGCTGATTTTTATCAGCCCATGAACTCACACTCGTCACACAACCAAAACTCTTGCAAAACATCTAGCAGCCAGTGTGTCAGAGGCTCAGTACCTACTACTTACATCTCTAGGATTTCTCAGGGTGGCAGGTTGCCTGCCTTGAGCAGGAACTATCTAATGCAGACCTTTATGGTAAGTTCCTTGTTTCGCACCAGTGTTACCTCTGAGGTGCGTCTTTCTGCTTTACATCTGCAAACTCATACTCTCTCCTGGAATGAATGGGCTTAAAATCAGAATAATCCTTCCATTCCCCCATTTCCCTCCCAAAGAGGTGGAGAGCAGCATGCCTCACTCACTCCTTTAGGGTTTCAACACGCCTTTGGGATGCAGGAACTCGCATTCAGCTCTGTTTTCCTCAGCTTGGAGCAGGAGCTCCAGCTTCACAATGCAGTCCAAAGGCTTAAAAACCTGCACAGATAGAGACAGAGCATGAGGATATCTACCAAGTGACATCTGCTATGGCCTTGCAGCCCTTCACCCCCTAGTCTGTCTCCCACGCCAGCAGAACTGGTAGAAGAGCATTTGCTCACGGGTTGTGCTGGGCTTTGGTCGCTGCAATCCCGGCCTAGCTGAAAATCAAGCTAAGGGTAATTTTACCTCATTTGCACAGTTTGTCTTAAGGAATTACTATTCACATTGTCACAGAATGCCCCTGATATCTACGGGGGCTCTTCTAAGTGCTGTTCTGCCGCCCCCACTCCCTCCGTTCAAGATCCCCCTATTCAGTAAAGGCTGTCTGCCACGTGCTGTTGGAAGTGTACCTTGAGAGATTTACTCATGAACTGAGAGACCATAAACAAAACTTGACAAAGGCTGCACTCCAGGTATAGGCTGACTGAGAAGGTCATCTTTGTAGACTCAAATTCCCATTCATAACAAAGTAAAAATTTTCCTAAATTTCTTTTTTTATAGGAGCCATGCACCTGTTAAGAGGTAGGAGGAGAGTCTTACCATGTCTTTTCCCATTTCAGGTCTCAGAACATCATACAACATCTACACATCAGGACAATGAACGTGTCCAACAACTGCAGTGTCACAAATCTAGAACTGTATCAGCATGTTCGTCTCATTGAATTTGTGCTGTATATCCTCATTTTCTTTTTTGGAGCACTATTTAATGCCCTTGCTCTCTGGGTGTTCTTCTGCAAGATAAAGAAGTGGACAGAAACCCGGGTGTATGTAATCAATTTAGTCTTTGCAGACTGCTTTGTCATCTGCACCTTGCCTTTTATGGCTTATTTGCTCTGGAATAAGTCAACCCGAGATGAACTCTGCCAGTTTATAGAGGCCATGTATTTTATCAACATGGTAGTGAGCATCTACATCATTTCATTTATCTCCATCGATCGATACATTGCCATAAAGCACCCCTTGAAAGCCAGGACCTTCAGGTCTCCATCAAAGGCTGCCCTACTTTGTGGGCTTCTGTGGGTCTCCATCATAATTAGTGCCACCTTACAGCTTCGGCAGAGACACGCTGCTCTCTGCTTTCAGAAGGATACCACTGCATCTGCTACTCTGAACCTGCTTTCCATTTTCTTTGTTTTTACTCTTCCATTAGCAGTGTTGACTTTTTGCTCCACAGAAGTCATCAGGAATCTTAAGAGACGTCTGAACACAAATTCAACAGAGCAGAAATTAATCCAGAAAGCTATTTACATTATTTATGCAAATCTGTTTGTATTTCTAATATGTTTTCTGCCAGCCTACTTTGGAGTACTTGCCAGGTTCATAATGGAGAGCGTTGGAGCTACCTGTTTCCTGATCCAGGTTATGAAGAACTTCTCCTCCGTGACGAGGTGTATTGCCACATCCAACTGCTGCCTGGATAGCATCTGCTACTACTTTGTGACCAAGGAGTTCCAAGAAGCCCTTCTACTGCCCAAATCCAGCACTGAAAAAACAGATCAAACCCACTCCTTGCAGACACACGCTTGCTAAAGGAAGAGGGCACAAGGGACGGGGGGACAAAGAACACCAAACTTAAAAAAGCCCACAACAACTCTGTAACAGTAAGAGCAGATACAGCTCCAGTGTCATTGGGATAACCATTGTTCTTTCTCTCTAGGGAGATCTTTGTTAGGTTTATCATTATTAAGTTGTGATTTATACTCTATGCTTGTATTAAACAAATAAGTTATTTCACAGAGTTGTGTAAAAGTGTGTATGTAATGACTGGTCTCCAACATGTCTCCCTTCCAACCACCAGCACCTACTTGTTACTCTCACGGGAAGGCAGAAGAGTCATGTATGTCTGCCTATTTTAGTTCATTTTGCAGCTAACGTCAATGGATCCTTATTGCCAACACATACAAAATAATAGATAATGTTTTACCTCATTTCATATTTCAGGTTGTTTGCACTATTAAAATAATCCAGTTTATTTTTATTGCATTCCTTTGGTGGGCTGTGGTCAGGTGGTACCAGCCTATCGTGAAGTACGTGGCCCTACACAATAGCCTGACTGCCCTTCCCCTTCTAGTCAGAGGGTCAGATACATCTGAAAGGACACTTTTAGGATAAAAGCAAGACTTGTCCAGTTCCATAAAGGCATCCATAAAGGCGTCCCTGTCCCTGAGGGGGATGCTGTTCCCACCCCCAGGGATGCCCTTTTAAATCTGTCTAGACCTTTGCCACCCGTGCGTTGCTATTCCCTGGGTTTATGTTGTGGCACCAGGCTGGCCCTCATGTTCACGCTCCCGGATGCAGGTCAGGGTCAGAGTGTCACCCCACAGCTGGACACAGCTGGGTCTGGGTTTCCACAGGCTGCCTACATTGACACCCCCAGTGTTTCCGTGGGGAAATGCATTTGTCCATGAGTCAGCAGCCTAGAAAAGACAGGGGAGAAGGGGAGTGAGTTGGCCCCCTACCTGTTATTCAAATGCTCCCCAGGACTGGGCTTTTTTCTTTCTAAATACTGAAAAATCTCCAAAATGGCCTCCGAGCTCTACCCAGGCAATGCTCAGAGCACTCCAGGAGACAGTGCCTTTCCTGCCCACTTGTGCAGTTTCATCTGTGACCTACATCTGCCTTCAGGGAGCCCACAGCTGCTGCTCAATCTGCTGTTGTCACCTTTGGGACCGCGAGCTCAGGAGACATGAATTAATGGGACAAATCCTGAGGGACTCAGGGGCTGGCTCCCATTAGCTGTCTCACATGGATGGGACTGCAACTGCTGCAGCCAACAGACAGCAGAAGCCATCAAAATGACTACAAAATACCACTGGGGCGTGTCCCTAAACCAGTTTCTAAGGGTCCTGACACCTATGGCATGCTCACTGCCACACCGGTATCTCGTGCCCGTGCCCGGTTGGCAGTAACTGTCAATATCAGTGTGGGCTTTCCAGTGATGCTGATGAGCAGTGTTAGACACCCAGCTGCTTCACAGAGGACAAGTAGGCTCGTGACATCTGTCACCTTTCTTGTAAAGAGACCGAAGAGAAGCATGCTGGGTCCCATCGCCCTGGGCTCACTGTCACGGGGCGCATTGTCCCCCACACTGCTGCCTGCCTGGGGCACACTCTGCAACCCCACCAGAGGCTGCGTGAGCTGCTGTGCTCCCGGAGGGACTTTTTGCTGCCAGGAAGGCAATTTGCAACCATTATGGGTTTTATTTCAGAAATTATTTGCTTTCCCGCAACTGAAAATATTAAATTTTAATTGCCTGTTTGTGTGAGGGGTGAGTGCAGACTGGGTGGAAAAAGTGATGGTGAAGCATTGAGCTCATGTGAGTAGAACAACAGAGGGCACTAGAGACTCGACCATCCCAAAAAGTAGGTGATAAACGAAACACTTTTGGGGAACAAGAGTTCATTGTGGTGTTTCAGCGCTCCTGAGCTCTCGACTCCAGGCTCCTAGGCAGCTGTGCCCTGCACAGAGCAGCACCCTGCACAACCAGCCGTGGCCTCAGCAGACCTCCTCCCCTGCCAGGACATCTCCATCCACACTGCAACCTTTCTGAGGACTAAACCCACCCCACGGCCACACAAGAAGCAGGTAATGTCTTTTAATTCTTACTACACCGGTGTGTGGCAGTGTGCTCTGCTTAGTACTTCAGGGTGTGCCTCCTCACCTCTTAGCTGATGCCTCGGTTTCCTCCTGCTTTCACAGTAGTGGTGCCTCACTGTTTTGCAGCCACATGTGTCATTCAGGGGGGTCTTCATCCCTCACTACAGTTTCACACCAGTGCTTCTTACTGCATCTCTTCTGCTAGTGGGGATGCACTCAGCTCCGGGCATGCTGCAGTGCAGGACCTTGGGAACCACCGCCAGCTCTGTGCTCACACAGGAGGTTCAATAGGGCTGGGAAGCCCAGTCCAGCCCCGCGGGCTCAGCTGCTCCTCAGGGCAGTGCTATGCATAAGAAAGTGTCTTTTTCACTGCCGGATGGTCACAGTAGGCTGGCGGGGAATGGCTGCAGGGTAGGGGGTACCACTGTGCAGGCAAAGACCTGTGAGGCTGAAAGCCTGAGAGAGCCAGGATACCAGCTGGATGTTAGGTCCTCCATCAATTCCACCCTAAAAATGACTGTATCCCTATGCCTCAGTATTGCAGTTCTGGTGCCAGGGCAGGTGCTGCATTTTCCACCATGATTGCCAGGTCCGTCTCCCACTCTGGAACACTAAGAACAGTTCACTTCGCTTAGTTCATGCAATTGGACATTTTTACTACAGTTTAGATGTTGATGCTTAGAAGCCACTGACTTATAAGGCAATGAATTTATAAGAGATTGCAGGAATCTAGGCGTTTTCCTTTCCTGCCTCACTGTAAACATTTCCTTTATTGAGCTGCAGACTAAGTCTGATTCATCCTCCACAGCCCCCCAGCCAGCTTGCTGGTAGCAGATGCCCTGAAATATTTAAAGGAATACCAGGAGACAGTCTAAGTTCTTGGATTCATGTTTTCGGCTCTAGCACCATTTTGGCTTCCTGTCTTTGGAGGCTGAGATCAGACACAGGTGCTCACTTTCCTTTCTCTCTTTGAGACCTGTTATCTGCTGGGGCTGGTGGTACCCACACTGAGCTGTTAGACCCCAGTACCCTGCAGTGAGAGGAGCAGGTTCATGCTTGGGGCAGCCTGCACACAGCAGACACCCCCAGAAGAGCCTGTAGCAGTGTTCCTACCACCCCATGAGTAAAGCCACCTGAGCTGCCTCACAGCTGGAGGGGCTCAACTCCTGTGGAGGTTCACAGGCCTGGCAGGACCCAGAGCAAACCTGTGGCAGGGCTTCAGCACAGAGCAAGGACCTTGGAGGGCAAAGGGGAAACACTGCTGGGGTGGTTTTAGCTGGGATAGAGTTAATGTTCTTCACAGTAGCTGGTCTGGGGCTCTGGTCTGGATTTGTGCTGAAAACAGTGTTGATGACACAAGGATATTTTCATTATTGCTGAGCAGGGCTCACACAGAGCCAAGGGCTGTTCTGCTCCTCACCCCAACCCACCACTGAGCAGGCTTGGGGTGCACAAGGAGTTGGGAGGGGACACAGCTGGGACAGCTGACCCCACCTGGCCAAAGGGATATTCCATACCATATGGCATCCTGCTCAGCACATAAAGCCAGGGGAAGAAGGAATGGGGGACATTCTGAGTGATGGTGTTTGTCTTCCCAAGTCACCGTTACACATGATGGAGCCCTGAGTTCCTGGGGATGGCTGAACACCTTCCTGCAGATGGGAAGTGATGAATTAATTCCCTGTTATGTTTTGCTTGCATGCAGCTTTTCCTTCACCTGTTATACTGCCTTTATCTCAATTCACAAGTTTTCTCACTTTTACTCTTCCAGTAGTCTCCCATATCCCACAGCAGGCGGAGGGGGCGGGGAGGTGAGTAGGGTGGAGCAAGTGGCTCTATGGTGCTTAGTGGTGGCTGGGGTTAAACCACAACAGCTGCCCACCTCTGCTTTGGGCTGCCCTAAAGCCAGTGGCTCTCTGATAACCACAGCAGCAGCAAGGATAAGGGACCACAAAGACTATAATTCTAGTTTGCAGACCCTTTGCTATTATCCAAATTGTGCAAACCAGGACTGGATGGAGGGCAAGGCAGGCTTAACCGCATAACAGCTGCAAGAGAGGGTTGCCTCTGTGTTTTTGTGTTAGCTGGTGGCAGGTGACTGTTACCTCGATGGCTTCGGGACAGATGGTGCTGATGAGCCACCAAGTCCCTCCAGGTGCTACCTACATACGCAGTGCAGGGGTGTGAGGGGCCACAGAGTCATGAGAGCAAGGCCACTGCAGCAGGACGCAGCCCAGCTCAAATCTCATGTCTGCAGCCTTTTCTTGCAGAGACATCCCACCATGAAGAACTGCACCAACGATGACGACGTGCTGCAGAACCGCACAGCACTATTTCAACTGATTGTCTACATCCCAGTGCTCTCTTTGGGGATCCCACTTAACACGATGGCTTTCTGGGTCTTCTGCTGCAAACTCAAGAAGTGGACTGAGACCAGGGTGTACATGATCAACCTCATGGTCGCAGACAGTTTCCTGCTCTTTGCCCTGCCTTTCCTGATATACTTCACCAAGTATGACCATCCTATAGACAAGCTGTGTTCCACCATCCTGAACATCTATTTTACAAACATGCCTATGAGCATCCTTATCATCACCCTAATTGCCATTGATCGATACATTGCAATCAAGTTCCCTCTAAAAGCGAAGGTTCTTCGATCCCCATTGAAATCTGCTTCTATCTGCGGGTTTCTTTGGATAACAGTAATAATGTATTCTTACCTGCGTCCAAAATCTGAGGAAAAAGACGAAAAATTCTGCCTTCGGAAACAATCTCTTCAACCTAATTATTCACTGTTATTCTCCATCATCTTTTGGTATTTTATTCCCTTAGGGATTGTGATTTTTTGCTCAGTACAAATCATCAAATGTCTCAAAAAGAATATGGCCACAACCTCTCACGAGACAAAGTTAATCCAGAAAGCAATCCACATTGTTTCTGTGAATATGTGTGTTTTCATTGTATGTTTTTCACCTTTCTACATCGCACTGCTCTTGCGGTTTGCAGTGGATGTTGCTGAAGCTTGTTCTCTGCTCTCGGAAGTTAGAGCATCTATTCAGATCTGTGCATGCCTAGCAAATTCTAACTGCTGTTTGGATGCATTTTGCTATTATTTTGCAGCTGAGGAATTTCAGGAATTTCCTTTTCTGTTCCCCACTTGTATATCAAGGAGGTCCAAGATGAACCAAAGCCAAGAGTCACAGCCACCCACAGATCAAGTCATGACATAAGCAAGGTATAGTACACTATAAGGGTGAAGAGCCACAGTGCTACTGAAATTTTGAGGCAGAGGGAATGGGACCACCTACAGTATTTGCACTCATTGTAGGTACCTGCAGAAAGGGGCAACAACCTTCAACAGGTTCGATATTAACTTGAATTTTGTCCTTCTGTCCTCAGTGACTTGACTCCAGTTCTGACTATTACCTTTGATCATTTTACCACAGCTTCGGGCGTCTCCTGGTCAAGAGGGAGAGGCACATGTTATGAAGAATGGATGATAAGGCCATTGCTTCCGCTGTGCGCTTATATGTACATATCATGCAGCTAAACAGAGGAACCTGAGCACCCTTACAGCAACACACAAATCCACTTGTAGCCCTGTAATATGTATGGTCACTTAAAAGTAAGAAAAACCCCTGCACTACAATGCCAAACCTGATTCATCCGTGCTGCTCACATCAAAGAATTTGCCCGGACAGTGGTAGTTTCCTGTCAACCTAAATAATTGCAAAGCTTGCAGCTATTGCCAGGAGGCAGCTACTGCTGTGCATGGCGTAAACTGCAGGGGTCAGACAGTGGTGTGTGACCATCGCCCCGTTCCTGCCGTATAACACCTGTATTAGCTTGTGGCAATGCCCTGGCATTTGCAAGACTGAAATAATTGTGGGTTTAAATTAAACCATTACTGCATGGAAAAACCGAGCTATGCAAAGCATTGTGGACCACTGAACAGAGCCTTAGAACTGTGTACATCAAGTATAAAGCTGTGAAGACCCAATCTCCCTCGAGCAACTACTGTAAGCCCTGGTGACAGGTTTGTTGCTGTAATTTAATGAGGGTTCAGCAGCTTTTCTGTGCCTCATTTGGAGACATTTAGCTCCATGCATTATACAGAGAGCCTTGATCTCTTTCACCTGGATCCAGGACCAGACTCCATCTCAATGTCTCGCTTTCCAGGTACAAAATTCCTCTCTAATACCTGTGCTTGCTGACTATGCATGACATATGCTCCCACCCCACAGGAAAGTGACAACAGGGCAACTCAAAACAGTGAAGCCACAAGGGGAGGTCTTGGGATATTGGAAGGACCCATAGAGAAACCTGGGCTGAGAGGGGAGCCATTGCCAGGGTGTGACTACTTCATGTTTATCTGCGCAGACATTTCATCTAACATTTTATCACGTAGTCACTTCAATAACTTAACATCAGTGTGGGAAACATTGTACAGTTTTCAAAATGTGTGTGATAGCTGTATCTCACTGGGCTTCATGTTCTGTGACTTTCAGTGTCTTCTGACTTTTAAATGCCTCAAAAATTCCTCCAGGGAATGTAAACCCACATTCTGGTCATTTAAACCTACAGACAATTAACCTTCTTAGTGACAACTTACAAGTAGTTCCTTACAAGTAGTTCCCTGCAAGTAGCCTGTCACTTTCTAGTGTCTGCAGACCACATGCTGAAACCACTGTCTAGACACTGGCTAAACATAGGAAACATCACAGAAAGTACTCCCCATCCAAACAGTAGATCTACCTGCTCTGTGTCAATACCAGCAGAGATCCCACCATGATGGAAGTTGCAGTGAGCAACTGCGACATAAAAATGGATGAAACTACTCAGGTCATTCAGTTGACCATTTATGGCCCAATTTTCTTCTTTGATGTATTATTTAATGCTCTGGCATCACTGGTGTTTCCCTGCAAACAGAGCAAATGGGCCATGTGTGGATGTGACCAACTTAATCATTGCACACTGTTTCTTGACCCTCATTCTGCCTTTTAAAGTCTCTTTTCAAAGACAGGAAAAGATAAAGACAAATAGTTCCCGATCTCAAAAAAACCCGATTGCTTAAGGATATGCGTGAGTGTTGTTACCCTTGTAGCTGTCAACAAATACACTGCAGTTAACTATCCTCAGAGAGCAAGAGGCAGGGGTCCCTGTTAGCCCATTCTCCTTTATGGTGTGCCATCAGTCTTCATGACAGGAATCACTTACACGCCTAGGCAAGCAGTGTTCAGCAAGAAAAAAAAAAGACTTCTGTTTTCAGAAACAGCACAGAGGGCCTTCAAAAACATTTTTAGCTCTGGGATCCCCTTCTGGGATTTTATATCTCATTGAATATAATGAATGTATGTTCTAAACAGACTGTTACGAAAATTTTTACTATTTTGAAAAAAAAGATGATGATTGATTAATATCAACCTGTTATCCTACTGTTAATCCAGAAAGCAAACAACTTATTGTTTTTGCAAACCCAGTCATGTTCATGTTTTCTCCTTGTTAACATGGGGCAGGCACCTTGTCCGATTTAGAATGGGCTCCAGTTAGGTCGTCTGCTCTGAAACAGAAAACAGAAACACTTTTGTTCATGTGGCTTCATGTACAGGCCTTGCAGTATAGCAAATACTAACTGTTGTTGGGATGCCATTTGCTACTGGTTTGTAACCAAAGAATTTCAGAGCACTTTTTTCCTACCCAAGCCTATAGTTTTTAAACCGAGGAAGGATCACAGACAAGGCACTCTGTTAAACTCAACACCTGCCATGGTTTCACCCTGGTTAGCAGCTAAGCACCACATAGCTGCTCGCTCACTCCCTGCCAATGCCAAAACTGGTACCACAGCTGTGCTAAAAAATTTGGAGTTGGCATTCCTATGCATAGCCAAGCTTACTGTACACAGAGCTGTATGAAATTAATGTTTTTTTCTTGTAGGAAGCAAACTGAGGTCTCCCACCATTCATGTGCTAAATTTAAAAAATGAAGTGTTCCTTTTTCTGAATGTAAAGTGGAAATTTATTGACTTCACAACCTCTGTCATTGTTAAGTAATTTTTTGTTGTTGTTTGTACTGAATGCTACAAAAAAACCAAAGGAAACATTCTTTTTCAAGTGAAAATAAAGCTATCTCATAGCAATATATATCTATAAACAAATATTAATTTATTACCATTATACATCAGAGTCCTCTATTACCAACAAGAGGAGACGTAGCCACCATGATATAAGATCTGCCTTACAACATGATATTTATAGTGCAACCCAAAGATGAGCAACAAACTTCCTGACTGCCTGGAAGAGTATGTATTGCCTTGGACAAAAATTATCATCTGGTTTACGTGTCAAGTTATAATGATGTTTATGATGGGTTTCTGACGCCTTTCTTCAGTCTGAACGAAACCTCAGCTCCCCGAGAGCTCTCAGTAAATGGAACAGATGATTTATCAGCACCTGGGCCACAACAAACTACCAGCCATCACACAGCACTGGAATAGCAATCCATGAGGACAGCGGCATGGTTATCCACAAATCTTTCCTATTCCTAGAATAAGAGTCTGGCTAATGATGGTGGGGAGCAGCAGCCACAGTCTGTCAGCAGTTCCAGCAAGCGAGGTTGGACCACTGCATTCTGCTAACATTTAAGCAAGTCATAATCTCTGTCCTCTAAAAGAAAAAGATGCTAACAATGGTCTGAACTTTAAATGAACCAATTGATGCTGCAGTCAAAATTTAGGCTTGAGAAAAAGAAAAAAAAAACATAAGGAAAAACCATAGAGAATAAGGAAAAATAATCCAGAATCTTGTTTCTAAGTGAGTAGCCATCAGTTTTAGCATTTTTGGTCCTTCTAAGCAGGAAAGGCAGGGGCTGGCATGAAACAGTATTTTGCTGTTTGGTGGCCTGAAATCTGAACTCTCACCAGAGGTTTGGGCTCCATCAGCACTCCCCTCCTTGGGAGGGGTGAAGGACACATGTCAAGGAGTGCTGCATTTTAGCGAGTAAGGTGCTGTCTTCAGGTTTTGAAAGTGTCTCTGCATTTTTGGTTTCTCAGTGCAGGGCAGTTGTTCCAGTTGCAAGCACTGCCCCGCAGTTTCCAGGGGACTCTGCAAGCACTGAAACAGCAGTAGGCAGCTGGGAGGCAGAGGTTTTGCCATGCCCTCCCCAGTATGCTTGTACAGATACACAGCCGATCGCTTCGGTGTTGATGCTGGAGGAGTATGCAGAGGGCTCTAGCACAGAGAGCCCTGCGAATGTGTTATCTGCCATGGCTCAGTTCCTGTGTGGTTCTAAGAAAAGGGAAAGGGGAAACAGTCTCAACAGCCAGCGTTGGTCATCGTGTGAGGTTGAAGCAGTTAGCCTAACACTGCCACTTCACAGGTTTTCCATGCTAAAAATAAGACTGACATGTTCTGCTCCCAGCCCTCTAGTTCTGTTTTTGTCAAGATCTGCTGTTACAACATCACATCTTCCCATGAGAAAGCCAGGAAAAAAAACACCCAGGGCAGAGACACTGCAGAACCTGAATGCCAGAGGGCAGTGTGGTGTCCTGTCCCCCTTGCATGTGTGGAGGGGGTACGGGTTCCTCTTTCGCCTTGCCAGAGGCCTTGTCCCCCAGTAATGTGTCGGTGGCTGAAGCCAGCATGGCGCAGTCTTTGGGAGGCAGAGGAGACCAAGATCTCTGGCAGGGAAAGGTGTCAGGAGCCCATCAAACCTGAGGTATCCTTTCCGTTAGCAGTCTGCAGCAGCAGCACAGGGAAACCTCATGAGAAGGGCTTCCTTCGGCTGGGAAACAATCTCAAGCAGGATATCAGGCTGAGCTTCCAAGGGAAGGAACAATGATTGTGCAGAACAGAAATAAGTCTTAGAGATCAAGAAGTGTAAAGATCAAATGTGTCCTAGCAAATTCTTCCCTTAGATATGAAAAACTACCTACAAATTACAAGCAAAGAAACAACATCAGCTCGCACAGGTTCTGATAAAAACAACAAGATTGTCCAGGTATGTCCTGAAAACTACCCTATCACTTTGTCACAGCTTTCAGTAAGAATGAGGAACCTGAGAAGTCCAGAATTTTAAAAGAATTGGCACATGAAATCCCACACCAGCAACAAGACTTTTAAATAAGTCAGCCAAAACAGGATGAAGGGGCAGTGACCACCAAACACAGTCCCTTCTCGAGGATGGGGAAAGAAAGGGACAAGTCTGGCCAGTAACAGCTCTACTGTGCTCAGCCCTGAAAAATGTGCAGTTTCACAACATGTCTGAATAACATTAAATGCGAGGGAACAAAAAGAAAAGCAAAAGTGAAGTGGTGCTTCACCTTACAAGAATATTTTGACTCACTGGATTCTTCCACTAAGAAAATCCCTTTTCCAGCCAAGGTGTGGTAGACCGTGGTATCAGTAAAAGGCCCTTTTGGAGCACATTGCGAGCAGTAATGCACTTTGTGCAGGCACTGGTACTCAGCACCTGGGGGCCATACGCTACCCCGCCAGAGAGCTGCCAGCAAGGAAGTGAGAAAACGGCACGAGTGCGATCTGCGCTGCGCCACATAGTGACAGCACTCATGGGGCTGAGACAGGCTGAAAGCTGCAGAGGCAGGGGAAAACACCAAATGAGCACCATTGGTCTGTGGCAGAGGTGATCAAACCTGCGACTGGGTGGAAGAAGGGGGCCATAAGCAGCTGCAAGAGCCTAGAAGATGGCTAATGGGGAGCCAAGGTAAAGAAAAGCATGAGGATCCTGACCCAGCGGTGTCCAGGAGTCAGACAGGGACCCAGGAGCCACACCAGCAGACGTGTAAGTTTTCTGCATGTAACACTTCATCACAGCTCTGCCTGCTGGTAGCTGGTGCTGAGTTGCTCTGACATATCCTGATGAATGTGCTGATCACAGCCAGATGCTTTGTGCCTGGTGACAGAGTTTGTCCCTCCCTTGAAGCCTTGCTGGGCTGATGGGAGATGTAGTTGCCCTTGTCTGTCCACCACAGCACCAAGCTGTGGATGGGAAGCATTACACTGGAGAGATGTTATGAGCTGAGCTCCCTCTAGGCTTGATTTTGACAGCAAATGGTTAATACTAGTACTGATTGCCTTCACATAGGCAACAGGAGTGTGTGAACAACACTTGAGGATGATGCAAAATGAGGTGTTTTCTGTACAGTGGTGAAACTATCACAATCCAGGAGCTGGATGACTTTGAAAACTAAAGTACTAACAAGGACCATGACATGAAAATGATGGTGGCTGGGGATCAACAATCTAGGTGTACTAATAGGTCAGCAACTACTTATAAGCATCCACCAAGAAGCAGCCACAAGAAAGGCAGAAGCAGTCCCTGGAAACTCAGGAGAAGAATTTAAGCTAAGCTCTATATTGACTATACACGGGCAAGGAATTAAGCTCAAAGGCTGGTTTATAACATTCAGGCAGACAATGCAGAAATACTCCTGAAGCTGCTCTAAGACGACCTGGAAAGTGAGAAGGGAAAAAGCAGTTGACCAAGACAGCAATTCAAAGTACTCACAGCAAGACCTTTGAGCTTGTTGATCAACTTGTCTGAGTTCTTCTTGTAAATGGGTTGCAATGGACACCAAGGACGAGCCCCTAGCCAGCAGGCACCTGCAACCGCAGAGCAGTCACAAAGTCAGCAGGTCACAGGGTCATGGTGCCACATCTTCTCAGAATTGCTGGCTGATGAGAACTATGGAAGACGAGAGAATTACCACGATTCAGAGTGAAACCCAGTTACAATAATGACTGAACTGTCTGCAAACCACAACCCTCACTTCTCCAACAGCTCTGTGAGCGGGACTGGGGGCCCACCGGGGCTGCTCTGTCCTGGGGCTCAGCAGTGTGACAGCAGGTGGCAGTCCCTGCTCCAGCCCCAGCAGGAGTGGTGGTCTAGAAGGCAGAGAGAAGACCTCAGGACCCTCCAGGGCAATGGGCTCCCTCCAAGAAACATGCACAGCCTGGTGGGTGAGGAAGGTCTGGGCATTGTCCAGTGAGATGACAGGCCCTGGGAAGTAAATCAACGGAAAAACCCAAAGTCATTCCATCACCAGAGGGACTGCTGCAGGGCCACACGGCAGACAAGCATTTCACCTCGCTGCAGGGCTATTGCAGGCTCCTCAGTCAACAGGGGGTGGTACGAGCCATGCCAGTGGTTACAGAGGAAGCTCAGCCCCGGGGAAATGCATTGAGGAGGGGCAGGAGTGTTTCCACGAGCATTGCTGGTGCCACAGCCACTGGCAAATGGTCATTGCAGGACACCTTCCAGGTTACGTGCCAGGGGCAGCACTAGGAGAGCTCATCGCACCGGCACACCACACCACAGCTGGGCTGGAGGAACTTTCACTCTCTCCGAGGACAGCAAGCGAGCAGGTAATTCCTCCTGGGTATTTGCTGACAGGGTTACTTGAGCTCTGCAAGGCATTGCCTTTCGCCAGTCATGGTGGGACACCAAAATGGTGGTGGAGAAACTGAGAGGGCTGGAGCCTGCATATTTTCAAAGGCTCATTTTGATACTGGCCACATTAGACATGTTTTAGACACTTAAGGGCTGTGTCAGCCTTTGCTAGATCTCCCTGTTGTCTGTTATGATTTACACTTATATCTTCTGGGCTCATAAGTCATTCCTTGTGTCCACAGCACAGAGCTGCTGCAGGTATCAGCTGTAGCACTTTCCCTCACCTTCAAAGAGGTCTTCTGGCATGATTCCTCAGCAGCATGGTTTTCAAAGCTAGCAGAGAGCTGCAGATACACACAGATACTAGCACTGCAGTAGGGTTTGTTCACTTGGAATGCTTTTTAGCCCTGGGAACCTGCACCCATGCAGCCATGTTCCCCTTGCAGGGAAAATGCAAAGACATCTCAGACCTTCCAGGTCTTTTCTGTCCATGAACAGTTGCACCTGGAATATAGTTCTGCATTAACTCCTCCAAAGCAGGAGGGCGAACAGTAATATCGCCCTTAGACCGAGGGTGATAAAACCACCTGCTAGACAAGATGCAGCTCATGTCTGTTTCACATGGTTGCTGATCACATTTTTTGCCATGGTGGGCAAGAAATTCCCCCATTGGTGGGAATTTTTTGTCTTGAAATTGTGGCAGATTACTCTAATACTTCCGAGATGAAGACCAACTTTCACTATCCTTGAAAGGCAGCGTGCAGACTGCAGTACTTTGATTCTTGCTGCGGACAACCAAATGCTACCGCTGAGTACAAGATTCAATGGCAGCTAAAACTAATGAGAGATGTACTAATAATTGCTCTTATCATTGATGAGAAGCGATGCATAGAAAGCTCAGGACTGAAGGAGAGGACAGCTGTCCTTTTGGTGCACACATCCCAGAGCATTTTGAGCTGTGAGGATGCTGGCTGGCTTCTCCTGAGCATCACTGTAGGAGGAAGGATGAGAGCTGGGTTTAGGCATCCCCTTTCCATTATCAGATGGTTGTAACAGCTCACACAACCCCTAGCTGCAGGATACCTGCTGCTACCTGGTTCAAGTCTGGCCCAAAACAGAGGCCCAAGCATCTTCCCCTGCTGCCCTCTGCAAGCAGTCTTCCCCGCATGGGACCCAGTGAGAGCCTGCGCTTCTCTGTCCTCCACAACTGGTCAGGCTCATGTCCCACTCCCTTCTCCTTCCCACTAGGTACCCTACAGACAGCTCTGCTCTGCAGTCATCTCCGCAGTCTAGTTTTCACTGTTGGTAAAGCCCTGAACTATCTGAATTAACTACCGATTCAGTCAAGAGTCTAGCTTCTAAAAGGCTTCATCTGCTTTTGCAGGAGCTGTGCCTCTTAATACCCTCAAAATGAACCTCAGCAGCTGCAGTGTCACAGCCTATGAAAGCTTTCCACTTGTCCAACTGTGTATTTACATCCCGGTTTTTCTTTTTGGCATTTTGCTGAACATGCTGGCGCTGTGGGTATTTTGCTACAAGCTCAGCAAGTGGACAGAAACCAGAGTATACATGGTCAACTTGGCTGCGGCTGACTGCTTGCTGCTCTTTACTTTGCCTTTTAAAACTTTATCCCAGTTCCGCCAGGTGAAAGTAGGCAGATGGTGCCTGGTTCTGGAAGGTGGCTATTTCATAAACCGCTTAATGAGCATTGGTATCATCACTGTCGTAGCAGCTGACAGGCACCTTGCAATCAAGTACCCTTTGAAAGCCAAGGCGCTGAGGTCGCCGCTGAAGGCAAGTTTTGCCTCTGGATTTCTTTGGATAGTCATCATCTGTGTGGTGTCCCTCACTAAAAAGTTAGAGGACCGAGGACAAGATGAACTTTGCTTTGAAAAATCTTCTGTTGAGCCCTCAGTGGTCACACTGTGTGCTATTATCGTGGGGTTCTTCATACCACTGATCATTGTGAGTTATTGCTCCATGCAAGTCATTGCAGAACTCATGAGAAAGAAGAATGAAAACTGTCACAAGGAAAAGTTAATCAGGAAGGCCGTCTACATTGTGTCTGCAAACATGGCTGTGTTCATCGTATGCTTTTTGCCTCTTTACCTCGGGCATCTCCTTCGCTTTATACTGGACTCCATCAGCTCCAACTGCTCTGCAATACAGAGGGTTAATAATTTTGTTCATCTCGCCTCAGTCCTTGCAAACACGAACTGCTGCCTGGATGCTATTTGCTACTACTTTGTCAACAAGGAATTTAAGGAAGCATCTCCCAAGCTAGCGAAGTCCAAATCTGAGGACAGCGGAGAAGCTGAAATTCAGCTCCCATGCGTAACACGTTAGTGCAAAACACATGCAGCACACATTTTACACTTGCTATGTTCAAGTTCAGCTGGAACTCAGTAGCAGGCTTTCACACTTTCTTTTTGTGTGAGTGGGATGGAGGGACTTTCTGCTAATGGGAAGGATTCGGCCACATGAAAATTAGCCATGATTCAGACAACAGCAGCCCAGATCATGATGTAACGACCTAGTTTGCCAAAGTCAATTCTCTGCCATATGCAAATTTGAGTAAAACAATATCTTTCCCCTGCAAAACCCATCTCTCATTTTCCCAGAAAACCCAAAACAAGTACAGCAAGTGGTAAACGGGATTTTTGTCCCTTCTCGCCACTTTGGAAGAGTTTTTATGCAGCTGTAGCTGCGACAAAGAAACAGAGGTTATTCCAAATATGAAAAAATAAAAAACTCAGAGTGAAACCACTGCAGAAGAACAAAGGACGATGTTTTTATAAATCACAAACATCTTATTTTTTAGTTTGTAATAATGCACCATCACAGTAGCAGAAGCAGGTTTAGCCTGCTTTAGACAAGCTTACAGCACCATTCATACTACATAACCGTTACAAAATGGTCATCAGTTGCAATACAAGAAATTGCAGTTGCTTGTACTGGGGAAAAAACAAAAGCATTGGAATCAAATGGCATTAAAGCTACTAACCAAAGAGTTGGAGAGGGGTGGTGGGAATAAGAACTTTGTGTTAGGGGTCTATTCAACCTTATAATGTAAAGGGCTGGCTAAAGAAAGGAGCAGCAAGTTGTTTTAAAGCATCCAATATAAATAAAGCCCTGTTACTGGTACACAGTGCAGTCTCTTAATTAGTTAAATGGAAAAGGTGGGCCATTGGGTGTTATGGGATCTGCTCTGCTGTCTGTCCCCAAAAGGGACAGTATCTCCCTGGCTGTCCAAGCCAGGGGCAGGGGGTGTGAGCTGCAGCAAAGACTGGGATTTTCAAAGGCAGAACAATGCATGCCACTCTCTGATGCACTTGCCCACAAAGAGCGAAGTAGGTAAAACCGCTAACCAGCCTCTTTGTGATGAAGTTCAGACAGCACGCACGTGCCCCAGGATGGGCCGCACCAGGCACGCACCTCCACCCACATCTCCTGACCCCAGGCTGGGCTTTCATCTGCCTGCACACGCTCGGCCAAACCCCGCAGCCACTGCAGTGGCCCCACAGTCCCCACAGCCAGCTCGGCCTCTGCATCTCCCCCTACTCAAGGCACATGCCAAAATGGGGGAAACTCCTTCAAGAGAGACCTTGCTGCAGGGAACCACTGAGCAGAGACCTCTATCCACCTACCCAGCAAAGCCCACACCATCTGCACAGGACAGAAGCAAAGCCCTGACAACTTCCCAAGGGGATGCAGGCTTCTCGCTGCACTTGCCAGAGATTTGGGCAGAAATGGGGAAATCTGCTCTGTCATCACCAAAATCTGAGAGCAGGATCTGGCCTTTGTTCACCGCACAATGGGGAGGGGGAGTAGGAGAGGTTCTAGTTGCAAAAAAAAGACCTTTTAAGGAGTTTGGTTTCTCCTCTCTTGTACTCCTATATTTTCTCTGAAAAGATCAAAGCAGCAACAAATGGCGCTGTGCATGCAGAGATGGGTGTCTCCTCCCCAGCTCAGCCCTGGCAGGGATTTTGCACTGCTCAGCCTGGCGCAGCGGGGCTCACATTTTGCCTTCCCCAGCCCTGCGTGACGATGGCTCTCCTGCATCGCTGTAGTAACATATGCACATTTGTGACTTTAATTTGATGGACTGCTCCCAAATAAGGCTAAATTACCTTTAAGATTTCCTCCCCATTATGCAATTTGTGTGCCAAGAGCACAGTGATTTTAGAGATTACCCAATTGCCAGTGTGCTTTTTTTCTGCAGTTCCAGTCTCACCAACATGGGTGTGAGATCTTCAGAGGCGAAAGCTCTGCACAAACCAAACTGCTATTTTAGATGCAGCAGGAAAAAAAATACTTCTCCTCCAGTAACCGCTAATTAAATGGGTGGAGGAGATACAAAGCTTCCTACAAACAAAGTATTTCTGAGCAGATTCTGGTAAACTGCCTTACCCTGAGTAACGCCCCTTCCTCTAGCAGCTATTTGCCCAGAAATACATACCATGAATGCTTGGTCAATGATGGCCACACTTCCTCACCACAGAAAACTCACCTCAAAGCCTCTGTACAGCAGTGAGTCCTTGGGAGCTTACTCAGGCTTGGAGAGGAAGGGAGCCTCAGAGGGGCTGTGGAGGAGACAGTCGGGTTGTGCCAGGCAGGATGGTGCTGGGCATGGAGCGCAGGGACAGTCCTCACGGCCACAGCCAGTCTCCACAGCAGCTCTGAGCAGGACCACGGCCGCTCCTAATGCCTGCCCCAGAGAAGCTAGGTAGTGAGGGTAAAGAGGCAGGAGAGAATGCTCCACTCTCAGAACAGAGGTGTGATAAACCTTTCCTGTGTCAAAGGACCAAACCTCTGTTCTTCACCATTTGAGCAGGGCCTATACGAGCACAGGGCAGTCAGGGATTTGGATGTGCTGAGGCTGAAATAAGTGGCACAGCGACCAAGGGCATGATGGGGAAACCCCCTTAGGCTCCCCAACTAGAAAAATGGATTGTGCTCTTTTAGTTTTTTTCTTCTTTCACACAGAGCTTTTGGGCTGATTTAGTAGAAGAAATATCCTCTAAATTCATAACACATCTGGCCAAGCTCTCCCACACTGTACAGAGAAGAGCTAAGGGATCTATTAAGCAGTGAGGAGGCAGCAGTAATCTGCTGTTTTCTGACATTTCTGGTGGGCTCAGCAACCTCCGGGAGACAAGAGGGAGCCGAGCACTTGCTAACAAGGTACTGACACTTTCACCGCCACCTGGAAGGCAGACACCCCCACTCCATGCACAGGCAGACCGTAACTGTCCATACGGAGCAAATCTGGCCTGGCTTGCCTTGATCTGGCTGCAGAAACCTGGCACTCTCGCCACATCCACCAAGCTTTCAAAGACACACAGCTTAACCTTCTTAACAGAGCTTAACATGCTCTGTCTTCCAGACTTCCCAGATTTCTCTGGAGCCGGGTCTGGACAACGTCAACCTCATATTTTCCAAGTCACGAGGGTACAGGTGTGAAGAGGGCTGGAACTTACACCTTGCAGGCTGGCTGGGGCAGCTATCACCCATCGTGCATGGCCACATCCTGCCCTCAGCAGACCACGCCACCCTTACAGCAGCTACAGGACACAGGTGGGCACAAACATCTTGCACTGGCATCTCCTACCTTTTATTAATTCTAATTCTATGAACTGATGACAGAGCTGGACACAGCCAGTGTCACTTCCATGCTGCTGCTCTCAGAGGTCTGGTAAACATTTCACACCAGTTTTCTTGCTTGGGGCTTTCCATTTGCTGTTGCTGTCACATTTAAACCGAACCCTGCTGCTAAGTACTGAACCAGGGCAACTGACTGAAAAACGAGAGTTCAGCTCAATGTCAGGTGTGGGGGGAAAGTGTGAAAGCTGTCACCAAAAAACCATGACGTTCTTCAAAGATGCTTTCATCAAAGACAGAAAAAGGACACTTCTGGGGAAGTGAAAATCTGGGTGGCTCATTATCATTAGCTTAAGGTAGAAGAATTCCTACATCTCAGTTTCTGAATGAAGGCTCAGAAACATCACCGAGTCACTCCAACGGGATGAGCTGTCCTGTGTGGGCACTGCATGCACCAGCTGGGGACAGTGCCTGACACCATGTACTCCTTGTCCTCAAGATTGCTAAAAGGCATCTGCAACCCTGACTATCAGAAACCCCAGCAGCAATCTGCCAGCAGCATTACTAACTTCAAACCTCCTGTGTCACTTCTGTCTGGTTCCATTTTTCTACCCAGATGAACTCTTCATACTTTTGTCTTTCTGGCCCTTGGCCTTCAAGCCAGGCTCCCTGCTTGGGTTTGGCAAAAATTTGACACCGATATTTCAAGCCTCACCTTATCAGCCTCAAAATTGCAACAGCAAATCCAAAGCTCACTTGCCCTTGGTGGGTGCCATAGCCCACAGTCACTTGTTTAACTCTTATCCTATGTTGCTGTACAAAAATAGACTCCAGAAACATCATACTTCCACCAAAAGTCATGTTGTACTGACCAAGGACTGAAGGACCAGCTTTTCCCAGTGCCCCAGCAGAGACACTCTACATCAGGTCTGCACCATGGAGATGTCACATTTCAGAAGGGCAGGACACCAGCACTCACACCCCACAGGGGTTGCACAGTTCCCCCACATTGCCGCAGTTATTTCATGACCTGGATAAGTTAACATGTTTAAACTTCTGCCTGTCACAACGGTTATTCAATAATTTCTTCTGAGAAGAGCTCTGGGTGGCAGAAGGAAGGGGGCTGCATAATCTAATCTTGTTTCTCAGCAGAGAGGCGGCAACAGATAATTGCTCGCCAGCCACCACGGCCAGAGCAGGGCAGGCAGGAGAAGGTCAGGAGTGATCTTGGGGCAGGAATCATAGAATCACAGAATGGTTTGGGTAGGAACGACCTTAGAGATCATCAAGTTCCAACCCCCCTGCCATGGGCAGGGACACCTCCCACTAGACCAGATTGCTCAAAGCCTCACCCAGCCTGGTCTTGAAAGGAAGGAAGAGAGTCTTGTTTAAACTATAATTTAATGGTAAATCAGATATTTACTGCTGCTCATTTCCATTCCTTGCTATTATTCTGGTGAATGGAAGAATGTGGCTGGTGTTCAATACCTTTCTACTCTCCCAGTGGCAACCAGCAAAGGCAGGGATCTTTCGGTAGGGCCTGGCTGCCCCACGTACCCACCACGCCAGCTGTCAAACGCACACCAGAGGTGTGAGCATGCTGACAGCCTGAATCATCACAATTAATTTATGCCAGGGCAGAAGTTGAAACCACAGCATGAGGACATTTTTTTTTTTTTAACTGTGAACTTGCAAAATGCTGAGGTGTGCAAGGCCATTCCTTTCTGCAGCTCCTCTGGCTGCCCAGCCACCAGGTGCTCCACTGATGCTGTACGACTGTGGCACTGCTGTGAAGCAGCGGCACAATGAAGGATAAGCAGCAGGTTTGGCAAACAGCAATGTTTTGGGGGAAATACATGCAAGTTAAAGACGTTCACTTTCTCTTATCAGCAAGGTGGATTTGCGAATAAGAGCAGTAGGTACCAGAGCTTTTCCTCAGGCCTGTATTTACCCTCTTGTTAAACATGCTTATAAGCTGTGCTGATGCAGCTGGTAGGGAGCCTTGGTTTCATGACAATCCAGTGCTTTTCTCTAAAAGCAGCATTTACTGCTAATTGTGGTGCAACCTCACCCGCCTTTCCAGCGACAACACAGGCGAGCCTAACCCCTCCCAACAGGTACCAATGCAATCCAAGGACCAAGTCCTTGACTCTACACCAGCATCCCTCACTGACCCATTTTATCATTAAGCTCCATAGATAGCTCAGCACCAACCTGTAAAATGCAGGAGGAACCATCTTTCACCTCCCTTGTCTGACCTTTGTTTCTCCACCTTGTGCCAGAGCAGCCTGTCTCTGGTCAACAAAGCCTATGGCATTAAATGATTTCTAGCAGATCTGATCCAATAAATGACCTATACTGGAGCAACAAACCCT
The DNA here is from genome assembly GCA_011057875.1 of Pterocles orientalis. Lineage (NCBI taxonomy): Eukaryota > Metazoa > Chordata > Aves > Pterocliformes > Pteroclidae > Pterocles > Pterocles orientalis. The sequence goes on from WKFP01014232.1 coordinate 115,423, forward strand.
AGATGTCAGTAACATCGGGAAAGGCAGTCAACCAGAGAGCTCTCAGAAAAAAAAGGAAAGAAGAAGAAAACATCTGAAGATTCTTTTTAAGACACCAGGTGAAGAAACATCTTCATGAGTCATCCTCTCTCATTTCTAAAATCCTGATTTGAGAAGAAACATTGTGAACACAACCTTCAGTCTCCAGTTTAAAAGTAAACAACACATCAGTTACTGTAGAAAGAAAATGCTCTCTTTTCCTGCTTTCTTCCCTGTGCTGGTGACAAAAAGTAGCAGTGTGATATAAACAATGTAAGGGGAACGGAAAGCAAGTAAGCATCTAGGAAAGACACAGCAATGGAGAAATGGCAGCAGCTGTTGCATGCAGGAGGGGAAACAAAAACTTCTGCATAAATTTAGTTTCAGATTAATTAGGCTAGTAACACTAGAGAAACTAGGAATTCCCTACAACAAATATTTCTGAGCAGAGAGCATGAGTAGTTTACTATCTATATTTTTTTTAAATATAAACTGTTTTATTTTCTTGAACTCCTGATTCTAACAGGTTCTGCATGAACCAGGAGGTTTATTAATTATTCTCCAGATGGGACTTCCAGATTTAAAGTAAGTTGGTGTGGTTTTGGGGGTTTGTTTTTGTTTTGTTGGCAATATGATGATTAATCTCTGTGTTAAGTGGCCTTTTCAAGTGTCTGAAAGAGTTATGTTCTCACAGTTCTCTCTGGGTCTTTTGAAAACAACTGTCTTCAGTCACTGGTAGCCAGAGCTTTTTCCTTTTGCTAAGATTTAACTCTGCTGCACAGTATTAGTGATTTCTGTGAGCCTCTGGGCTCCCCTGTCAGCAGAGAGCTCTTGTTTGTAGGCAGACAGGGAAAAAGTGCAAGTGCATGAACTCGCCGCCTTTCTCATGTGCCAAGAGGAAGAGTCTCGCATGGAAATCAGCCTCACCACAAGGTTCTTTCCAGTTGTAGTCAGGCTGAGAGAACAGAAATCCAGCACACCCCATGCTGTCCCAGTCCCTGCTGCTGCTGCAATGCTGTCTGTTGACAGCATCTGAGCCCAGGGAAGGTTGGATTTGCAGGGCACTGGCACTACACCGCAAAGCTAGAAGACCATTCTCGCTGCAGCAGGCTGGAAGCCCACCAGATACTTTCCCAGGTTACTGCAGCCTGTAGTTGAGGAATCTCCTAAACCAGAGATTGCTTCTTTATGTAAAATGGCCCATCAGGGGCTCTTCTGCCATCTATGAGCACACATTCACTTTTTATACCTGTAAAATAATTTTTAAAATTAAAAATCTAACCACATCATCGACATCTAGCTTTTGCAGTGTAGTCAGCATGTCCCTGTACCTGCCAGCATCACACTTGGCAGAGCAAAAGGAGCCAGCACCCAGCAGGTAAATCCTGACCTGCACACTGCTCCGCATGGAAAACATCTGCACCCACCTAGACTGCTCTGAATCTCCAAAAGACCCAAGTTACAGTTATACTACACGGCTGCACAGAAAGTATCAAACCACTAGAGGGAAACATGGCTTCTGCCTACAACAAACTCTCCAGCACACTTGGGAGGGGAAGGGCAAAAGGTGGCGTTGGAAAGCAGGAAAAGGTGTTTTGGGCCAGGCTGCGGGGCTGCCCGAGGGAGAGTGCCAGGGAACTTATGTCTTTGCTCAGCTGTCTACAAAGACATCTGAAAACACTCATGCAGCAGTATGTCTAACACATCTGGGAGAGAAAAATTGCTTGAAAACTTATTTCCCAATGCTTTTCCTCATCCTCCTTTAGCCTGTTTCTCCCCTCCCACGGGTGTTTATGCAGGTAGCCTGGGAGACCTCAGCTTTCCTCAAAGCCAGGCAAATGGGATTTGGGGAAAGAAGGAAACCCAAGTTGGGGTTAAATGAAAGGGAGGGGGGAAAGAAAAATGGGTATGAGGCAAACTATCTATTAGCATCTGTTTCGATACTTCAGCTCCTCCGAAATGCCAGAGGACTAATCTAAAAATAAAGTAATTCTCACAGAGTGAGCAACTTGCCAGGATGAACCACTGGAGTCAGCGGGGTGCGCACACAGCCTGCACTTGCCCGTAGCCTGGCACAGCACGGCTCTCGGTTGGAAGCTTTCAGGTGAGCTATTAAAGCGCCTTTTTCCCGGCGCGGCACCGCCAGCCCCAGCCAGCTCCTGGCGCGGTGGGGCAGCGCCCCCTGCCGCCAGCGGGGCCGTGGGGCAGCGCCCCCTGCCGCCAGCGGGGCCGTGGGGCAGCGCCCCCTGCCGCCAGCGGGGCCGTGGGGCAGCGCCCCCTGCCGCCAGCGGGGCCGTGGGGCAGCGCCCCCTGCCGCCAGCGGGGCCGTGGGGCAGCGCCCCCTGCCGCCAGCAGCGCTGCGCACCCCGCCAGCCCCCGCGCTGCGCCCTCCCCTCCCCGAAGCCCGCCCAGCGCTAGGCTCTGCCGCACCTCTGCAGAGAGCTCCCGTGCCTGACACTCCCTCATGCGGTGTAGATGTGAGGGTGCAGTGAAGATGCTGCTCAAATGCCAGAAGCACCAGATGAAGGGGCAACACAGAAGTAAGGCTCTGAGCACTGTTAATTGACTTGCAATGCAAGTGGCACCCTGGGGCAAGCTCTCATCATTACATTTCAGTACGACAGAGCAGAGTCTCACAGTGTTTGTCAGAAATGATTCTCCTAAAGAGTAAAAAAAAAGGCATTTCTTCTACTATGTAGGCAGATATCTTGCTTCTACCTATTTACTACATTCTCTTCCGTGTTAGGTAAAATAAACTATGGACAACCTGGAGAAGCGTGACCTAGCCAACAACTAGTACTAAGCCCCAGGTCTGTCATCTGTATTAGCAGCGGATGGTATTTCTACCCTTTCCTTTTACAGCACTAGTGATTTTGGCAGCAGAATAATGTATTTTTAACATTTAGACATTGCTTAGTCACATGATACAAAACGGTATACAAACGATCTACCTTCTTTTGCCAGACAAAGCCCCATGCAATGGATATTACCTCTTGTAATAGCAAAAACAGCAGTGAAACTTAGAATACCATTTAGCCAACTCCTAAAAATTATAACATTAAATAAAGATACAAGCTCCCTTACTCCAGTTTCCAGCCAGGAAAGGACTGCTTCAGTGAAGCTTGCTCTTGCCTACAGATGACACATGGCAAAGAAAGATCTGAAGAAAATTACGTAAATTATTTTCACATCCTTTTTTTCTTCCCTTCCCCCCCCCCCCCCCCCCCCCTTACTGTAGCTCTCTGTTCCTGGTGCAACGATGTATGGGGGAACTCCTGACTTTCAGACAGCTGTGGCCACTGCTGAGATCAGGGAACAAATCTGTGCTAAATTAGGCATGGAGTAAAGCAACCTAGTGATTATACCACCTGGTAAAGGGCTACTGTCAACTTGCAGAAAATAAGGAGAACTCATACCAAGGTAAGAGTTTATGTCACTCGGGGATTACATTGATTTGTACTCAAAGTGTACATTCACTTAGGGTCTTCCCTGCCCCCCTCAATGCTAACACACATGTAATTGTCACATAATCCAAGGTGCTTTCTAATTCACCTCAATCTTTTGCATGTGAAAGCACAGACTTGCAGAAAAGACAGGAAAAGACCAGCTCAAGTATTTCTACGTTATAACTAGCAGAGTTTTGTCTAACCTGCTTTTAATAACACCTCATAGCAAGGGGTATTTCTAGTTTCATCTATCTTCAGCATTAGAAGGGTTTATTTTAGTTTCCAGCTGCAGTGTAAATCCATTATTTCTGTTCCCATCTGCGGTGGATATAGCAAAATATTTATTCCCTTCACAGCTACCATTTACGTATCTGAAGACCTATTCATGTCCTCCACACTTCAACAAATATGCCCTAAATACACCCAGCTACTTCTGCACTTCAGATGTAGCTCACTATGTCTGCTCCTGTTTTCTAGGCTGTCTCTTGGACTGGGCTAGTTTCTTTCTTTCTTTTTTTTGCATATGCATACCCCATAGTCACATTGACTTTTTTCCACAACAGCATAATCTTCCATTTAATTTCCAGTCATACTTCATTTGCAGTCTGCTCTAAGCCTCAGATCCCCTTTTCAGATCTGCAACATACCAAGCTCACCCATATCTCACACTTATGCTCACAACTATTCCCATGTATATGCAAAAGTTTGCACATTTCTTTATGCCCCATTGAATTTTGTTTTCCAAACCATTTATCCAACATGTCAACACCATTTGAAATAATAAATTTGACTTCCACTGACTGGTAGACTCTCTCATTCCTGCAACTACTAATCACATTGTAAATAAAGTTTGAGGTTAGGAGGCTGAAAACAGAGAAAGTGATTTTCATAACACTTATAATAATATAGAGAAATATAACTCTAAAAGAGTATGTTCATACAGTCACAAACTACATCCATTTGTTTTGTAGCGTTATGAATTATTCTAGTACCTATTAGTAGGCAGCCTACACAAAAATCTAGAAATATTATTGCTTTCTCATAGAAACTCTACTTCACACACCAATTTCTTGATTGTGAGCTATCAGAGATCTATGAAAGGCAGCGTGAAGGTAAAGCCCCTTCCCACCAGCTGCAAAAGCCAGGCATATCTACCCACCACTGCCTGAGATCAGAGAGAGGACAGATGCTGCACCGCTACAAGCTGTGAGCTGCACAAACACCAGCAACACTGCTGCCATGCTTCAGAATACCAAAGCTAAGAGGCAGTGTGGTTTGGTTTTTGAATTAACCTCAGCTTACAACCTTTTTATTAAACTGTGGGGAGTGACATGCATCACACACAGGTGCATTGCAATGCCACAGCCAGGCACCCTGGGGCCCCTCAGGTGGCTCCTATTTCACCCCATGCCTGACAGGATAACTCTGTCAAGGCTAAGGGGATGGCATTTAACTAGTGACCGATTAACACATCCCCCAGGCAAAAGCTGCCCTCCCTCTGCTGCTCAGCACCAGGGGAGGCCCTGAATGCCCTCGCACCGTGAGAGCAGAGCTCTGTGCAGCTCCATCACACCCACCTTCTCTGTCAGCACTGCAGGCTGCAGCTCATCCCACGAGAGGCTCTGAGAAGACCCCCAGCACCCATTCTGGCAGAGTGGCACAGGCCAGAGTTGCAACTGGACTCTGGTGTGTTGCAAGTCCCAGTCTTACTAGCTGAAGGCATCTCTGGGGAAGATTTGCTCTTTTGAATTGGGAGATGACCTGTGGTCCAGGCTTGCTGTTTAAGGAATACTGCAGATTTGAGGTGGAATTGGAAAAATAGCTGCACATCTGGCCAGTTGTATATCTGAGTGCTCCAGAACAATCCCAGCTGGAGGTTTAGGCTCAGTTAAGTGATTTGCTAAGGAACTTCTTCCCGTAGCCTAGAAAATTTAAGTACAGCATCACATGTAAAGACCCTTTTTGCAAAGACCAAAATAGGTCACACTTGGTGCATGCATATAAGGTAATCCCTGGGATCAGTGAGGAAACCAAAAGCACAAGACTTTAAGGCAAGGATACAATTAAATTCCTACTTGATGATCTACCTTCATAGGTTTCTCAGCCACCTCGGTACAGCCCCTGTACAACTACCCTGGTCTTAGCAATTACCCTGCCCACCCAACGCAGGAATAAGCAGGGTTTATTCAGAACAGCTTGTCATAACAGCATAATAGGTTTTTAGTATAGGCTGGCACTCAGACTCAGCTCATGCACCCTTCATCCTGCTCCTAACAGATGAGACACTCGCTTTTTGGTAGCACAAAAAAACAGAGGCAGTCCTTCTTGGAAAAAGAGAGCTGTCAGCATACATTCCAGGCCTTTATGTGACTCCTCAAAGGCCCCCATGCCCAGGACACTGCAGCACAACAAAGCTCTACATACCATATGGCAAGAGTCACCACCGGGAGCAGCCATGCCGGAGTCCAGCCTCCGCACCTAGCACAGGCCAACACACCTCCAGTGGGATGCAAAGTGATAAAAGTGCATTTTCAAAGTGCAGAACGTCCTGGCTACCACAGACACACACACCCCACCCCTGCATGCAGGCTGGACCACTCTGGGCTTCAGGTAGTTGCTGGGTCTTTCAGAGGCTGCCTGTCAGACCCACAACAGGCTGTATCTACAGGAATTCAAAGGTTTTCATCTCAGGCTGATATTTCAGTAACTTGGTAAAGTTACTTGCCAAAACTTCCATCCCCTAAGATTTTTTTTAATTCCTAGATTTTGTCTTTGTTCAAAAAAGTCTGCATCAGATTGTGTGACAGTTTCTGCCATTCTAGCATTAGTTAATTTGAGAGGTTTTCATCGGCTTGAGGTTTTTCACTTTCCTGCAGATTGCTTTCTTGATCTCTTTCATGTTACAAGGCTTTTCTATATAAGATATTTATAGCAATGCACCTGTCCTAAAGTGAAGGAAACATTTCAGCTTTTCAAATAAATCTCCAGCACTTGGTTTGAAGCAGAAAGCTAGAAGATTATTATTATAAGTGGCATGATTACACTCAAATGAAGTGCTGTTTTATTTCCAAAGCCATCCACTCACTCCAACTCATGTGTGAAGACACTTGGCCATGGCAGGCGGACAGAACAAAGACAACCACATCGACTCAGCTAGGCTAACATTACGTATCAGAAGGAAAAAGTATCTATCCACCATTAGACTCAAACACCACAACGTCTCTGGGCACAAAGGAGGATGAATTCCCACTGCCAGCGAAATGAGCCAGAGTGCCTCTCCCCCTTTGGAGCTGCCCGGGCTGGCAGCACATTGCAGCCTCCCAACCTACACATAAAGAAGAAACAAGCTACCGCTGATTGAACTTACCTCCGTTACTGTCCTCTTCAGACATCAGATTCAAGAATGGCCAATTCTCTTCAGGGTAGAGACTTCTTCGGCACTAGAAAAAATACAGAAACTTGCTCAGTTGCCCTTTCCAAGGAGAACAGTCAGGGCTGTGTTTTCACTGAGATATTGTTTCAGCAGCATAAACCAGACCTCTCTCTCTCAAAGACTGGCTGTGTTATTAAAAGAAAAAGCAGTCATCCAGAACAGATTAGGAGAGATGAGAACAAAATAAAGCTCATAAAGTAGGTGTGCATGCAACCCATATGTACAATGTTATGATTGTTAATAAGTCATTATAACATAGATACACACAGAAATATGTACACAGATATATATATACTTATATATACACACATACAGGGAGAGAGCGCACCACACAAATGAAAAATTCCACCTTGATGCCTCTTGTCCAATTCACAGACATAAACTACCCCAAGATGGCACTGTCTGGTAACATTTCCTCTACCAGCACCAGAAACCACTCAAAATTGACTTTGAAATAGTGGCAGGGATTCCTGCAAGCATTTTCTTAAACCCTTTTTTCTTTTTCTTTTTTTTTTCTTTTTTTTTTTTAATCTGTCTGACTAGCTCTTCCTGGGCACTTTCTATTTCTCAGCAGCACTCACTGCATCTCCACATTAAGTTACTCAGTAATTCAAGTTGGGACTTTGGTGCCCTAGGATCTGTCAGGACACCTTACAGAAGCAGCGAAGTTGTCAGGAATTCTCATACCCTCAGATCTAAGTGCCAAGATGAGGGGACACAGGCTGGAGAGTCTGGACTGACAAATGCACCCTGTCAGTACACTTGGCTGGGATGGAGCAATTTGCTCTATAGTCTGCAGAAACCTCAAGAAAAACACCAAGTGAAGCTAACACACAAGCCATGGGCATGCCAACTGCCGTTGCCCAGGTGAAACAATATCAGTATGAGAAACAATCCCCAGCTCACCTCTCAAATAGCCTCGTCCCTGGGGACAGCAATGTTCATTTTGGCAATATCTTGAGGGGCCAGAGCTGGTCCCACTTCTCTGCAATCCTTTGAGACACCCTGCATCAGCCTTGTTAATGCCCAGCTGAATACACACTGGTCTGAAAACAATAAAAAGGTAGTGGCTAATTGGCAACACATAAGTCAAAATGGGAGAGACCCAGAGTGCCAAGATGACATGCATTAATGAAGCAGGGCATATCTCAGATATGGAAAATGTTACTTCTAGGCCAACCTGTGGTTTTCAATTGACTCTAACCCATTGCAGTTATAGGCTTGAGTGTGTAGTGCTTCCTGTTCAGAAATGCCAGTCCCTACACTGGGGAAAGACAGATGAGGAAAGGTTAACGGAAACAGAAAAAAAAGGCAGTTTCCACATAGGTCAGCTCTTTTTCAGTCCAAGCCATTCAACAGAAATGGGTCTTTCAGAGAGTCATAGCATTGAGAGTGCATAAACCCTGCAGACGAAGCAGCTCCTGCCCGTTTGTGCAGGGACGTCTGCCTGAAGGTACAGAAATGACTGTGTAAAGCACAAGCGTGCAGTGGGGCTGCTGCTCCTGCTTTCCTGCACTGGTGTCCCTCCACAACAGACTGCAGTGATGGTTGTTGACTTCCATCAGGTGATGGTCCAGCCAACAGTGCTCAGGTAATACTCATTAGAACGAAAATGCAAAGGAAATAATTTTCATTACGTGCTTCATTACCAAATGCAATGGAAGGGCTGAGAAAAAAATAATTTCTAAGAAAAAAAAAATAGATACACCTTTTATCAGAGTACTATGGTATATGGTGTAGATTGCTGAGCACAACAGGACTCCCTGATCTGATCACTACCTGTGTTAGGAAAAAGAATAGTGTGTAATAACCACCCACTGCCGCTGGAGTGGTGGGACAGAGTGAAGAAATAGCCCATTTCACTGCAATATGGCGTTGAAACCCACAGGAGCCTTCGTGCTCAGGAGGCCTGCTCAGGAGCCATGTGGTCTCCCTGCTCAGCTCCTGGGTTTGTATTCACACTGCTGCCAACCATTAGTTCCTTTTATTGGATGACTGAGAAATTAGCTGGTGGTTTCATTTGAAACCTTAGTTCTGTGCACACCTACCATTTCCTTTGGTAGTGTCACTGCTAGGTGAGCATGGCGTCTTCATTAAACAGAAGCTTTGCTCTGCAAGGCACAGTAGCCTTGCCGTTTTCCCTTTCCAGGGGGCTTCCCAGAAGATACAGTCTGCATACATCCCACGGAAATACCCATAAGAATTGCATGCCCTTTGGTGGATGGCAATCGCTGCAGGCTGTGCTTCACCAGTGCCAGCCCAGTTATGCTGAGCAACCACTGGCCTTCTGGGCTGGCCAGCTGGCACAGGTGGGGTGCGCTGGTGAACTTCATGGGGCAGACTGCAAGGCACATTAATGCAGGAAGCTCTGTGTCTATTCTTACAGTTTCACTAAAGCTGAGCTTGCAGCTTGACTGGCTGCCCCTTCCTACAAATAACCAAGAAAAGTTATAGCCTATCAGTATGGCCATGACTACAGTTGCTTTTGGCTAGATACAAGCTGCTCTGTCCTTGCCTTGGAGGAGTGATGGGTTGGCCATGAAATGCATGTCCTCCCTGGCACCTGGCTGACACTGGCTGTGTCTAACCAGCCTTTTTGGCTCTGGAAGACCAAATGGAACTATGGTGAATGAGATCATTTCAGCTCAGCTGTAGACTGTGGGTCTCTGAAGTTATGAAGATGCCACCCTGCATGCTTGGTGTCCTCTTGGTGAATTTCTGAGTTAGATATTAGATTATGAGATTAGCTGAAGATATTCTGTACCTTAAAATATTACTCCCACAGTTCTGCTCACTCAACCATACTAGCATGAGACTGGCTGCTCATCAGACTGGCCAGTTCCTTTCCTCTCAACATACAACCCTAAGAAACCTTTGTAAGGTTTTCCAGATGTAGTCAGAAACAAGTCTACACTCATAGATGGCCAGCTCCAAGAACAACTGCACTTTTTGCTGTGTCCTGGGCTGCGTTTAAAGGTCTCTGCCTCATCTTGGAGCGGCTGAATATGGCTGTTCCCCATAAAATACAGCAGTTGGCAGGTTTCCCAATTTCCAGTTTTGCAGTCTCCTGCACTTGCTGCAAAAAAAAGTGGCTACATGAGAAAAATACAACCCCCTAGCCATCTGAAGTTCCCAGCTGCGCAATTAAGATAGCTCACTGTAAGCCAGGCTTTGATTACTTATGAACGTGACGAAAAGAGTACAGAGCAACCCAAAGAGAACTAGTGTGAAGTGAAAGGCCTCCAGATAAAGAAAACACTCTTGGTATTCCAACCCAAGTACAAACAACAATTTCTAAGTCACCTACAAAAACTGAGCTTGTTCTTTAATATACCTGTTCTTTAGACAGAAAGAGCATCAAGGTACATCTTGTGATAGGGGATAGCATCACAAGCTCTTTGCGTAGTTCTCTTTTCCAGGAGCGTGCTGCCGCTCAGCTAGAGTTTAGATGAAGCCCCCAGAATCTCCTTTCTTAGAAGAAGGCGGCCTACCCCTTTTGTGGCAGCAAGCTGCAGTAGCCTGCTCAGAACAAGACAATTTGTTAGCTTAACTCACTTTCACCATCCAGGTTTTGAAACCTTTAAACACACACAAAAATATCAGAAACCAGCTACAGCACAACATGGAAGATAACTTTGACTTGGGTCTGGGCTAATAAGCCTTTTATTTCCCCGCTGCATCCAGCCCTCCTCAGAAGGACAAAGAATGACAGTTTTTCACTCACCTCCTAGCTCTCTACTGGGCAACATCTTTTCCTGACTCCTTTTGCTCTGAATGATTAACTCTTGTTATCCAAGATGATATTTTATAGCTGTCTGGGAGAATAAGACGACACACATGCCTTCAGAGTGGCACAGAAATACATTGGACCCCACCTTGGAAATCTGATTTATTTGCACTTGAGCACCCTAATTCTAGATCTGAAACCCAACTTATTTCCTTCTGGCCACTGAGTACAAGCAAACACATATTTTTGACATCTGTGAAAGCTGAACTGCAAAGCTGCTTTGATATATTTTCCACTAAAAAAAAAACAAAACCAGCAGAATTCATGATGCTGTAATGCAAATGTGTGGGTTTGCACTGCATGAGCATGTTTCCTCTGAAACAGATTTTGATTCCTTGAAAATGACAAGTGCTGACTGCTGTTTGACTGACTACTTAGCAAGAGCAGCACTTATTGCACCTAGAGGATAACAGATGGAGAAAGCTCATCAACCTTTAAAAAATAAAAACCCCAAACACAAAACACCCGTAAATGTTTCTCTCATACACTTCCTTTTAGTTACTCAGAGCTTGGGTTAGGTTCCTGCAGCCACTATTCCTTTGCTAGCTGGAATGCACTACTGGGGGAAGGATAAGGTTGATAAGATTGTTGTCTCTAGGCAGGGCAAACAATATACATCCAGCACATTTCAGTGGTTAATTAAAAAAAAAAAAAAACCAGAAGAAACAAAGCCTTTCTCCTTCCCGTTGAAAACCTCAGAACCACACAGCCGCCTGGGTCTCTGGAACTCAGCATTTAGCAAGCACCCAGTGCTGGGTGATAAAGGCACTTGGAGCACAAAGGACTCACTGAAATAATTCCCGCCAAGCATATTCATGTGTAGCACCTGGTGAGAGAAATTACAAAAGCAGTCACCAAAGACGGGCAAACAAGCTCTAATTTCTCAGCCAATAATCTATCTGCAGGTGTGGGAGTAAGTCATTCATAACTTGCCCTCATTAAATATGCTCCAGATAAAAGCTGTCCTAATTTAAACCAGCAAAAGGCCAGCCTGCAAAAGAACAACTTACACGCACACCAACAAATTACATGCTTACCTACAAGCGATGAACCCACACATATCAGCAGCAAATTGCCAACTTAGCAAACGTGGTTGATGTGTGCAGAAGTGCTGATTTTTCGTTTAGCTCTGCTGCACCAAGTGATACTAAGTGGGAAGCTCACAGAGCCACAAGGAATGAACTTAGTGCTGGGAGTGAAGGCAGCACCAAGTATTACAATTAGTTTTTAAGCTAAATCTGAAATATGCCTGCAGTGAGAGGATTAAAGTAGCAACCCTATTTCAGCTGCAACATGACACAGAATAATCCATTCAAAGGTCACACATAGTTGTAGGGTGTTTGTTTTCTACTAATATTTAGTTGCACTCAGATTTCTTCTCGTGACTCTATTCATTACAGTCCATTGCTGAGACTCGTAGCTAGCCCACAGCTCTGAGAAGACAGAAGTTGAAAAGCCCTTGAAACCTCCCAATTCCATAAGATGTTTCCCAAATTATATGAATCATGTTGTTTTCATTTCCTCTGCCACTTGATTTTCTTACAAAGCTTACCCAAACTTTGAGTTCTGCTTTCCCACCCCCACTTCAAATGTTGTTTTAGATGAAACAGGTAGAAAAAATATGTTAAGAAATTGCAAGTTTTTTCTTCTCTAAGTGCTGTGGTGCAAATGCTGGTGCTACTTTTCCTGCTAGAAGTGCAGAAATTCCCCATAAAGACCAAATTACCTCCAAAGCCAGGTGGCAATCTGAAAAATGTCACTGAGAGCTTTTTTTTTTTCCTGTACTTACTGCCACAGCAAAGGGTTGCAGTGTGTACAGTAAAAGAGCAGTCCACAAGTCAGAAGGGTGGCTCTCAGCACTAGCCAGAAAGTTTCACACTTCAGCCAGAGGGGTTCCAGAGAGAGAGTATTTGCAGTCATCTGCATGAAGTGTCCATATGACATACACAAATGAGCCCCTGTTTAGGGTTTTACTCATCTGCCAGATTTGTTGCTTGGAGATTTTTATGTATGTGAAGGTCAAAACATGTCATCAAACAGCAATTGACTTTTTTTCAGTAAATTATGTCACTCTACATAACCATTAACATCTGTCTGATATCAGTCCCAAACAAGCACAGCTGGCCAGGATCTAAGGAGACCAGCAGCTTTGGGTGCTATGTGTCACCCTCGTTCACTATCTCCTGGAGACAGCAGTGGAGGAATGCCCCCATATTCCTGCTGTTCACCCGCTGTGTGCAAGCACAACTACCTTTCCAAAAGGTGCACATTGTATGAGACCTTCTAGAGCAAATGAAGAGCTTCAGGCTCCATCAGGAAAATCCTCTTGATGGAAAAGCCTTAAAAGTTCATTTCAAGAAAAGTGTGTCTTGGCTACCGTGTGACTCACACATACGACACTAGTGCAGCGCTCCGTATACCTAACTCCACTCACCAATAAACATTTGTTTGCCAAGTTGCAGCTATGAATCAAACACCTGAACTGGCTGAAACTGGCACATCCCTTTAAATAGTTTAACAGCTGCCTGAGTGTATGTAGCTGTATGTAGCTGTATCTTTCAGAAGTATCTGAGTGCTAAACTACTGATCTCCAGTATGCAAATTGAGCAGAAACTGGGGGAAGAAGCGCTATTTCTGACAGCCTCTCCTACACAGCTTTCCACCTCCCCATGTCCCCACCAGCTTAAGGAATAACTGGAAATTTGTACGTAGACACAAGTCTATAAAACCTCTCAGCTGCCTCACACCAGGTGAGGTCCAGTCCAAACCCAACCCTGGCTTCAAAGGCAAAATGCTCCTTGCGCTACATGGAACTGGAAACAGTTGAGGATTCACGTCTCTACACTCTTTCACCTTCACTTGTCTATATAAAGAAACACAGAGTGTGTTTTGAAATAGGGAAAAAAAAAAAGAGAAGAAAAGAAGGATGTGGTTACACTATTCAGTAAGAGCGCTGGTAGAGTATGGTCTGTAAGCAAATGCTCTCTGTAGAACAACCTGAACTGAAGCAATGCTACTGATCTGCTTGCTGGGGTTCAGGTAAAGTAATTCATACTTTAACTAATAACCTTTTTTTTTTCAATAATTTAATAGCAGCATTGACCGTAGAGCACTACTTTAATGTTAGTTGGGTTGGACGATTATTTCTTATAAAGATCAAACAGATAAAACATGTTGTGTTGTTTAGCTTAGACCAGAAAGAAAGATTTCTGCTTTAGTGATAAGCACCAATATATTCTGTTGCATCAAAATACTTAGAATAAAATTATAAGAAATTCTCCAAATACAGAGTAAATATATTGCAGATGTGGGACTTAACTGCTCTTCATTGCACTAAGCCATCTTACTCTTCTCCTGTGCTTCCACGAGAGTGTAATTTATATCTCACATGAATAATGTTCTAGAAAATAGATATAAACAAACTCTGCTTCATAGAAGTAACATTATTTGGTTCGTATTGATCAGGAGGGTCATTATTGTAAACGCTGTAAAAGTCCTTGCTGAAGCAGTGACTTGAATTTTCCTCATTCCTTTTTTGTAGCGTAGCTAGATTAAGAACGATTGGTTTTCTGTGTTCTGTCATCTTATTATCATTTCCTTACTACTAAAGCTACACTTACAGTAAGTTATAGATTGTATGATAAGGATGTTTCTGCTAATGAAGCTTTAATGGATAAGAATAACCTTAATCGGTCATCCCCACTCTGTGCTAATGTACGGACTCATGTGAATCCCAACTAGAGCCAGAGGAACTCAGATCTGAGCTACAAGGAGGAAACCATTCATGCATCCCGCTGTTCTGCAAAAAACCTAGTACAACTAATACTGTAAAACCTTGCTGTTCCTTGTCCTAGGGCAGTACACCTTTGCTGCTAGCTTAGCCACAAGCTCCTGCTATTGGTAAACCCAATTAACATTGAACTAGTCCATAGGAAGTGGAAAATCCTACTCAGTAGGAGAAATCAAGAACAAATGGAGCAGTGATGACACAGGGTCTGGACCAGCTAAGACACTCTCCCTTTAGTAGTGTTAATTACAGGCTCTTACGTCACCTTTTGGCTTCTAGAAATTGTCTGAAACAATCCTAGAGCCGCAGGTGATTCCTTCAGGAAACTTGCAGAGCGAGGAGAAAATTTCTTCAGAAGACTGGAAAAGAGCAAACGTGGTACCTGCCTCTTAAGAAGGTGGAAAAGGAGGAGTTGGGAAATGGTAGATCACTGAGCCAGGCTTCAGTATTTGGATAAAACATTGGAATCACCCACTGAAGAATCTGCTTGAAAGCACCCAGAAGACAAGACAGCGGTAAGTAACAATCTGCACAGATTTATCTGAGAATGACTGAATAGAAGTAATCTGACTTTCTTCTGTGGCACATTGACAGCCCTAGGGGACAAGGTGTAGGAGCGGGAAACAGGCTTCAAACACCACCTCTAAATAAATTTTCATAGGCAAACAAAGGAAACATGATCTGTATGAAACTTCTGTATGATTAGTGAGTACCCACTAAGATACTAATCAGTCTCTACCATACAGGAAAGATGTGTCTGGTATAGTTCAGTATCTTTCAAATCCAGTGTCACCACTATTTTTATTAGTAATTTGAACAATGCAGTAAAGATGATGCTTATGAAAAAAACTGCAAGGTTATTTGTCAATGAAAATGAATCTTCAAATCATTTTGGGCAAGCATTACTCAGTGTGAACTGTTTGCAAACAATTCCCTTGGATTACTCAAGATGTGAAATTTAAATCTGAGGGAGAGAAAAATGATAAAAAATATCAAGTTTTTGAGAATCAGTTTCTCCATTTGAGTACCTGAAATTACCAGTTTAAAGGCTGGCTAACATTTTCTCGAAACTAACCCTTTTCAGAAGTAATGTGATATATAATTTTGTACTAATGAATTCTAAAGAAAATGCATTCAGTGAAATAGAAACCCAGTTAAAGACTAATCAAAACTCTTATAAGAGACATCACAACCAATTTTCTGATATATTTATGCAGCACAAAAAGTGCTGGATCAACAGGTGTTGTCACTCCCCCAAAATGTTTAATGTTACCTGGTTTTTCCCCAGCTAAATGGATGCTCTTGATCACAGGACACACATGCTCACCCAACAACACAACACTCCTATTTCGTCTTACCTGTCCTGCCCTCAGGTGACAGCAGTGTCTGTCGACAATAACCTCTTGTACACGTGGCATCAATGCATCTCCCCCTTTAGTGGAATTATCTCATCTCTCATGTACCACAATCACATGATTTTTTAAAGCAGCTACCACACATTGCTGGCTCAAAGAGATTGACTCAATCTCAGACTGACTAACAAACAGGGTTTTCTTTTTGTTCTCATTTCTGACAGACCTACTGATAACAATCAGATTTCCTTTTGCTACTTCCTATGTTCACACAGCTGTGACAGTCCCACTTGTGTGGCTCAGTCCAGCTGTCTGGAAGTGGCAGCTGGATCCACCCCCTGACCAACAGCACCTCCTGGCACGTCACGCTTGCTCCTAAAATGGAGTCACCGGGAGACACACCACCGAGGATTAGGCTTGGTGAATTTGTGCATCCCCCCCAGCAACGTCCATCCAGCCTGTTTGTAGTCCTCATCAGCTTTCTTGCAACCATTTCCCTACCTGCTTAATGGCCCTTATTCTATTCCCCAGTTTTTCTAGTGCTACTTAGTTATTTCTGGTACACTCTACTGAAATGCAAGTGCCTCCAATCTTCGGCGTTTCTCTTATCTGAAAAAGCAGACACTTCACCAAGGATTATAATGGTCTGACAAGATCTGTCAAAGCCTTATTTAGCAGTTTTCCTTAAAAATCTGCACAAAGCTTTGATTTAACAGTTACAGAATTGCTTTAATCCCATTTGACACTCTTTCCTTCAACAGATAGACTAGATTGAGCCTTTTCCAGATATTTAGCAGATCTACTTGTTCTCCATTTCTCTCTCTCTTTAAAATATTTTATTTTAGCCATGTAAACAAAAAATATTTCACTAATTGTTTTTTGGTTTCTTTAGCAAACTCTAACTCCATTTGGTAGTGCTGATGAGCTACACTTTTTGTCCTCTAAAGCAGAGATTCTCCTCTTGATCAAGTTCTTCTTAAAACCTCTTAAATTACTCCTAAAATTTCTTTTGAGCTATTTGGTTGGCTGAGCTGGACTGCAAACCAATTTCTTCTCCTTCATTAGGATTTTTTGTGATTCTGATTTAAAGATCTTATCAAAAAGCACTTTGAAGGTACAGTTTGTTAAAGCATATGTATATTTTTAAGAATAGTGATGACACTTATTCCACACAAATTATACTTTTTTAAAGAGATGTATTATTAAGATGTCATGCCTTCCGTTTGCTAATCTTTGCCACATTATCTAAGATAATCAGTTAAAATTTAAAATACTTGCAAAACCAGAATTTAACCAATGCTGAAAGTTAAACACAAGCTAGAAAACGCGCTTACTCAATTTGCACCTAGATAAAAGATCAGTAGTCTTAAACTGACCTTCTAAAAAACTGCATCAGATACAAGCACTGAAATGAAAATATTCTTATGTACACAGGTGTGGTAAAAGCACATCAGCAAAAGCTACTGATGCATAGGGAATCACAGATATAAGAGCAAAATCCGAGGTATCCGTTTGACTTGCCTTAATATGGAACAATAATTTCATGTATTTCTGTGTAGTGAAGGAACCGAACACAAGTGTTATGGAAGTTTCAATAGATGTACAACTTACTAGAGATAGCCGTCACACTTTAGAATTTTTGAAAACATGTTTGAACAGGTCTGTCTCTTCAATATCTGAATGGGCTTCTCTTAAACAGCATAGTAGTCAGTGGAAATCAGGCTCTTTTATAACAGCTCAAGCCACATCAAATTGGAAATAGAAAGCTCTGTGCTCAAAATGAGGACTCACTTTCAATAATAGCCAAAGACTGATGAAGTATACAGCTCAAACCCAAAAAAGCCCACTGTTATGTTTGAAAACATCTTGCTCTGAGATATCAATGCATTGACTGGGAGTCTTACACATTTCCAACCTGTTCTCTCTGTCGTTTTAGGGGAGAAATGACCAACAGCAGTGGGGAATGCAATTTTACAGACATCGACAGATTAGCAAAGACCCTGCAGTTCGGGATATCCATCCCCATCTTCATTTTCGGGCTAGTTCTCAATGCCCTCGCCCTCTCTGTGTTCTGCTGCTTTTGGAAGAAACAGACAAAAACCTCAGTTTACATGATCAATCTCGCGCTTGCAGATGTCTTGCTGCTTCTCTCGCTCCCCCTCAAGCTGTACTATTCTATCACAGAAGCGCCCGGACTCCTGTGTGCGTTCATACAGTCTCTCTATTTTGTTAACACGTATGGCAGTATCTTCATCATTGCCTGCATTACTGTCGACAGATATATCTGCATACGGCACCCATTTGAAGGTCGAGCTAACCAATCCCCCAAATGGGCTATCTTGATTTGCTGCTTCATCTGGGCAGTAGCTTCACTTTGCAGCAGCCCAATGTACGTGTTTCACAAGAAAGATAATTTTCAGTGCTTTTCCAACATGTCAGCAGAGGCGTGGAGCATCCCCTTCATTGTTTCTTTAGAAATCTTTGGATTTCTGATCCCACTTGCAGTGATGGTTTTCTGTTCTGCCCAAAACATCTGGATTCTTCTGAATCACAAAAGTCAAGCTAAAAAGAAAGTAGAAGGCAGTAGCTCCTTACGAGTCATTATCATCAACCTCGTGGTGTTTTTGGTGTGCTTCACACCCGTCCACCTTGCAATCTGCCTACAGTGCCTGGTAAGACAACACGTAATAGTGGACTGCAGCCGGAAACAAACCATCAGCCTCTTCATTCAGGTGTCAATGATATTAGCCAACCTGAACTGCTGCCTGGATGCCATCTTTTATTACTTTGCCGCAAAAGAGTTTCGTGAGAAAACACACTTGAAAAAGGTTATTGAACTATGTCCCATCTTTAAGCCTTGTGCTGCATGATGGGACCAACTGCAGCGGAAGAACAGCTCTTCCTCACCTCCCATTTGCCTCACAGGACGCCAATAGCATTATCCCTGACATAGCGGTAGGGTCCCCTTGGCCACAGCAGGGAGGGTGGAGGAGGGAGAAAGACAACGTTTTTCCAGTGAATGTGAACCTGTTCCATATTTTTCTTCCCTTTAAACATGAAAGAGGAAAAATGTTGGAGAAAAGAACCAGCATTAGCAAAATGATGGAGTGACACCAAAAGAAGCATTAGCCTTGACAGTATCCACTAAATGTGAAAAGCTCGCTAGAGGAAAACTACCCAGATAACTGGAACACCAGTTCAATCAGCCTTTGTCACTGCTGCACCAGTTTTCCTTTGGCCAACATGATCAGAACGTTGTTGCTAAGGGCCAAACATAGAAATAACTATTCAAAACCTTCCTTGTAACTGAGAAGGTATCTGAGAGTTGAAAGGCAGTATCTGGCCAAAAGTCTGACTCTGCTCTTTCCTTCAGTAAATCTTACAGGAGGTCATTCACTTTGAACAGCTTGGCCAGCCTGTGATAACAGTGAATGCTCCCTCCTGTAAGTCAGGGCTTACTGGTCAGGGCTGCTCCCCAGGACAGCTTTTTCACAGAGGACGGACTTCCCAGTACACAACCCCAACAGAGTGTCTTGGGTACCAGCAATTCCTTAAGCAACAAACACATCTGATTATCTTTGTTGAGGTATCAGCAGGTTTTCTCCTGCAGTTTTAAAAATACTTTTGCACGTGAAGGCCAAAAGGATCCCTTCAAATATGGCATTCAGTGAAAGACTGTATGTGATGAACTGTACTTCTACATCACTGTGTTTCTATCAAAGATACAACACGACACATGTATTAAATTCTTCTGCCTGCCTTCACATTCTTTCTTGAAGGAGATGAATGAGGGAAGCAAGCCCTACCTCACAGAAAAATAGGGAGCACCTGTCTCATATAGTCCTTGCTCCCAGCTTGAAGACTGGACCAGCTCTATTCACCATGTTTCTTAGACAAGACTTCCTAGCCTGTACTGTATACTTCACAAAATCTCAACCCTTCTGATACGTCACCACCCTTATGCCATTTACAAGTTTGGCTCCGAGTCTAAACTAAAGGTTTCCTTTTTGTGACTTAAGCCTACCATTTCTTTTACCATTATGTTGACACGGTTTATGCTCTTAGCCAGAAAGTCTTCCACATCAAGAAAGACATTACCGTGCCTTTTAAAAACAGCTGTAAAAATGGTCTAAGATTGCTTGTAATCAAGTTTTCATTCTGGGGCAGATGTTCCCTTTACTCAAAATGTGAAAAGAAATTACCTTCTGTCTGGAGCAATTAAAAAGAAACGGGGCCAGTTCTGAAAATACAATTTGCTGTCGACTGATTTCCACAGAAATGATTGATGGTGCAAGTGGGCAGCTGTGCATATCTAATACTGGGTCTAATGTATGAGAGTTTTAAAACTTGTTAGGACTAAAACTATGATGACAGCTGAGGCACACAAGGAACTCGGAGGCAAAGAAAGATTTTTTTTCATCATCTTCACCATTATCTACAGAAGGGCAAGAGGAAGAGCTTTCCAAAACAGTAAGTTTTCAAAACATTATTTGCTACTGCCTCGATCATTCAGAAACTTGCAACCTTTTCAATATGAGTTAACCTTTGTTTTTTGCACCTTTCACATTGCTTTGCATATGAAAGAGATGTGTGGGAAAGAACATGTTCTACTAAATAAACTGTATATATGAAGTGTATGATTTGAAAATACATTTTAATTCACCAACAACAGTGTACGATTCTTCCCATTTCATCACAAATTTTTACCATTTTCTCTTTAAAACAGCTCCAAGACTTAGTTCCTTCCCAGGAAGTACTTCAGATTTGTAACCATGGCAGCCAAGAACAACTGAATAAACAGTAATAAACAGAAAAAGTAAAGAGGAAAGATAATCACGCTCAGAAATCTAGATAATTTAATAAATTTTCTGTGGAAACCCTCTCCATAAATTCTTGACGTTGCCCAGCTAAATCCCCTACAATCTTTCCTCCAAAATGCTCTGATCTCTTGCTTTTATGATTAGCTGACCAGCTGAAAATTTACATTACTGTGAGTGTGTGGTGGGTTGGCCCTTGGCTGGGGGCCAAACCACACACACCCGCTCACACAGTCCCTGCCCCCACCCAATGATAGGGGAGAGAATTAAAGAGGTAAATGGCAAAGAGGACTCGTGAGTTGAGATAAGGACAATTTAATAACTAAACTACAATAACATTGGAAATAATACTATATACAAATATGCAATGTGATACACAATGATACTGCCCCTCCCCACCTGATGATCAAAGGCCCAGCCCACTCCCAGCCAATGACCCCGGAGGAGGGAGGGAATGGGTGATACACAATGATACTGCCCCCCGAAAAGGCTCAGCCTGTTGCCAGCTAATGATCCCCAGAAACCGCACAGACGATTCCCCCAAAAAAGGGGGGAAAAAGGCGGGGGGGGGGGGGGG